>CM055825.1:26027964-26098729 GCA_029582265.1 Zoroaster sp. YZ-2022 | reverse complement strand
AACCTTTCCCCCAACATACAAAAATATTCCCCAAACTTTTTAACATTTTACTGAAAATGTATTTATTTTTAATCCAATGTTTTAAACAACAACAATTATTACTCGAGAGGGGGATGGATAACAACGAGGTGAGTTTCAGTCGTTAGAAATGGATATTTTACTCATATTTGACATTATATATTTACATGATTGGCGGTAGACCCATTGTCTTGTAGTTGCTAATCTACTGATATTGTTTGTTTGTTTAATAAAGAAGGTCGCTTTGTAGTTCAAACCTCATGTTAAATTCAATTCAGCGGATGATAATATACCACAAATATTCCACTACTAAGTGATAGTCTCCATATAAACCATTAATGGTTTTGACATTTTAATGACAATTTCCGAAATTATTATTATTTTTTATCGGAACATCGCTATTTTACGTAAAGAATGGAAAACAAATGCTTTAAAATAACATATTTCTACAAAATCTTGGTTTTACAGTACATTTTTATCTAAATTAATTAACGGCGGGTCCCTAATTATCTGAAATTCTCATTTCAAAGTATTTATTTTTCTTTTCTAAAAGGAAATTATCAATATTCCAATGAGTCAACAAAATGTTGTTTCAATCTTTGGTATTTTTATGTTGAGAAGCAGAGATGTATTGATTTAATTTTGCCCTACGGCGATGTGTGTATATCACTGCATACTCAGTGCTTTCCGAGTGTCTATGAAAAAACGTCACATGTGACTTGGGCGTGATTCGAACTCTCGCCCTCCTTCTTACTAGTGCAAACGTCTTAACCTCTAGACCACCGAGCTTGACCGATGACGGTTGGCTGGCTATTAGATATTGCTGGCTGTTGGATGTTTAATAATAATAACAATAATAATAAAGATTTGTAGCGCGCACATATCCACCCTGCTGGGCGCTCAAGGCGCGGAAACAAAGAAAAAACAGGAATACAAACAATATACTTTGATAGCTATATACATTGACGCAAGAATTTCATCAAGTGAACCTACAAGCAGATATGTAGTTGAGTATTTTTTTCATGAGTACGAGTACGAGAACAATTACTTTGTCATGAGTACGAGTATGTTGTCACGTGTTAAATTACGAATTCTTGAAAATGTATAAGTCTGATTCAAAATGCATTTATGCTTTCATGCGGCTACATGATTAGGGCGGGAGCCCAGAACATTTATTCATGCGAAAAGCGCCAAAACAATAGACCTCATTGGGTGAAAGGGTCTTATCTGGACATCACAAAAATGCATTGCTGCCGGGTTTAGGGCGTGGCCAAAGCTCCCAAATGACGTAATAAAGCGCCGCCATTACCGAAAAACACGTTTTTGACAATATCTCAAAAACTATACATGATAATATCACAAATGAGGTCTCTACACCTATGTTTCCATGGTCAAGCTTTACGTTGAACACCATTGTAGTGCCAGAGAATGTGTAGTTTGTCATATATCATCTTAATTTGTGACAACATTACCGAAAAACCTATATTTTTGACAATATCTCGAAAACTATACATGACAGTACCACAAAAGTTGTTTTCAACTATGTTTTTATGATCAAATATTACATTGTGTAAATGATATATCATGTGTTTAATTGAGATTATTACAAATAGTGAATAATTTATGATTAAGTACACCTTATACCTTGGTGCATGTTGTATTCCCAGCTGTGCATATTTACCTCTATGTAGTGGAGACATTAAACTCGAACAAACAAACTGGCTGGAACTTGCATAAGTTTAGACCATGTACTTGATTTAATATGGCTCCTTCAGTCCTTCACAAAGAAGTTGCCACTCTTTACTGGCTTCTTTTCCAAGTTTGTGAGAGACTACCTCCCACGAACTACGATCACATATATGGACCCTATCGCCCAGCCCCCAACGAGAAATGATGTGGTACAAGAAACGATGGTGCGCTCGGTCAAAGTTGCAGAGGAGACAAAGCAGGATTACGCTGTCATCACATATGATCTTGCTGTTGCTCTTAAGGCGTACTCCATTCAAGCTTTACAGACTCCCACTTTTGATAGAGTCATCATACTTCTTGGAAACTTTCACCTTGAACTGGCTTTCTTTGGAGCCATTGGAACTTTTCTAGCCGATTCAGGGGTTGAATATCTCCTCACCGAATCGGGTGTCTTGGCTGAGGGGTCACTTGCTGGCTTTATGAAGGGGAAATTTTACAACAGATGTACCAGGATTCACCAAATTCTTGCTGCTGTTATGGAACGTGCATTGTTCTCTAAGTACTTGGAAGTAATGAAAGATGCAGATGAGTCCCTTGCACGGGAAGTGATGTCTGATTGTGATAGCACAATTGAACACTGCCAAAACATTCATGAGAGTGCCTCATTCAAGGAGCTTATGAATGAGTACGAAGATTTCTTTCATGATGTTATCAATGGAAAGTATGGAAGTACAGCAGCCTACTGGGCCATCTATGTGTACTTCATCAACAGGTTGTATCGAGAGCTCCAGCGCGCTGTACGGACCAATGATGTTGATAGATACATCCGTGTCCTCCCAAGTGTGGTTGAGGTATTCTTCGCATTGAATCGGCCCAATTATGCAAGATGGGGTTGCCTCTTTCTCCACAAACTGCAGCAGATGGACCCCACGGCTCGTGAGATTCTGGAGGCTGGTGCCATGTCCATTCGGCGCATTAAGAAGTCATACGCCAGGTGTCCAATTGACTTGACCATTGAGCAGACTGTCAACAGGGATGCTTCATCTCCAATGCGAGGCATCACAGCTTTCAGAAATTCACAGAATGCATTCAGAAGGTGGTGCATCACTCTTGCCCAACGTAGCATGGCCTTGACAGAACTGCGTGAACTTGTCAGTCTGCAACCAGGAGAGGGACCAGCTAATCAGCTGAGGCCATGGAGAATTAAACGTGACAACGCTGACATGAATGCCGTCGCCAACACATTGAGCAACACATGCAACCCATTTGCAACTTTTTCTGCTGATCTCATCAATGTGTCATCAGGAAGAGCAGCGAAGAAGGAGACCAAGACATTTCTCATGGAACACTTAAACGAGGAGAAGAAGCCTGACTGAAGTTCGTGGATGAATGTGCTGTTGATGGTTTGCGTTTTCTGGAAGCCAGTAGCAAGGATCAAGAAGTTGAACTTTGCTGCAGAGAATGTAAAGAAGTCAAAGACTACAGTAAAGAAAATGGTTGCGGCCGAAGGAGTCAGAGATGTCTTTGGACGAATTTTAGTCGTTGCTGCTAAGACGACCAATGCATTCAACTTGCGCCACATTCTTAGCTACCCCATCACTGAGGTGCCTTTCTCTCGCCCATAGCGATAGCACTCCCTTAAGACGAACAAAGCAGCACTCAAAAAACACTTGAAAGCAGACAGGAAGTTGTACCTGTGGATACCAGTCTTCCTCCAATAATAGCCACGGTAATTGATGGTGGTATTATCATTCATGAGACCATACTGCAGCATAGCAAGTCCACATACGCAACCATGTCTAGAGATCTTTTGAAGAAGGTTTGCTTGAGTCGTGAGAGCAAATCCACCTAGTACTTGACAAGTACCAGTCTCCCTCCATCAAAGATGCTGAGCGAAATCTGCGTCGTTCATCTACTCCTCAAGTATTTACCATCACTGGACCTGACCAAGCTCAGCGGCAGAGTGGCATGAGTTACTCAAGAATGGCTCATTCAAGGAAGAGTTCGCCTGCTTCATCATGGAGGAATGGGGAAACAACAATATGGTCCAATTATTGGGAGTAAAGCAGTCTACGTCTCACATGGTGGCACATGTATGGAGATTAAGAACATCGATGGTGTCCTGCAAAACAACATCCAAATAATCTCCAATCACACCACGAGGAAGCAGACACACTTATTGCTTTCCACGCACACAGCATCTTACGAGGTAATATTCTGGTTAGGTCAACCGATACAGACGTTGTCATCATTCTGCTTGGGCTCTCTGGAAGGTCGGAAGGGATCAACATCATCATGGACTATGGTTCTGGCAACAACCGAAGGTATATCGGTGTCTCTAAACTGGCAGCCATTCTTGAGAAGAAACAGCCTGGTATCACGGAAGCAATAGTCGGCCTTCATACCCTGACTGGTTGTGATTTTACATCATGTTTCTTCAGAAAGGGCAAAGTTAAGCCCTTACAGCGGCTAGAATCAGATCCAGCTCACGTTCTGGCAATGCGATCTCTGACGACAGACAAAGTAGACATTCCGGCTGTTACCTCCTTTGTCTGCTCGCTGTATGGGTTCACAACATCAGACATAAATGAAGCGAGATACAAGGCATTCTATAGGCATGAGTGGCGGTAATGAGAAGGGAACCCTTGCCAGAATAAAGAAGATAAACTGTGCCTCTCTTCCACCGTGTAGCAAGACACTTGGTAATCATATCAAGGGCCCAGTATGTGGCAAGAATGTGGAAGAGGGCTGATCAGGTCGATCCAACTGGTGGTTCAAGTCCCACAGACTATGGGTGGAAGTTAACTGAAAACAGCTTTGAACCGGACTGGTACCCAGGAAGTTCATTACCAGAGTCCCTCACGGACCAACCTACAGATGACAGGGACAGAGCGGGACCTGCATCCATAGATGACGAGGATGACTCGGATGGCGACAGCGCTTGGAGTGAGGAAAGTGAAGATCAAAGTGACTGATGGACTGAGAAGATGCTTAATTCAGTGATGTCAGAACAACCTCGGGTATACACATAACCTGTATTGAAATACCATAAGTCACCATTTGCCAAGGTTCTACGGTGAAGTAAACATTTTAGGCAATACAATTGTTGTTAATGTAATATTTGATCATACATATAGTTGTAGACAATTTGTATGGTACTGTCATGTATAGTTTTCGAGATATTGTCAAAAATATAGGTTTTCGGTAATGTTGTCACAAATTAAGATGATATATGACAAACTACACATTCTCTGGCACTACAATGGTGTTCAACGTAAAGCTTGACCATGGAAACATAGGTGTAGAGACCTCATTTGTGATATTATCATGTATAGTTTTTGAGATATTGTCAAAAATGTGTTTTTCGGTAATGGCGGCGCTTTATTACGTCATTTGGGGGCTTAGGCCACGCCCTAAACCCAGCAGCAATGCATTTTTGTGATGTCCAGGTAAGACCCTTTCACCCAATGAGGTCGATTGTTTTGGCGCTTTTCGCATGAATAAATGTTCTGGGCTCCTGGTCTAGATGCATGCATGTGAATATATGTATTCGATTACCATGCCAGGATCATTACTAAAGTCATAGCACTGATGCTCATACATACATGCCAGCACATTTTCCTTCCAGCCTCGGTTTGGACTTGTGTACTCGTATAGTAATATTAGTCCAGCGGAGAAGTCCAACATCTTGTAAATTTATTGCACTTTGTGGCAAAAGCGTGAAACTTGTCAGACGTTATAGTTCATACCAAACCATATGTAATGTAATTATAATGCTATCTCTGATTTTGGCATGTGGCAT
Organism: Zoroaster sp. YZ-2022; assembly: GCA_029582265.1. Taxonomy (NCBI): domain Eukaryota; kingdom Metazoa; phylum Echinodermata; class Asteroidea; order Forcipulatida; family Zoroasteridae; genus Zoroaster; species Zoroaster sp. YZ-2022. The sequence goes on along the minus strand of CM055825.1, from coordinate 26,093,220 downwards.
AGTGGCCTTGGCGGCCTTTTTCACTGAAAATGTAACCCGTGGATACGTACAGCTATGGACGATCTCTATAGAAGTAGTGTAAACAGCTGCGTAGCCAGGACATTTTCAGTGGGGGGGGGGGGGCACGGGGGGCATTGCTTTTCAGTGGGGGGGGGGGGCCCAGGGGTATGTTTTTTTTCCCTTTTCTTTTTCTTTTCTGTTTTTGGGGCACTATGAGTGTAAATGAGGCTAGAATGGAATGATGTGAAAAACACTCCACCAACACAATTGTTCCTGGCCTTCTCCAACATCTGACCATATTAAAGGTGGACTTTTTTAAAATGTATAAATGGTTCAGAGCACGAGCAGGCCTATGTACATCAACTATAGTACTAGTCAAGCCAACATTACGCTGTATGAACTTTTGACCCCATCTTGAATATGTATATACACGTCATCCCATAATACGTGTATTTAATTGGCTGAAATAATGACTGGAGGGATGTCAATGACTCGTTCAGTGCAAAGTAAGTATCAGAGTTTCAGCAGTGACGACATAAACTCACGTGACCTTTCTGTACAATAAATACCCCTTGCACAAGGAAATAATCGAGATCGACATTAGCCCATAGAAGTGTACGTCAAGTTTGAACATGGAGTAGTTGATTTAGAATGCCGACCCACTACGATTTGATGACAGCAATTTGGGTAAGTATTAAATGATAAGTTGTACAAAATCGAAGATACAAAATGTGTAGCCATAGGATATGCTGCATACTCCATGCAGCTTCACTTTCCTTTAAGAAAGATCAATCAAATGACTGAACATGTGACTAGATGTGTTTCTATATGTGACTAGTAAGTTGTTGTACAGTACACAGAGTCAGTATACGGGGAAACGCTTCTGTCTGTTCTGTGATCTTCGGTCTATGTTGGAACGACGCACAATTTAAAGAAGCGCGCAAAATACCAAAAGAACCATAGAGGGCGCTTCGTAAATTTAAATAAGAAAGGAAAAGATGAATATTCAAATTAGCAAAATATACGTCAAAAAGGAATATTAAATGGGGGTGGCTTAAATTATAACACTGCACTTTTTCGTAACCGTGACATCTATATTGTTGACAGACACCCCTGTATCCCACGTCCCACATTTGGTGGTGCGATACCCTAGATAAACTCATTATTACCCCCTGGTCACTGGCTCAATATTAATCTTTAAACTTTCTCAGCTCCCTGAGTAGTATACAACCCCGAGCTACCATAGCGCATTGGAAGCTTTTTCAAATACAATATCAACCTCTACCCTCACAGGTGTATGCTCCATGGGAGGACTTAAAATAAAGTCATCGCGCTCAGTACAAAATTCAGAAGCACTTTACAGTAAATTGTTTATTTAATATTGTGACACTAGGGGCTTAAAATGTGTATTTCAATTTAATAAAAGAAATTACATGTGATCTTAATTTACATACGCGTAATTGGCCTAAGTCTTTCAAATTAAATATTCCTTTTCCCTAGTACCTGTCTAAAATATTATTTGTGTAATCCTTATTTTATCATTTTCAATATTTATTTGTGTTTTATCGAAATGAAGTAAATTACTTTCATCGCAAAATATTGAAAGACCATGCTTGTTTCCAGGAATTTTTCAAATGGTTCGTTTTTGTGAATTTTCTGAAGTACATTACATTTGATCATTGTGGCGTGATTGTAACAATGTTGGTGTTCCAAAATATGGTTTAGAGTAACAATGGTACAATAAGATTTGCCCACACCAGTAACATTTTGGGTCATTCCATGCCAAATCATGACCTAACTTTTTTTTTAAATTTCAGTGACCGACTCAGATTTTTTCTGATTTCTTTTTCAACATACCTCTATATGGGAGAGTAATGAACACACTACAAACTTATGATCCCAACTCTGAAACGCCCCTGAAACGTATAGCCACGTCCCCTTTTTTCCCCTCCAAGTTGTGTCGGTGATTTTGGGGAGATTTTCAGAAGCCTACATTTCAAAACTGAAGATATTCAGTTTAGATATTGTGAAGATATTTTGCTGTAAATTGTTACACAGGGTGAATGACACCCAATCTACTGCTATAATAGAATCTGCTGTCAAAATTAGTACATAACATATCCCTTTTTTCAAATTAGGAGTCCTTCAAAACAATTGAGTCGATGTAGATTACTTTTTGCCATTTTGGGCCCCTGTGGTGACCAAGTGGTGACCAAGTGGTCAGATTGCTTTTATATTTTATATGCGTACACACTAGGTGCATATGTCTGCCCCCAAACAAGGATGGACCATTCATAACTTCATTGGAGGTTTGGCAGGGGTCTGAAGATAGATTCGCAGGCAAAAATTTAAAAAAACACCTACGTCTAATGGATGGATATGGTTGACCAATGGGCCACTACCCATGTAACTGAAACGTTTACACCAATTTCTTTTCTCCTTTATGATTAGAAGATATTTTCAAATGATTGGTATTTTGTTCAATATACGTAAACAATGTGCACTCTGTGTACAGTATAGGTACTGTATGTACATGTATGCATGCCCCAAACACTTGTTATGATTTTTTAAAGTACCGTATTACACCGTCAAATCATCTTCATCAAATTAATGTATCCAAAGGGGAGAGGGGGGTGGGGGTCCGTGGCCCCTTTGAAATTCTTGACAAAACTGCCCCCAAAAATAATAACTGACTGACTGACTGACTGACTGGCAGGGGGGGGGGGGGGCGGCCCCCTCCTCTGGCTCCAGTTCCAGAATAAGTGGGCCCCCGTAACACATGCGAATTTTTTTCACATGCTTATGGGACTGACTGACGGACCCACCAGCAGGCAGGACTATACAGGCAGGGCCGGATTTAGACCTTGAGGGGCCCGGGGCACTTCAGGTTCGGGCCCCTCGACATAGAAATTAAATTACATGACAAATAAAAAATGAACTAAAATGAATGATAAACCGCATTTCTTCGAAAAAAATATAAAACTAATTTTATAATTATTACATTTTTTTATATAAAGGAAGTCCTTAGTCTGGGGGCCCTCTGGCAGGGGGGCCCTCTGGCAGGGGGGCCCGGGGCAATTGCCTCATTTTCCCCCTTATAAATCCGGCCCTGTATACAGGGCCGCTTTTACATAAGGGCAAAAGGGTAGTTGCCCACGGCCCCAGGTAAAGAGGGGGCCCTAAAAATCTGTACAGTCATTTTTTTGGTGGGCCCTCTGGGATCCGATTCGCCCCCCCTGGCGAACATAGCCAGCTACGCCACTGCTGCCTCACACACTCACACACTCACACACTCACATACTCAGTCACTCACTCACTCACTCACTCACTCACTCACTCACTCACTCACTCACTCAATCAATCATTGCCTATGTAGAAATTAAAAATGTTACTCACAACTGCATCATGAGCTACATACAATATTTGCAACTTGGCCCAGAAAATGTTGATATTGCATTAGGGAGTGCATAAAATCAAAACATTTCGAAGACCCTTAAGCAGGCCCCAGACCCCTTGCCACGAATTTGGTCTTTGTTCTCGCAGGTCCGCCCCTCCCCAAATCAGTTGTTCCGAGATATCTGCCCTTGATGGTACGTGTTTGGGTTATGCATGTACAGTACCTAGTACTGCATATTAAAGCAAATTACCCATTATATGAAAGTATCGTTTGACCATAAAGGAGAAAAGATAGCAAACTGAATGTTCTTAATATATGCATGGATAGGATACAATATTTTAAGATGTGAGAGTTTCAGTTACATTTCGTCCCTAATTTGCCATTGTGACCAATCCCGAATTAAGTTGGCATAGTGACCAATGCGGTATTGGTCACTTTGCCAAATTACAAAAATAGCCAGTTCGAGCATTCGTCATTTGAATGCATGCTCTATCTCCAAAACTATAAGGAATACATGCATGTGGATTAGATACAATGGTAGGTCTCTTCCCGACTGTACTAATGGGCGGGAAAACTTAAAACTGAAAAACGTCTGATTGGTCACTATGGTAAATTAGGGACGATATGATATGATGGTATACATGCATATAAAAATAATCAATGGGTTTGGGGAGAGTGGGTAGTTTTGTCAACAATGTCAATGTGCGGGTCTGAGGCGACGCGCGAGGTGACCACAAAGCAGAGATTTTTTGTTTTGGCCTTAATAAAATCATTGGTTTAACGCCTGGCCGGACGACCACTGTACCAAAATTAAACACTTAAATCAGGTAGAATTAATCAGTGAAAATATCGTATTCCCAGAGTATTTTATGTCAATAAAGAAATAGGCCTTCATAAAACAGCTGAACTGACCAACATTGGTAATATTGTTGGCAAAACAACTTCTAAGAGTATGCTTACTCCTTTTTAATAATTAATATAAAAAAAACTGTGAACTTTTCAGCCTATTACACTGTGTGGTAAACGAGAAAAAAAATTAAAATAAAAATGCAATTTGCTTTTTTAAGTCGGTAAACAAACAACTTCTTACGCCTTCTAATCTGTATATCAGAGTCGGGAATACTGAACATTTATTACACGTTATTTTATTTAAACACTTTTGGTTATTCCAAAAATTCACAATCGAAATATGATTCAATACCCTCAAGTGATTTAAAGCTGGTGATATTTATTATACAAATATTGAGTGCCTTACAGTAAAATGGCCTGGGAAGTATACTTTCACGAGTGAACAAAATGTTATATTTTTTTCATGAAATTAATTTTATTTGGCATTGTTGCTTTGAATAGTTAAAAAGGCCTAAAGAAATTTTAAATGTGATTCAAAGATATTAATAGTCGGTTGCACCCCCAGCCTCTAATTGACCTCCTTCCAAATATTAGACCAATCCAGATGTTTGTAAACAGCTTACTAGACTTATCAAATAAGTATGAGGATTTTTATCTAACTCTAAATATACTAGTTTTATGTCTGCCATTTTGTTGACAAGATTTGTGAATGAACCACAACTTTGTCCACATCGTTTTCATCACTTTTGGGGTCGATACTGCTCAAAAGCCTTGGGGGAAGAGGTTGATCCGATGATCCAAATTACAAGTTCTTTGGAATGCTATTGGATACCAACTAGTACCTCCCTTTTCTTTAGAGGGAAGGCGCAAATGGTAATATTAGTTGATGACATGTGATATGTTTCACCAATCAAATTACAAGGATCTGTGTACAAGGTTTATAATGAACACCACTGGATAAACTTTATTTAAGAGAAAATGGTATGTCTTACTATCTACTAATCTTTGACCAAATTATTCCCTCGCAGCACACCTTTCTGCTCACAAGCGTTGTGACCCTTCTGCGAAGGTTTGTTAAAAACTGATTAAAAATGTTCCATAATTTGATTCCATATTTTCCAGCAGTGATTATCAGCATGTCAATATCATCTAGTAAGATGCCGCTGATGTCTCTGCGTCAGTGGGATGAAGACAGGAAGACAACAAGGGTTGACTACGACCATTCTCAGGCAAGACCAATCACCAGGAAGAACAAAATCAAGAAGAGCAGACAGGCAGCTTTCATGTCTGCTTTGACGCAGAGGAAACAGCCGTCTGGACTACATCATCAAGCCGAGACAACAACGTCAGATTCATTGAACCAAGAACAATGTCAAGCACAATCAGAAAGGTAACTTCAATGGCGAATGCTTTATTTGTTATTTCTATTAATAGTCAGCTAATAAAGTCAGCTAATAATGAACACTCTTTCATAATGGTGTTTGATTAGCCCATATGCGCCGAAATGGCAGCAATTGAGCTGTATACTCCCCAGGGAGCTGAGATGGTTTCTGGAATGATTTATGCGCCTGATGAGCAGGGGTAATAATGTACAGCGCTTTGATACCTTGTTTAAAAGCGCTTTAAAATACCCGACATTATTAATAATCAAAACGGGCTTTAGTTGCATGAACACAGCCATTGAAATGAACATACAAACTATAGATGATGTGATATGTGGAATCACTTTTTTAAATATTTTTTTTACTTTAATTTTTATAGCACCTTCTATAGCGCCTTCTCTCATGATGTGGCAGGCTTTTTTTTATAAGATCTCTGCAATCACATGTTGTTTTATATTTGACTATAATGCCAACTTTGAATGTTTCAATCACTGTTGAGAAAATTAAAAATCTGAAACATCTCTCGATTTCCTAAAATATATTAAGATCACAACTGGCCATTCATAATTGTGAAAGAATATACAGCATTCGCCTTACGGCATTGACTGGTTGATATTACTACAATACAGGGATGAGGCTTCGTTACGCTTACCTAGGAAAGTTCAAAGACAGCTTCAGTTCTTTGTCCAGACGCCCGTCACATCAAAGTCACTTTGTCTACAACTGGATCCCAAAACTACAATCTTCGGTTTGAAACAGTTGATATGCAAAAGGTTTGGCGTTGAGCCTGAAAAACAGCACCTCTACGCCAGGAGAAAGATTCAGGTAAGTCATGAGTATTCAGCGACGTAGCCAGGATTCAGTGGGGGACACAGGGGGCATTGCTTTTCAGTGTGGGGGGGGGGGACCAGGGGTATGGGTTGTTTCCCTTTTCTTGTATCTTTTCATTTTGGGGGGCACTGTCGGGATTTTTCGTGGTGATAACGTGGGGGGCACTGTTAATCTATGGGGGGCACGTTCCCCCAGCTCCCCCCCCCCTCGCCCGTGGCTACGCCGCTGTCAGAGTATTCTGTCTCACTTATACTCTCATAAACTTTAAGATTTAATTTATTGTTATGTTATTGTGAGGGTTTGCGTTGAATTACAATGCATTTGAACAAGTGTGTTTATTGTATTGACCCTATTGTAGACTTCCTTGTGTCAGACACTGAAAAGCGCTTCCGAAAAGGATTGTATGAAAACTGAATTATTTCATCTTACAATGATGTATATTTGCTGTACCGTTAATCTTATACAATACTCATAAAAAACACAATGAAAACTAGAGGGCGCTATGACCAGATGTCGTCACCAAACAATAACATTTCCATCTTCAAATGTCCTTTCCCTTTGCCATTAAAATTTGTTGTAATTTTAACTTCCTGTTTGTACCAGAAGTAACGATCAGATAGCCTAAGGCAAAAACAAGTCTCCGGTTTCTGGTCATAGGTCGGCTTCAAAATCGGGTGCAGTGACGCGCTTTTTATTTATTTATTTATTGTTTATTTTGGGGTATTTTTTGTATGTTTTGTTTCAGTGGTACATGTTAACATAAAGGGTTAATAGAACCAGAAGATTTTCTAATACAAATTTGTATTCGACACACAAAAATATATTTTTGCTTTGAAGTGTAGCTATTCAAAAAATTGTTGATTGTTGAAAGAAATCGTCCCCTGCACAAAATGATTGACCGACGGTGAATTATTTTGTGAATTGTATTCTATGAAAACCAGTTACTTAAATTTACATAAGAATAGCAATTGGACCGATTTATACAAACATTTAAAGATAAATATAATTGGATTCACATGGAATATTTGAATCTTTCGTTATTTTGAAATTAATGGGTTGTATTTTTGTTAACCAGCTTTGTGATTTGCTGACACTAGAGGATCATGGTATTGAGAAGGATGAAAACATTGAAGTACGCCTTGTACAAGGCTTATTGGGTGGTGGAGCAAAACGTGAGTGCTCAATGGAAATTATTTGTTTACTGCATGCAATGCCCCAAATTTTATTTAAAAATAGTAAAACAGATAACCTTTTGCACATTTACTTTACTTACATGTCACTTTTGCTTAAATTTCTTAAATCATTTGAATTATCATTTTAATTACAGCTAGAGTGAATTAACGCTCCGTTGCAACAATGTTACTTATACGCGCTATTGTTCCATTGACAATAATCGCTCCCTGAATTTTCTTTAATTTTTTTTAATTATTTTTTGTTTGTTTTTTTGCTCTGGTGGTGACGTCCTACCTAGATTCATAACGGAAACGACATAATTATATCTGATTTTTAAATAGAATCAACTGCAGGAGCTGGTGCATCAGATGAGATTTTCCTGCGAAAGGTAGCTCGAAAAATCAAGAAAGACTGGAAGCGACTAGCAACAATGTTGGGTTTCAAATCAACAGAGATTGACGCATTTGAAATCAACAGTCGGAACATCCTAGAGGAACAGGCTTGTCAGATGTTAGTTACTTGGTGGAGAATGCAACCTAACAAAGATGAAGCAGGAGAATGGTTAAGAGATGTACTGACTCGATTTGGCCGTCCTGATTTAGCATCAAAGATACCAGGTATTGGTTGATGAACTTCGTATTACATCTCTCTTATTCATATTTAAATAAATGCTCATATACTTAGCGGGAATCTAATATATTATATTTAGAGGATTTTGCATTCCCTTTAAAAGAAAATAATGAACAGTTTTTCTCACAGCCCGCTAAGCGTGCGTTATATCCACATCAGAGTCCAGTAGACAAACGTGATAAGAAAGGTATACTTACATAATGTTGATGTAATGTACACTGGTAAGGAGATACCAGTCATGATGCGACGTTTCATGTACAATAGAACTATTTAATTCTCCTCCTAGACACACTGATGATGGCATTTATGATTACACTGTTCACATAGATTACCTCACGTTTTTCTCTATTATCGCTTTTTAGAAAGAGACGTCAAACCATGTATCCTTATTATGATCACCCCCTCCAGATTATAAGCGCGTCCAGTCATTATGTGGTCTCACCAATCAGAATACCTTAACTATCTGGGGAAAATTTTTCTCTATTATTCTATTCATTTAGCTCTGGAAAGTTCTACAGTCAAACCAGAAAATGCGGACCAGCCAACGGGAGACCAAGCAGATTCTCATACAGCAAAACAACAGCGTGGTAAGTTTGCATGCTTCCATGTCACGATATTGGGATTAATAAGGAAATGTTAATAACATGATTACAAATTTACTAAATTATAATTTTGATGTGACGTTGGTGATGATACCAAACTTCCTGAGAAATAACTACGTTTGAGATGTTGTCATTTATGAGAAAACGTGAAATGTAAATCATGTCCGTGATCAATTTTCCACATTAAATTGAATGCAAACAATCTGACTATATATTCAAACCATTTTTGAGGATAGTTTCTGTACATATCTCATGATTCTTATGAATGCATTTACAAACATTTTACTGATAGTGTAGAATTCCTTATGGAAGGTAAAACATTGGTATGTGGAAATGTACGTTCCGCAGTTCAACCCTTTAGTTTATATATCATAACAATAATAACCTGTGAAAGTTTCATCACAATAGATGAAAATGTTTTCAAACATAGGAAGGCACTTCAGACTTTAATTACTGACGGCTTTCATCAATAGTTGATTAAAAACGATTGTTTATTGCGGTGCTTCAATTTACATTATAATTGCTTTGGTGTTTAGTTGTACTCATTTGTCCCATTTATCGCTCACTGAATACCTTTTGTTGTTTCTGGCGATGTGGTTCCACCTAGATTCATAACAGAAACGACATAACTATTATGTGATTCAACTGCAGGGGCTGGTGTAATAGACGAGACATTCCTCCGGAATGTAGCTCCAAAAATCACGAAAGACTGGAAACGATTAGCAACCAAATTGGGCTTCAAGCCAGCAGAGATTCACGCATTTGAAATTATCAGTCCAAACAACCTAGAGGAACAGTCTTGTCAGATGTTAGTTACTTGGTGGAGAAGGCAACCTAACAAAGAAGAAGCAGGAGAATGGTTAAGAGGTGTATTGACTCGATTTGGCCCTCCTGATTTAGCATCAAAGATACCAGGTATTGATTGATGTGCTTTGTATTGAATCTCTCTTACGCTCCCAAAAATAGTATTTGGTTTCTGGTCATCGATTGCGCTTTTTTATTTTTTCGACCATTTTTTAAAAAGCCAACAGGAAAATACGTGATACATTGTATACACGTGGACCAAATTTCCCATTAGGTTTGGTGGCTATTAAGAGAGGCCTCACAAATTAGGCAAAAGGTCATAGGCCTACCCCTATTTGAAAAATTCGTTTAAAGCACATCACGGCAGAGTTCGAATCGATCTAGCAATTTTGGCTGCAATTGGCCAAACAAACAAATAAAAAAATACACAATAAAAAAATAAAAATAAAAAATGCCCACACGCAGGTCTGAGGCAACGTGCGCGGATACCAGAAACCGGAGACTTTTTTATTTTGGCCTTATTCATATTTAGATAAATGCCCATATACTTGGCGGGAATGTAATATATTATATTAACAGGAATTCAGATACAAATAATTATTTGAACAGCGATTCTCTTACTTTGACACAACTTGCTAATAAGCGTAGGTTGTCTTTACATCAGATTCGCTGTATAGACAAAGTACATGGAAGAGAAAGATATACTTACATGTGATGTGCATTGGTAAAGAGAGCATCTGGCAGTGATATCAGTCATGATGCAACGTTTCATGTACAATATAAACATTTCATTCTCCTCCCAGACACACTGATGATGGCTTTTCAGGTTACCCTTGAAACATTTTGACTTGTAGAGAATACTTACTACATGTATATCGTTTGGACGAGCCTATGGTGATTGTACAGACGGTCTATTTATTATCGCGTATTAGAATGCGAACAATCATCATATTCATGATTGGCCTCCAAATTTCATTTTCAAAATTGTGGGGTATTTTTGTACATTGGTAAACATAAAATGTCTTTGTAAACACATGACTTACTGCCTATTAGACTTTTGCATGTCCAGTCATCTGTGGTCAGATAAAGCAGATGTCTAATCATATCCACGAAAGCAGCTATCCACCAATCAGAATGCATCAACTGTCTGGGGGAATTCATGATTGCCGTTTGATTGCTGATATGTTATGTTGTTATTATTCTATTCATTTCATTTAGCTCTGGAAATTTCTACAGTCAAACCAGAAAGTGCGGACCAGCCAACGGAAGACCAAGCAGATTCTCATACAGCAAAACAACATCGTGGTAGGTTTCATGTTTTCATGTTGGGATAATGGGATTATTTAAAGAAAGTTCACATCAATGGTAATTAGGGTGCACCTTTGGTTATTACATGGTTACAAATTTACTAAATTATAATTGTTATGTGACGTTGGTGATTATCCCAAACATCCTGAGAAATAACTACGTTTGGGATTCTGTGAAATGTAAATCATGTCCGTGATCTATTTTCCACATTAAATTGAATGCAAACAATCTGACTATAATTTTCAAACATTTTTGAGGATAGTTTCTATATATATCTCATGATTCTTATGGAAACATTTACAAACATTTTTACTGATAGTGTAGAATTCCTTATGGAAGGTAAAACATTGGTATGTGGAAATGTACTTTCCGCAGTTCAACCCTTTAGTTTATATATCATAACCTGTGAAAGGTTCATCACAATAGATGCCCACATTTTGAAGAATAGACAAAACCATGTTACAGGTTTTAAAACATGGGAAGGCACTTGAGGTGGAATAAGTTCTCATGATAATTCCTTCCCTTTCCTATAAACAAAAACAAAAACAACTTACTATTGTTGCAATCTCTTTGCCGATTTTTTTTCACGATTGTTAATTGCGGTTCTTCAATTTGAATTAGTTTCCTGTATAAGCCACGGGGAATATCCGCATGCGTAGATTTAACGTGCAGTAAATGTGTGAACAGAGTGTATGAGTTGAATGTAGAGGGAGTTTGGCATTTTTGCAAGGCCTACGGAAATTCAAATGATAATAATACATTTCAAATAATTTATACAGAAGCGGAAGGTAAATTAAATGAGACTTTCCTGCGGGACATAGCTGAAAACATCGGGATCGACTGGAAACGACTAGCAACAAACTTAGGGTTCAAAACAGCACAGATTACCGCATTTGAGCAAGACAACCGGGACAACTTGAAGGAGCAGGCTTTTCAGATGTTCGTCGCTTGGCAAAATAAACAAACTGACATTGAAGGAACAAGACGCAGTTTGATAGAGGCCCTGGTTAAAATTGAACGAACTGATTTGGCTTCAAGAATACCAGGTAACATTTATTTTGATTATTAATATCTCTTAGATTAATATCTTAATTCGGGTCAGAAAATTCTGATATGGATTCGTTCTGGCCAAGTTCCGGGTTATTTTTGACCTACCGTACCCCAGGACATCGGCTTCTACCTCAGCGACAATTGGCAACCTCTACTACGGACTGAAGGATCTTCTGTATCCAAAGTCAACATCCCACCCTAGACTGAGGGTTCTCCTACATCCTAAGTCATCCACCCTCCCGCCCCTTGCTTTATTACTAACTGATTCAGTTCAGTGAGCAAACACTCCTCTCCCCCACTCTAAGGATTGTAGTTTCAGAAGTTCCCTCCTGCACGCAACAATGCACTAATCCCCCAGCATCCGGTGTTAGCGCAAATCCCCCAGCAGTCTACTTAAGCAGCAGCGTATCGCAAAGTCCGGCATTCTCATGATGAAGATCAGAGCATACTGATCCAAACGTGGAGTCCTGATTAATCGTACTAATGTTGTTATTATTCATTTAGCTCTGGAAAGTTCTACAGTCAAACCAGAAAGTGCGGACCAGGCAACGGAATACCAAGCACATTCTCATACAGCAAAACAACAGCGTGGTAGGTTTTCATGCTTTCATGTTGAGAATTTTTGTTTATATTTTTTTTATAATGGAATTATTTAAGTATTTTAATCGCCCGTGTTTTCAATTTTTTTAACGGCAACTCTCGCTTTTTAACAGACATTTTATTTTTGATCGGAACATTGCTATTTTATTTGACGAACTGAATACAAATGCTGTTAATGGACACATTTCTCAAAATAATCTTAAGAAACATGGTTTTACAGTAAATATGTACCAAAAACTAATTTATGTCGGGTCCCCGTATAGACAAAGTAAGTGGAGTGAAAGATATACTGTACGTACTTACACATGATGTGCACTTGTAAAAAGAGCATTAATTTGGCAGTGATATCAGTCATGACGCAACGTTTCATGTACAATATAAATATTTCATTCTCCTCCCAGGCACACTGATGGTGGCTTTTCAGGTTTAATACCCTTGAAACATTTTGACTTGTAGAGAATACTTACTACATGTATATCGTTTGGACGAGCCTATGGTGATTGTATAGACGGTCTAATTATTATCGCGTATTAGATTGCGAACAATCATCATATTCATGATTGGCCTCCAGATTTCATTTTCAAAATTGTGGGGTATTTTTGTACATTGGTAAACAGAAAATGTCTTTGGAAACACGTGACTTACTGCCTATTAGACTTGTGTATGTCCAGTCATCTGTGGTCAGATAAGCAGCAGATGTCTAATCATATCCACGAAAGCAGCTCTCCACCAATCAGAATACCTCAACTGTCTGAGGGAATTCATGATTGCCGTTTGATTGCTGATATGTTATGTTGTTATTATTCTATTCATTTAGCTCTGGAAAGTTCTACAGTCAAACCAGAAAGTGCGGACCAGCCCACGGAAGGCCAAGCAGATTCTCATACAGCAAAACAACAGCGTGGTAGGTTTCATGTTTCATGTTGGGATAATGGGATTATTTAAAGAAAGTTCACATCAATGGTAATTAGGGTGCACCTTTGGTTATTACATGGTTACAAATTTACTGAATTATAATTTTGATGTGAAGTTGGTGATGATCCCAAACATCCTGAGAAATAACTACGTTTGGGATTCTGTGAAATGTAAATCATGTCCGTGATCAAATTTCCACATTAAATCGAATGCAAACAATCTGACTATATTTTCAAACATTTTTCAGGATGGTTTCTGTACATATCTCATGATTCTCATGGATGCATTTACAAACATTTTACTGATAGTGTAGAATTCCTTATGGAAGGTAAAACATTGGTATGTGGAAACGTACATTACGCAGTTCAACCCTTTAGTTTATATATCATAACCTGTGAAAGGTTCATCACAATAGATGCCCACATTTTGAAGAATAGACCAAAAAATGTTACAGGTTTTAAAACATGGGAAGGCACTTCAGGTGGAATAAGTCTCATGATAATTCCTTCCCTTCCATTTAAACAAAAACACAAACAACTTGCTATTGTTGCAATCTCTTTGCCGATTTTTTTTCACGATTGTTAATTGCGGTTCTTCAATTTGAATTAGTTTCCTGTATAACCCTTACAAAAAAGTACCATGGTTTTACCATGGTAAATTTTACCATGGTAATACCATGGTACAAATCGATGGTATTTTGGACACTACCATGGTATTACCATGGTAATAATTACCATGGTACTGTAATACCATGGTACTTTGAACCATGGTTTTTACCATGGTACGTTGTACCATGGTAATACCATGTTACATTGTACCATGGTAATACCATGGTACTTTGTACCATGGTAATACCATGGTAAATTGTACCATGGTAATACCATGGTACATTGTACCATGGTAATACTATGGTACATTGTACCATGGTAATACTATGGTACAATGTACCATGGTAATACCATCTTACAATGTGCCATGGTTTTACCATGGTACATTGTACCATGGTAATACCATGTTACATTGTACCATAGTAGAACCATGGTACATTGTACCATGGTAAAACCATGGTATATTATACCATGTTTCTACCATTTTTTCACATCTGCTGTCTGGAACAAGGTACATGTATGGTATTATTATAATGAAGCTCAAATAGAAAATACATGTACTGTTAAACCATGATACCATGCACCATCAAAGCAGTGTTAAATATAAATGCCTTCATGCACCTTACGTAGCAACACACTGAAAATAAATGAACAGTAAAACTTGTTAAGATTACATTTATGGCACATTTATATGGCACATTTATTCAGCACAACTAAACAGAAAATGAAGACTTCCAAGCCACAAAAAAAATTAAAATAAAAAGTCATTAAGTGCATTAATAAAATCAGTGGATCTGGCTGGTCGGGGATCTGGCTGGTCGGAGAACTGGCTGGTCAGGGATCTGGTTGGTCGGGGGCAGCTCTCTTCTTCTGTAGTTTCCCCTCGTTACTAAGCTTGTTTGTCATCACCGTCTTGATTTTATCTACCGTGACATCCTTGAACTTTTGTGTAACATATTCTGTGAAAAGAATAATAAATCATGCAACCTTTGAATTTTACTGAAATTATCTCTCGTAAGTTATCCAGTTAATCGTAACCCTATACCTATTTTTGAGACCCATTCTTCCATAAGTGATTAAAATGCATTTTTTTTACAATTTAAAAAAAGAGTATACAAAATTTTACAAGAACAAATCCTTTAAACAATGGTAAAGCTTATTACAAAATTTAGGGATTTTTTAAACATTTACTAATTTAGTACGATTTTGTTTATTTAACTGGTGAACTGTCCAGCAATAAATATTACATTACTTTCATAGATACAGAGTGGTCTATAAGTTAGGAACAAATTGCTAAATAAACCAGCTGCTGACCAACATTTTGCAAATAATGCCACCTTCAAATTTTGTTAATGTTACATATGACTCGGTTATATAAAGGTTATATGCATGAGATAATAATTGATATATGTACCTATTATTGCATCCACCTTGGCTTTGTTCAAAGCTGGCTTCATGATGCCCTTTGTGTTCTTGCTTCCTGTCAGTGAGTGGGATGCAAGAGTCTCTCCTTAAATAGCAATGTCATCAGCTCACACGTGAGTTTCCGTGGATCCGATGAATTGCACCGCATCAACAATTTTTGCTTACTCTGACTGTGGTGCTTAGACATACCTGTAGAATAATGAAATAAAAAGCGTTTATAATAATATGGCATTGTACAACCTGCTCTACTCAAACCATAAAGTGACATGCTCAAATTCTACCTGATATTTGTTTTCAAGTACTATGCATTTTTTTTTCAAGTACTGTACTATGCAATGTACTTTAGTTACAAAATGTGGTGCAATCACGTTTTTGTACTGGTTCTATGCTCATTTTACATAATTCTGTTCAAGGACAGATGTCCCAAGTCATATTATTCAAAGATGATGCCCAACATCATGCATGAAGTTAATTTTGCACGAACACAGCTGTTGCAGAACCTATAACTTTAAAAAATAATAATCCAACTCTATTTCAATAGCTTGAATCCACGAGAAATTGGCATTTATAAAGGAACAACAACTTTGGTATGGCAGTGTAAAATCAAAACAAATTATAATAACAATTTCCTTACTTCATCTTCATGATCCACTGCCGTTGGAGGAGCTTCTTGTACTGCACTCACATCTGATGCCACCTTCACTGCAGATAAGTTATCATTTCTCTGTGGAAAATAAATTGAATATAACATTTTATACAGAGGACACTGAAGTGATGAAATGTCCAAGTTGACCATGGATGTTGAGAAAACGTAATGCAACAGTTATAAATGTCTTAATGTTTTGTGTACATTTCAAGAACATGTATAACTTACCTTGAGACAATTTCCATTCATTTCTGTCATGAAGTTCTTGAAGGCCACTATGAAATCAGGAACACCTGTTAAATTGATAAATATGATAAAAACATCAATAAATTTGGAAACTATATTTCAAAGTTTGGCATGATACTATTTCACACGTTATTATTTATACTATACGAGCACACATGGTATAAGCCAATGTACATCATTTGTGGATAACCTGATTGAGTGAAGAAGTAATATTGTATTCTGCGGTCACACTGAACATCATCTATCGCTAAATACATGATAAGGTAACAATGAGGTCAAAACAACTTTCAGATTCATAAACTAACCTTCAAGAAACATCAACTGGTTCTTAATCCTCTGTTTCTCCTCTCTCTCTCTGTTCAACTCGCGCTGAAGACGTGCAATGGTAGCTGCCTGATTTTGAATGATGTTGGCATCATCTGAGGATATCCCAGCAGCTTCCTATATACATCAGATGTTAGCAATTATGAAACTTACATCGTAGATGTTTACCTCCATTTTAATGTAACAAGACTTTTCTATCCTTTACACAGTTGCTGGTCAAAATGGGATTAATTTATGAAAACATGTTCGAAACTGAAACTCACTGTCTTTGCAAGAGGTCTTTGTTATATAATTATGACAATTTTTCTTTTACTTATAAGAAGTCGCATAAATTCAACTGTATGCTGCTGAATAATGTAAAGAAATGGGTAAAAAGAAATAAAAAGGGGAAGGAAGACAATTGTTAAGCAATCCTCTGCCATGCATGTACTGTACCTCAATGTTGTTGGATGGAGACTCCAACTGTTGCCTCAGTTCCCTTGCCATATTGAGCGTCTCTTGTTGCACAGGCATGCCATTGTTTTTTACTGTCTTTCTGTTCTTCTTGGTCTAAAAAATAACACAATAAATGATTGTATGAACAAAGTGATTGTATACATATAATAGCTTTTGAAAGACCTACATGCGTAACATGTACGTAGCACACAATACTGTGTTAACACACACCAAGAGAGGCCATCAAAAAAACACCTTTAGAAATGAAGGGACTGCCAAAATCGAAGCAGGTCGTTTCGTACCAAAGTAGTTTCGTACCCAAAATATTTAACTCCAGTCATTTCGTACCCAATCCAATTATGCATGGGTTTCACAGGTGAATATTTTATCCCAGAGATGCATGGTTGGTATTTTCATGGAGATGGTATTTTTGAACCGGTGATTTTTTATAATTTCAACAAACCTTTGCGGTATCTTCATCTGAATTCTCCGACTCAGAACTGCTTGTAATCACCCTAGTCGAGGGAAATTTCTGCCTTTTTCCCCTGCCTGTTTCCACATCAGTCTCTATCGATATCCCCTTACACATCTTGTTACGCTTATCAATCAGCTTGAGTTTCAAATCTGAAATCATGGAGGAAATCAACCATTCAAACTCAATGTTAAGTGAGGATAAAGCTAACCAGCTAAATTAACACGGTACTAATTCATTGTTTAATAACATTATGACCATTCATTATTATTAGAATAGAAAAAATTTGAAGATTTACATGATGAAAGATTCTGGCATGTGCTTATATTAAGTGGTAAATGTGACTTTTTCATTTTTTAGAGATGCCCCAACATTTTTTTAGAAACTCAATTTAGAACATTAATGAAGATTTGGCAAAATTAATGCATGGAAAATGCGGGCCTTAGGCTTATCATGTAATTAAAATGTATATAAACAAGCCGTTTTACTTAGTCCTGAATATACCATAGTAATGAGTATTAGTTAAAATGCAAAATTCAACAAATGAATAAAAGAATGTAACATTAATTTGTACTTACCACTTACAGCAAGAACAACTGCTTCGTATAAACCACACTTTGACGCAGATGCTGTCGATGAAGAATGGCTTGATGGCCACTGGACCCTCACATTTTTATTAATGAGATCCGAATAATTCTCAAACTCATCGATATTTTGTATGAAATCAACATCTCCTACTTCAACACTACGGTCATCGGTGAACTCAAATAGAGCAAACTTCTTCATTATAATAACAAAGTATGACACAAAGTATGACAGATCAAAGTTCAATTTTTAAATAACAATGTGCACAAAAAGAAAGAATGGCGTGGTGTGGCAGACTAGACTGCAGCGTGCAACGGATAATGCCGGCGTCCCACGCGCGCGCAGCATGCACATGAGCGTGAAACGTCATCATAACCCCGACACACTTGATTGGATATGAATATATCACGTGATTATTATTATTATTTATTCCGCTGAAACTACTAATTTTTTGGCGTAAAAAATTTGTTCACTATTTATTTAAATTTAAATAACATGTATACTTGACATTTAAGTCTTGATATTGCTTACGGTTTATTTTAACTGAACAAAAAATAAATAAATGGTAGCTGGCGTGACGTCACTCCCAAGGTGACAGACTAGTGTCTGCTGCGTGTAGCCCTGATCATGTGCGGTACCCAGACGACATATCATGTAAATTCAGTAGATGTACATGTACATGTACATAAACATGTACATTAACTCGATCATGTGCACGTGTATGTATGTCCAACCTTGTTCCTACGGGTGTATTGCCGCGCCATTTATTCCAGTATGCTTCGACGGAATTAAGGGATCGAGCGGTCGGAGTGCTGCTCAAGAAAACGAGGCTGAAATAAACCCTATACACATCGCGATCGCACTTACGTAACTTAACTGTGACTGACTGTTTGAGTGGTAAATGGACATGATGGATGATCAACGTCTATTAAATTCAATATATTTCGAAAGACAGCTATTACAGTTTATCTATTGAGTTCATTTCCTTTTATTTGCATTATAAAGCGCCTTTGCCTTATCATGAATATGATTTAATACTTGGACATGTATCTGTTGTATATTTATTTAATTCTGCGTCGTCTTATATTAATTTTTTTGGTGTTAATGTTGAAGTGAACTTACCATGTAAGGATAATAAATTATGCATATAATAAGCATATAGTAAGCATATGTATTAACGTATGCATGGCCCCAATGGAAACCAGTTTTTAACTGTTTGTACATACATACTCCCTTGGTAAGAAATGTAATAAATAAATATATAAAGGGTAAAATAAATTTATATTGTACAACATAAAAAAAACATTATTGTCCGCCATTATTGTTGTAAAAATATTGAATTGTATATCTTAATAACTCCCTCGGGATGGCGACTTCTGGAAAACAGATAAAAAGTATTATTTAAATGGTTGTGAATTCAAAAAGTAATAAACAATAAAACAATGCAATTTGTCTTTTGATAAATGTGTGCTGCTTTTAAAAGAACAGGAAAATAATCCAGAGTTTGTTTTTGGGGTAGGGGCAGTACTGTTATCAATCCATCTCATAACTTGTGTAAACACTACACATATTTTGTACACATGATATTTTATACCATGGTATAACCATGGTATAACCATGGAAGTACCATGACAACACATGAGCACCATAGAAGTACCATAGATACCATCGATTTACCATCATAACCATGGTAAAACCACGGTACATCCATGGTATAACCATAGGAGTACCACCATTGAAAACACTACCATGGTTTTACCATGGATTTACCATGGTAACCATCATAAAACCATGGTTACCATGGTATTACCATGGTACTTTTTTATAAGGGAAGCCACGGGGAATATCCGCATGCGTAGATTTAACGTGCAGTAAATGTGTGAACAGAGTGTATGAGTTGAATGTAGAGGGAGTTTGGCATTATTGTAAGGCCTACGGAAATTCAAATGATACTAACACATTTCAAATAATTTATACAGAAGCGGAAGGTAAATTAAGTGAGAGTTTCCTTCGGGACATAGCTGAAAACATCGGGATCGACTGGAAACGACTAGCAACAAACTTAGGATTCAAAACAGCACAGATTACCACTTTTGAGCACGACAACCGGGACAACTTGAAGGAGCAGGCTTTTAAGATGTTCGTCGCTTGGCAAAATAAACAAACTGACGTTGAAGGAACAAGACACAGTTTGATAGAGGCCCTGGTTAAAATTGAACGGATTGATTTGGCTTCAAGAATACCAGGTAACATTTATTTTGATTATTAATATCTCTTAGATTAATATCTTAATTCGGGTCAGAAAATTCTGATATGGATTCGTTCTGGCCAAGTTCCGGGTTATTTTTGACCTACCGTACCCCAGGACATCGACTTCTACCTCAGCGACAATTGGCAACCTCTACTACGGACTGAATGATCTTCTGTATCCAAAGTCAACATCCCACCCTAAACTGAGGGATCTCCTACATCCTAAGTCATCCACCCTCCCGCCCCTTGCTTTATTACTAACTGATTCAGTTCAGTGAGCAAACACTCCTCACCCCCACTCTAAGGATTGTAGTTTCAGAAGTTCCCTCCTGCACGCAACAATGCACTATTCCCCCAGCATCCGGTGTTAGCACAAATCCCCCAGCAGCAGCGTATCGCAAAGTCCGGCATTCTCATGCTGAAGATCAGAGCATACTGATCCAAACGTGGAGTCCTGATTAATCGTACTAATGTTGTTATTATTCATTTAGCTCTGGAAAGTTCTACAGTAAAATCAGAAAGTGCGGACCAGGCAACGGAATACCAAGCACATTCTCATCCAGTAAAACAACAGCGTGGTAAGTTTTCAAGCTTTCATATTGACATTTGTTTATAATGGGAATGTTTAAAGTTGTATCGCTTTTTTCACGGCAACTTTCGCATTTAACGGACATTTTATTTTTCATGGGAACATTGCTATTTTACTTGAGGAAGTAAATACGAATGCTGTTCAATGACACATTGATGGCTGCATCTGTATTTGTATACGACACATTGATGGCTGCATCTGTATTTGTATACGACACATTGATGGCTGCATCTGTATTTGTATACGACACATTGATGGCTGCATCTGTATTTGTATACGACACATTGATGGCTGCATCTGTATTTGTATACGACACATTGATGGCTGCATCTGTATTTGTATACGACACATTGATGGCTGCATCTGTATTTGTATACGACACATTGATGGCTGCATCTGTATTTGTATACGACACATTGATGGCTGCATCTGTATTTGTATACGACACATTGATGACTGCATCTGTATTTGTATACGACACATTGATGGCTGCATCTGTATTTGTATACGACACATTGATGGCTGCATCTGTATTTGTATACGACACATTGATGGCTGCATCTGTATTTGTATACGACACATTGATGGCTGCATCTGTATTTGTATACGACACATTGATGGCTGCATCTGTATTTGTATACGACACATTGATGGCTGCATATGTATTTGTATACGACACATTGATGGCTGCATCTGTATTAGTATACGACACATTGATGGCTGCATCTGTAATAGTAAACGACACATTGATGGCTGCATCTGTATTTGTATACGACACATTGATGGCTGCATCTGTATTTGTATAGGACACATTGATGGCTGCATCTGTATTTGTATACGACATATTGATGGCTGCATCTGTATTTGTATACGACACATTGATGGCTGCATCTGTATTTGTATACGACACATTGATGGCTGCATCTGTATTTGTATACCATGGCTGCTTCTGTATTTGTATACGACACATTGATGGCTGCATCTGTATTTGTATACGACACATTGATGGCTGCATCTGTATTTGTATACGACACATTGATGGCTGCATCTGTATTTGTATACGACACATTGATGGCTGCATCTGTATTTGTATACGACACATTGATGGCTGCATCTGTATTTGTATACGACACATTGATGGCTGCATCTGTATTTGTATACGTCACCGTTGATGGCTGCATCTGTATTTGTATACGACACCGTTGATGGCTGCATCTGTATTTGTATACGACACATTGATGGCTGCATCTGTATTTGTATACGACACATTGATGGCTGCATCTGTATTTGTATACGACACATTGATGGCTGCATCTGTATTTGTATACGACACATTGATGGCTGCATCTGTATTTGTATATTCATATACGACACATTGATGGCTGCATCTGTATTTGTATAGGACACATTGATGGCTGCATCTGTATTTGTATACGACACCGTTGATGGCTGCATCTGTATTTGTATACGACACCGTTGATGGCTGCTTCTGTATTTGTATACGACACATTGATGGCTGCTTCTGTATTTGTATACGACACATTGATGGCTGCATCTGTATTTGTATACGACACATTGATGGCTGCATCTGTATTTGTATACGACACATTGATGGCTGTATCTGTATTTGTATACGACACATTGATGGCTGCATCTGTATTTGTATACGACACATTGATGGCTGCATCTGTATTTGTATACGACACATTGATGGCTGCATCTGTATTTGTATACGACACATTGATGGCTGCATCTGTATTTGTATACGACACATTGATGGCTGCATCTGTATTTGTATACGACACATTGATGGCTGCATCTGTATTTGTATACGACACATTGATGGCTGCATCTGTAATTGTATACGACACATTGATGGCTGCATCTGTATTTGTTTACGACACATTGATGGCTGCATCTGTATTTGTATAAGACACATTGATGGCTGCTTCTGTATTTGTATACGACACATTGATGGCTGCATCTGTATTTGTATAAGACACATTGATGGCTGCTTCTGTATTTGTATACGACACATTGATGGCTGCATCTGTATTTGTATACGACACATTGATGGCTGCATCTGTATTTGTATACGACACATTGATGGCTGCATCTGTATTTGTATACGACACATTGATGGCTGCTTCTGTATTTGTATACGACACATTGATGGCTGCATCTGTATCTGCATTTCTTTCTATTAGGAAGTTATCAATGTTCCAATGAAAAAACAAATCAAGACTTCATTTGACGTACCCCGGTTGAAATTAAGATTTTTAATTTGTTTAATTTATATGCCTCTTGTTAACAAGGATAATTCGTATGATCATTTTACAACATCAATATTTTTACTTCTTTTATTTCTTAAAAAGAAAACGTGAAAAAGGTTCGTGTTATTTCATTTTAGGTTCTGAACATGTTTCCTTGGGAGCAGAAGACCAGCCAGTATATGTTACAGCAAAACAACGCATTGTTTTGGATGACAAGTTGTTACGCTCTCTCGCTGAAAACATCGGGAAAGACTGGGAGCGACTCGGGACCCAGTTGGGTTTCAGTGTAGCACAGATTGACGCGTTTAAATACAACAACAAGGACAGTCTCGAGGAACAAGCTTTTCGGATGTTTGATGCTTGGAGAAATAAGCAAGCAAATGACAATGAAACGAGAGAGAAGTTGGCAAAAGCTCTGGATATGATAGGCCGTGCTGGTATGTCATCAGAAATATCAGGAAAGACCAAATATTTAATTTCTAGCAGTTACTCCATATTTTTTTGTAACTTGGTGTCTATCTGAGGTGAAGTTTAGCATTATTTTAACGGTGATTCTATTAATAAAGCGTTTGATTAATTACAGATGTGGCTCGTCGGTGTGACATCGGTGGCTCATTCGACGGTGGCTCATTCGACGTCGACTCCTGTAGCAAAGACATAGCGAATCATTACAAGGAAACGATTAAAATGAGCACATATCCTATGTGTAAGGAAAAAGCCATGGAACTGGACAACCTTTATGTAAGTTCACAGCTTCTGATGGAAACCAACCGACCACAAAAACATTGTCTAGCCAACTCATCATTACAGTCAGGCAACAAACAGCATCAGGATATCAATCCGATGACATCGGAAATCCGTGGTTTTGGTAGCTTAACACAGTCTGGTAGCAAAGACAAGCAGCAGGTCGATCAAATAGAAACAGACAAATTTCCCCTGCAGTCATACAAGGAAATGTTAGGGCTTTATAAAAAGCGAATCTTAATCACAGCTGAAAGTGGGTATGGTAAATCAACACTTTTCAAAAAGATAGCACACGACTGGGCTGTTTTACAGAAAACAACATCCAAGTCGATTGATCCACAAGCTGAGCCGTCCCCTCTATCAAAGTATAAGCTCATATTTGTCCTGAATATCAACGAAATGGGGACCAATTTCAACATCATTGATGCAATGTTTTCTCAGATATGTTCTGCTACAAATGATTTTACAAAACATGACCTAGTACAGTACATAAATAAACATCCCAATGAAGTTCTGATTCTCCTGGATGGAGCAGATGAGATTTCCTTTCAGTCATTAGATAGTGCAAAACAAAGCTATAAATACAGCGTTAAGGATGTCCTTTCATTCAAATCACTTAAATCGTGTAAGGTTATTGTAACAAGTCGACCATCTACAGCAATTAAGTTGCTGAATTGGAATCCCAACTTCACAAGAATTTATATGAGCGGATTTGATGACAAGAATAAGCAGGATTATGTTAGTAAATATTTGACTAATTTCGACTCACAACACATAGAAAATGTTCTCGCAGAATTACAGAAGAACGAAACCTTTCGCAGTTTAGGGGAGATACCTTTATTTCTGTGGCTTATGTGTACATTAATGGTCGAACGCCGTAATCTACCTGAAAGGATCACGGTACTTTTTCATGATGTAATCGATGTACTGTATCAGCAAAAGGAAAGCAAAGGCAAAACGACAAGTTCTTCTGATACAAGGACTAGAGATTTATTTGACAAACTTATGCTAGAACTTGGGCAGGTTGCTCTTAAAGGTTTGATGAATCACAGTGGTCAAAAGCTTTATTTTGATATATCAGAATTCGATTCAAAATACCTTGTCAGTTTTGGATGCGAAGTCGGCTTGCTGACTAAAACGCAAATCACACGTTTCAAACAAGTTGAGTATGTCACATTTGCCCACAAGACTTTCATTGAGTACTGTGCTGCAACTCACCTTGCGGGTTTGGCAACGTCCGATCCTGATCAATTTAATGAGTTCCTGTCACAAATATTAGAAGGTGACGTAGAAAGCATGGAGTACTTACTCCGTTTCTGTTGTGGGATTGATAAGAAAGCTGCTGAACTGATTGTAAGACTAACACATGAACAACTTTTGAAACACAATCCAAAGACTTCTGACATTCATTATGAGAAATATCAAAGGTATATTTATTTACACAAAATGATGATGTTGGTTTTATTTGAGGCTGAACTGGGTTCGTTAGTGAAAACATTTCCAGTAGAAGAATGGGTAAAGTTCCCATATGAATTAAAAGGCGAGGACCTCTTGGCTGCACACTATTTCATTCAACATTTACCGAAGCATTCCAGGCTTCAATATGTATCGGATATCAATGTGACGTGTGGATCTGTGGACGATTTGAAACTCGTTCATCAAATAATATCCCATAGACCATGTAAGATATCACTGAAACTCCTCAAAACCAACATGAATGGTAAGTTGGATAATCTCAGAAGCATGTCACGTTGTTTGACATCTCTATGTATGAGGGACTGTCAATTAAACAACAGCGACATGATTAAACTATTGCGGATGTTTAAAGGTTCGTGCAGTATAAAGAAAATTGATCTCAATAAAAACAATTTCCATGGTTTACAGTCAGTCCAGATAACTCCTGTACCGTCGTTGGAGGAATTGATTCGAGAAGAGTGCAGTCTGATGAGTGATGATATTGAGGCAGTTTTCTCTATGATAGCATCCGCAGGCAGTATAAAGCAGGTTTGGCTGGATAAAAACAATTTCCATGGATTACAGCCAGTCCAGATATCTCCTGTTCCTTCTTTGGAGGAATTGAGTCTAGAGGAGTGCAGTCTGATGAGTGATGATATTGAGGCAGTTTTCTCTATCATAGCATCCGCAGGCAGTGTAAAGGCGGTTTGGCTGGTTAAAAACAATTTCCATGGTTCACAGCCAGTCCAGATATTTCCTGTTCCTTCTTTGGAGGAATTGAGTCTAGAGGAGTGCAGTTTGATGAGTGATGATATTGGGGCAGTTTTCTCTATCATAGCATCCGCAGGCAGCGTAAAGTCGGTTGGGCTGGTTAAAAACAATTTCCATGGTTTACAGCCAGTCGAGATATCTCCTGTTCCTTCTTTGGAGGAATTGAGTCTAGAGGAGTGCAGTCTGATGAGTGATGATATTGAGGCAGTTTTCTCTATCATAGCATCCGCAGGCAGTGTAAAGGCGGTTGGGCTAGGCTGGATAAAAACAATTTCCATGGTTTACAGCCAGTCCAGATATCTCCTGTTCCGTCTTTGGAGGTATTGAGTCTACAGGAATGTAGTCTGATGAGTGATGATATTGAGGCAGTTTTCTCTATCATAGCATCCGCAGGCAGTATAAAGAAGGTTTGGCTGGATAAAAACAATTTCCATGGATTACAGCCAGTCCAGATATCTCCTGTTCCTTCTTTGGAGGAATTGAGTCTAGAGGAGTGATGATATTGAGGCAGTTTTCTCTATCATAGCATCCGCAGGCAGTGTAAAGGCGGTTGGGCTGGTTAAAAACAATTTCCATGGTTCACAGCCAGTCCAGATATCTCCTGTTCCTTCTTTGGAGGAATTGAGTCTAGAGGAGTGCAGCCTGATGAGTGATGATATTGAGGCAGTTTTTTTCTATCATAGCATCCGCAGGCAGTATACAGAAGGTTTGGCTGCATAAAAACAATTTCCATGGATTACAGCCAGTTCAGATATTTCCTGTTCCTTCTTTGGAGGAACTGAGTCTAGAGGAGTGCAGTTTGATGAGTGATGATATTGAGGCAGTTTTCTCTATCATAGCATCCGCAGGCAGTATAAAGACTGTATCTCTGAGTAAAAACAATTTTCATGGATTCCAGTCAGTCCAGATAACTCATATTTCTTCTTTGGAGATATTGAGTCTAAAGGACTGCAGTTTGATGAGTGATGATATTGAGGCACTTTTCTCTATCGTAGCATCTGCATGCAGTATAAAGAAGGTTTGGCTGGATAAAAAACAATTTCCATGGATTACAGCCAGTCCAGATATCTCATGTTCCTTCTTTGGAGGAATTGAGTCTAGAGGAATGCAGTCTGATGAGTGATGATATTGAGGCAGTTTTCTCTATCATAGCATCCGCAGGCAGTGTAAAGGCGGTTGGGCTTGTTAAAAACAATTTCCATGGTTTACAGCCAGTCCAGATATCTCCTGTTCCTTTTTTGGAAAAATTGAGTCTACAGGAGTGCAGTCTGATGAGTGATGATATTGAGGCAGTTTTCTCTATCATAGCATCCGCAGGCAGTATAAAGAAGGTTTGGCTGGATAAAAACAATTTCCATGGTTTACAGCCAGTCCAGATATCTCCTGTTCCTTCTTTGGAGGAATTGAGTCTACAGGAGTGCAGTCTGATGAGTGATGATATTGAGGCAGTTTTCTCTATCATAGCATCCGCAGGCAGTGTAAAGACGGTTTGGCTGGTTAAAAACAATTTCCATGGTTTACAGCCTGTCCAGATATCTCCTGTTTCTTATTTGGAAAAATTGAGTCTACAGGAGTGCAGTCTGATGAGTGATGATATTGAGGCACTTTTCTCTATCGTAGCGTCCGCAGGCATCATAAAGACTATTTCTGAAATCGGTATTTCCGCCGCCGCCGACGCCTCCACCACCACCACCAACACCACCACCACTACCATTTTTCTTTTCTCTTTTTTTTTTCCGTACAGTGGAGTTATACAACTCCATTTATTCATTTTTCAAGAAGAATAACAAATGCTGCGGTACAAAGATCACATCCAGTACACGAATCCAAATGCTTCTATGTAATTTAGCAATAAGAAATAAGGCAACAAAATCCATATTTTTTCCATAACCTAAAATTTTGTTTGCATCATTAATATAAAAATACTTATTTCCAGTATATTTTCCCATGTTTAAAAAAAAAATTCCATGAAGACCATGTTTTCTTACAGAAAAGGAACAAGTGTTCAATGCTTTCTTCTTCCATCTTACAAAGACCACATTTATTGTCTGTATCCAAAAACCAAAAATCCCTATCTTGATGATCGACCATTTTGCAAATTGAGTTTTTCCAAATTCCTTTCCAATTGATAGTATTTGCTTGGATATTAAGTTTTAAGTGCCAAGTTTGTTCAGCTATAGGTGGAACGAAGTGTTTCTTAATCAAGTCCTTATAAATATTTTTAACTGAAATATCTAAAGTAGATACAGGGTCTTCATTGGTTGGATTTAAGAAAAGCCATTTACTTTCATGGTCAGCTGGACCTTCCCTGTTTTCATTTAGCAATTTGACATCAATATTTTTCTTTAGATTAGACATAATTTTACCAGCATTTATAGGCCTAATATTACATTTACAAGCTAATTCGTTTGTAGAAAGAAAGGTTCCCTTTATAAAAATTTGGTTGAGAAGGTTTATACCAGCAGGTTTCAGAATTTTAGAGTTCAATAATTTATTGCTTCCTGTGATAATGTTATTGTCCCATAGTGGAATGGCAGAAGCTTCATTTATACATGTGATTGTGGGTTGAAATAAACCTCCAGCCTTGACAAAATGTTTAATCAAATTTCTATAAAATATCGGCATATCGATATTTCTCATCTTGGGATTGTTAAAAATAAACCATCTTAGGTTATGTTCGTTATTAGGTTTTAACCAAAAATCAAAAAAAAGTTTCCATTTACCTTTCAAAGTATACCTTTGCAGCCATTTAAGTTTTAAGGCTTGCAATTTTAAGCTAACATTGATGAGACCCGTTCCTCCCATATCGGCAGGACCTTGTATAGTGACTCTTGATTTTTCCAGGTTTCCCATACCAGTAAAACTTTATAATGGCATCATTCATATTCTTTATCAAATATTCAGGACAAACCAGAACAGACCCATAATAAGCCAAAGTGCCTCCTATAAGGCTATTGACAATAACGGATTTCCCTTTTGAAGTGAGATTTCTCTCCTTCCATCTATTAAGAACATTTTTAATTTTATTTATTATTCTCTATCCAATTGTCTTCGTGTTTAACTCTAAAACCAAAATAAATACCAAGTATTTTTATTTTCTCGTTAGTCCACTGAAAATTACAGGGATTATCTTTTCTATTTCTCCAAGCTCCTAACCAAAGACCTTGTGATTTTTCTAAATTTATTTTTTAACCTGATCCTTCGCTATAAGAGTACAAAATGCCTTTTAAAACAGAAAATTCGTTGTTTCTTGTGACAAAAATACTCATATCATCAGCATGCTGATCAATCTTAAAGGTAGGCTTCTGTTCTGGGAGAACGATACCGTTTATAGTATTATGACTTCTAATCATATTTGCTAACCCTTCAACACAAATTGAAAATAAAAGGGGAGATAAAGAACATCCTTGCCTTATCCCTCTTTTGGCAATAAAAGGCACTGTAAAAAAATTGTTAACATTTATCGTAACCATAGGCTGGGTGTAAATAATTTTAAACCATTGTTTTAAGACATTGGGAATACCCATTTTGTCAAGAATAGCATGCAAAAAAACCCATTCAATTCTATCGAAAGCTTTCTCTTGATCAATAGAAATAATCGCTACATCTTTATTATAAATATTGGCATAGTCAGTAACATTTTGTAAAATGAACAAAATATCATGTATGCATCTACCTTTTACCCCACACGTTTGGTCTTCCTCGATCAAAAAGGGCATAAGTTTACTCATACGTTTGGTAAGCACTTTAGTAAGGATTTTATAATCAACATTTAAGAGACTGATTGGTCTCCAGTTTTTTAAATGATTCCTTTCGCCCTTATTTTTATAAATTAATCTAATTAGGGCCAAATTCATGGATTCTGATAGACAATTGGTATTCTTATTCAATTGTGCCTTCAGAAGTGAACAGGTCTTCATAAAAGGTTTTAACAAGATCAAGCATATGAACTGGTTCACTAATAACCCTACCTTTATTTTGTAAATGATCAATTAAATTGTGTTTTCGTCGTTGATTGGCCGTAGACAGAAAATATTTACTGGGTTTTTCTCCATCAATTTTTTGATTACTGTGAATTTTGAGCTTGGCATTTTCCCATTCCTTTCTTTCTAGAGATTTAATATTCTCTTCTATTTCTTTCAGTTTGTTCACATTATCATCAGAAGGGTTATTAATTATCTGTCCATATGCTTTTTGTAGAACATCTTTTTCCCGAGTTTCATTGTACCGTTTTTGGTTATCATAATCTTTAATAATTTCCTTAAATCTATTTTTTCCGATATCCCACCATTCTAAAAGAGAGGCATACACATGTTTTTGGGTTCTCCAAAATTTCCAAAACTATCAATTCTAAATTTACATTGTCTGTCAAGTAAAAGCTTGTTATTACAAATCCACCTTGGGATGCCGGTGGCAATGGTTTTGTTTTCAAAACGAACAATCACAGCGCTATGATCAGTAATACCGATTGAATCTAAATAAATATCTTTCATCTGATTTTCAATTGTTTCTGATATTAACACATGATCAATTCTGCTAGGTCGTTAAAGAATTTTATGATAAAAAGTGTAACCTGATTTATTACTCTTATGTTTCCAAGCATCAATAAGATTGTTTTCCTGAATGATGTTACAAAGGAAAATTTTGCTCTGATCATAAATATTTAAATCCATTTGAATGTTTAAATCACCTGCTATTATACAATTATTATTAGCCAAAATATTGGAGAAAGAGTTTCCAAATTCCACAAAGAAACGTTTCCGAACAGAAGCGTTATTTGGCGCATACAATGAGAAAAGATGAAAAGTTTAATTGATGTTGACTTCCCCTTTTACCCATCTTCCTTGTGAATCACTTTGAGCATTATTGATATTTAACCCACTTTTCCAGGATGTTAATAATGCTACTCCTCGACTATTACTATCACCATGACTAAAAATTATTTGCCCTCCCCACGGTTTGCGCCAAACTGATTCGTCTTTCTCTTCACAGTGGGTTTCTTATAGGAAAGCTATAGATATTTTCTTCCTCGTTAAATATTCAAAAACCATATCTCTTTTCTGAGGATTCCTCAACCCATTAACATTAATTGTGGCAATAGTATATGCCATTAGAAAACACCAAATGAAAAGAAACATAGCCAATGCATGGAACATGAAAACTCACTCTAAAGAATTTTTTCTGTTTTCCCCGTCCTCTACCTCGTTGACTGGATTCTGTGATAGCTTCACTGACTAAGTTTTTCAGGGCAATTCCACTGCTTCCTCCTCTCCTTTTCCTGTATCTTCGGACCCTGTGACGTATGTATGGCACATAATCTCCGTCCGTAGAGCTCTCGTTATTCGTAATTTTGTCGTTAGTTTCCGGCTGATATTCTTGATCTGGCTCCATGTCTAAATTGGTTTCTTCCAATTCGTTCTCTCTCACAATTTTGTTCTCGGCATTCGGTTGTTCGTCATCTCCGGTAGATTTTCGTTTTCTTGATTCGGTCAAACTTTCGTCCAAGAATCCCTGTGCTTTTGAGACCCTTTTTGGAGCTTGTTTTGTGTCCTTGGTAGGAGCTTGTTTTACGACATCGCTTAACAATCTCTTCTTTTCGCCCTGCTTCTTTGTAGATGAAGTTGTTACAACCTGTTCCTTATCTTTCATGGACGATTTGTGCGAAACGACCTTTCGCTCTTCCCTGTTGGTTTCTGCCTTTTTTCCACTGATTTCTGCCTCTCCAGCTTCCTCTTCTTCTTGGTCTTCTTTATCTGCATCGTCGTTCCCTTTGCTGGCCTTGTTATTGGATGCTGCTACGTCTTCTGTAGTGACAGGGGTTGTGCTTTCCGAGTTGCTCTCATTTTCTCTATCGTGCCAAGATGCTCGATGTGTCTCACTTCCGCACACGAAACATTTGCCTCGATTTTCACAATCCCGAGCCAAATGACCCGGCTGGTTACATATTTTACATGTTTTTTCCTGTCCTTTATACCTCACTGGTAGGGAGAAAATTCCAACCTTTAAATAGCTGGGTATCGGTTTCTTTATATTTCTTACAAGGCAACTACGAACGCCAGTTTCTATGCTATTGTCAAATTCGTGGACTTGCCTTCTTATGTTTGTGACTGTCCCATACTGCAACAAGACGTTGGCCACCACTTCATCTGTCATTTCATACGGTGCTTTGATGTACACGACTGCAGAGTTGATGACATTCGTTCGCTCACCAGCGCTGCATGCAGAGCGACAAGTGGTTTGCGCGCATGTGCCTTTTTTCTGCTCTGTATAGCGCCCTCTATTGGTGTTGTTTCACCAACTTTAAACAAGGTTGCGTCTTTTGAAATTTGGCAAGTCGACTGGAGGTGTACGATCAAAGTGAGTGCAAATGCCAAATGACCTCAATGAACAAAGATCACACATCAATCTACAGTCATGGCTTTACAAGATGACATGTTTCTGGGTGAATTCATCGAAACCCGAAGTGTAAAAAGCGTCTTCAATGTGCATCAAATATTGAGCATATTCTGTTAAATTTTACAGATCGAGAGAAGCTAATTATTGGTCCATTTTTGACGTTATTGTACGTCTTTCATGAATTTCTTTCTTGAAAAATCAAGCATAGGAGGGTAGTTAAACTCACGAAGAACAGTTTCATGGTGATTATACCTGAGCAAACCCAAGTAACGGCCTCTGGGCAGCAATTCAAAAAAGGTGAAATATTGCTATTGATTACATCTTCGCTGTTTAAATAATGGATTTGGAGTGCATATAAAGGAAACAAATCCTTAAATTAATTTAAAATGGAAGAGTGAACAGAATATATGTATTAAATATTGGTTCATATTGGCTTATAAACTCAAATCATTCCCCGTTTTTTTTTATATTCTAACGTTATTAAAAAATTATTTAACCCCCCTTACAATGAAAACGCCCACAATCTAATCCGTGTGTGTATGCACACGCATACACAATGATGTCATCCCAAAAACCATAACGGTTCCCCAGAAATCTTTTGTTTAACAACGCTAAAGCCGCAGGGGAATCCCACCGTTTAAAAGTTAGCTACTGGGTTTGCTCAAATAACAAAGTAATAATTAGTTAAAATAAGAGTTCTTTCACCTATCATACTTTTTATGTCTCAAGAAAAATTCATCATCAGGAAGAAAATCCGCTTTGAAATATTACCTTTTTCAGCGTGCGCGCTCTTGTCAAGGGCCAAAGTTGTGCACAAAAACACTTCAAGGAAATTCGCGCGTTTGCCCATATTGCTGTAATGTTAGTTCAATATTTGCAGACAACATATTCTTTCTAATCCTATTGGTTAAACATTCTCTTTGAAATTAATTTTCAGTATGTAACAGGCGTTTTTATCAATGAACTCCGCGACGGAAAAAAAAAGTAAAGGTCACGTTATGAATATGCATTTTTGTATGACCCTTCAAAATTCTCGCGCATGCGCCCAAACCACATGTCGCCTGCAGAGCATTTTGAACAGCGGTGTCACATTGTAACAATGTGTTTCCCAATCGAATACCTTGTAGGGCGAAGCGTTGACAGTGGCACTCGTTGTCGAAGGTGACATTATACCAGTTGTTTTCTAAAGCCGCTATACACTTCACTGCTTCCATTGTGTTGATATCTTTGCAAATTGCATCATACACGCCTTGTGGAGTCACGCCATGCAAATGCCTTACATTGAATTTGATTGTATTCGGTCTTCGAAGCGTTGGTTTCTCTCTCGTTGCCTGTTGAGACATGGCGTTTCCAAGATGGCTACCCCTCTAAGTGTAGCCAAGATCAAAAATTGGGGGGGGGGGGCGGCCACAAACGGCCTCTGCAAACTGTTTTTGTACTTTATCCTGTGTGTAGTTATTGTATATTATAAGACGACAAGATTAGCAAAGTAAATTTATGATAAGACTCGTCGGAAAGTAAGTAAACGTCGAATAAAAGTCGATCGATTAGGAGCGAGAAGTGAAACACGTCTTGCGCCCATGAACGCTATTATTATTATTGTTGTTGTTGTGGTTGTTGTGGTTGTTGTGGTTGTTGTGGTTGTTGTGGTTGTTGTGGTTGTTGTGGTTGTTGTGGTTGTTGTGGTTGTTGTGGTTGTTGTGGTTGTTGTGGTTGTTGTGGTTGTTGTGGTTGTTGTGGTTGTTGTGGTTGTTGTGGTTGTTGTGGTTGTTGTGGTTGTTGTGGTTGTTGTGGTTGGTGTGGTTGGTGTGGTTGGTGTGGTTGGTGTGGTTGGTGTGGTTGGTGTGGTTGGTGTGGTTGGTGTGGTTGGTGTGGTTGGTGTGGTTGGTGTGGTTGGTGTGGTTGGTGTGGTTGGTGTGGTTGGTGTGGTTGGTTTGGTTGGTTTGGTTGGTTTGGTTGGTTGGTCGGTTGGTCGGTTGGTCATTTGGTCATTTGGTCGGTTGGTCGGTTGGTCGGTTGGTCGGTTGGTCGGTTGGTCGGTTGGTCGGTTGGTCGGTTGGTCGGTTGGTCGGTTGGTCGGTTGGTCGGTTGGTCGGTTGGTCGGTTGGTTGGTTGGTTATTTGGTTGGTTGGTTGGTTATTTGGTTGGTTGGTTGGTTGGTTATTTGGTTATTTGGTTGGTTGGTTGGTTATTTGGTTGGTTGGTTGGTTGGTTGGTTGGTTGGTTATTTGGTTGGTTGGTTGGTTATTTGGTTGGTTGGTTGGTTGGTTGGTTGGTTGGTTGGTTGGTTGGTTGGTTGGTTATTTGGTTATTTGGTTGGTTGGTTGGTTATTTGGTTGGTTGGTTGGTTGGTTGGTTGGTTGGTTGGTTGGTTGGTTATTTGGTTGGTTATTTGGTTATTTGGTTGGTTGGTTGGTTATTTGGTTGGTTGGTTGGTTGGTTGGTTGGTTGGTTGGTTGGTTGGTTGGTTGGTTGGTTGGTTGGTTGGTTGGTTGGTTGGTTGGTTGGTTGGTTGGTTGGTTGGTTGGTTGGTTTGTTGGTTTGCTTGTTTGTTTGTTTGTTTGTTGGGGTGTTTGTTGGGGTGTTTGTTGGGGTGTTTGTTGGGGTGTTTGTTGGGGTGTTTGTTTGTTTGTTTGTATATTTATTTAGCGGACGTGTGTTCCATCGAGCTTCGAGTAAGTACATGATATTACGCTTATATAACCATTTTTACTTATGTTTATTTGCATATCTTGTTGTATAGTGTATATAGACCCTACTAGACCTCGCTCACCGTGTAAAATTTCCCCTTTTTTAAGTGTTATTTTGTGTGTAAAATTTGGTCTTTCGTAGTGCTGCTGGGGTGCTGGCTGGTCACCATGGCCAGTCAGGCGGAACAACCCTCAGTGAGTCACTCGACCATTGGAGAGGGTGGGAGTCCCAGGCCCATTGTTCCTGGTGAAGATCCTTTTGTTGGAGTCAGCAGGAACAATGGGGTTGCGTTTAAAGCAATCGATCGCGTCCCCCTTCATGAATACCTTGACAGCTTTGCCAATTCATTACCCGACAAACATGTAATTTCAGCCAGCCGTATTTCCAACAATCGAATTGCAGTCTATCTACGCTCGAGGGAAGATGTCGCTGATGCAGTCGCTTCAGGACTGGCACACGGCGGCTCTTTCCTCGAGCTTGTCCCCCTGGTCCAACCCACTACCCGGCTCACCCTCTCCAACGTGTTCCCAGAAATTCCAAATGCAGTCCTAGCCCATAATATCTCTGATTTTTGTAAAATAGTGTCGTCGATCCGTCCCATCCCCCTTGGTCTAAAACACAAACAGATGTCCCATGTAATGTCTTTCCGCCGACAGGTCCAGGTCCTTCTCAACCCCGGTGTAGTTCCCCCTGACAATATCAATTTCACCTACACCGGGGTTAACTACCGTGTTTTTCTATCTACCGGGTCACCCCGTTGGTTCAACTGTGGAGAGTTCGGCCACATTAGCCGAACCTGCAAAAAGCCCAAAGATGACAATCCCCAGCCTGAAAACCCACTCAATCCCCCACCAGTCTTTCCCCACAGCAAAAAATCTGATCCAAAACACCCAACCAAGAATCCCTCCTCAAAATCTACCGTGCTCTCGGCGGCTGCTGGGGTTACGTCTCCGGCTGCTTCAGAGTCGGGGACTCGGGCGGGGTCTTGGGCCCGGGCCTCGTTTGAGGCCGGGGCTGGGACCTCGTCTGGGGCGCGGGCTTCGTCTGGGATCGGAACCTCGTCCGGGGCTGCCTCCTCGTCGGTGGCGGCCGTCCCCTCTTCCGGGGCGGCTACCACTTCGGCGGGGGCGGCTGCTCCGCCCGTGGGCCCGTCTCCTGGGCGTGGTCCGGTGTCGGACGCCGCCGAGGGCATGTACACGTCCACCCTCATCTGGGGTACCCCTCCCGCTCCCACCAGACTCTTCTCCGAAGTTGTTACCAAACGCAAACTGTCCCCTAACCCGACTAGCAATCGACCCAAGCTCGTCCCACTGAACTCTCCCCCCCCGATCGGAAACTGCAAAAGAAGACGAAACCCCTTTTCACTCCTGAATCCCAAACTCCCACGCTATCCCAAGTCCTTGATTCACAGAGCCGAGTTTTTTCTACCCCCAGTCAATCCGTTTTCCCCCACCTGTGTCTCCAATCCCTGCCCCTGCACTTTTCCGTAGTCCTCCCTCCGAACACACCCCTTCCCCCAACCCCACCCCATCCCCCAACCCCATCCCCATCCTCTCCACCCCCTCACCTACCCCTTCCAGTCCCTCCACAGTTGATGCAACGGATGACTCGGCTTTCGTGGAGGACTCTCAGGAAGACTTTCCTGAAGTCCTCCCAACCCACACCCAACCTCTTAATCACAAACAACTTGTTGACTTCCTCAACTCTGTCAAAAGCCAGAGAAGACCTCATGAAATAGCCCGTAAATTCACTCAAAACGTACCTGGACTTGTCCGGCAACTAAAACCTCTCAGAAACTGCCCCCTTTTCCAAAATCGCACACAGCAGAGGATCAAGAAACTGATCAAAAAACTAGAATCTTAACTTTTTTTTCCTCATGGATATTAGGTCTTACACCTTTTCCCCCCTCATAATGACGTTATCGCTAATTACCCTCAACACCGGAGGTTGCACCCAAACCACTCGCAATGCTTCTTTTAAATCGTATTTTAACCAACTTTCTCCGTCTTATGACGTCATTTTCCTTCAAGAAACCTACTCTCTCTCCTCACACTGTCAATGCTGGAAAAACTGGTCTAATTATACCCCTTTCTCTCGTAAAAGCCAACATTAATAATAATAATAATAATAATAATAATAATGTGTGGATTTATATAGCGCACGTATCCACCAACTAAGTGGTGCTCAATGCGCATTATATTATTATCCCTGCTCATGAGGCTCATAAGGCTCATAAATCATTCCTGAAACCATCTCAGCTCCCTGGGGAGTATACAGCTCAATTGCTGCCATTTCTAGCGCATATAGCTGATATGGACTACCGCGATATACTCACCTCTTTCTGAACTAACTGGCGACTCGAGAAAACCAATGTTTCCAACATTGGAAAATGGTGGGACTTTGGTAAAACCCAAATAAAACAATTAACGATAAGCTACTCTTCTCGAGTCGCCAAAGAAAAACGGAACATTTTCCAAAACATAAATTCTAATATCGAGCGGCTTCAGTCTACGCCAGACATCTCCCCAGAAACTAAAAACTTACTCGATAAACAACGTAAATAATTGAATATTCATCTTAAAAATGAGGCTTAAGGCGCTCTCGTCAGATCTCGTTTCCAACACATTCACGAAGTGGACACTAGCTCCTCCTACTTTTTCAATCTCGAAAAAAATAACTCACAATCTAAAACCATGTCTAGTATCCGGCTCTCCTCGGGATGCATCACCGATAATCCCGAGAAAATCAAAACACACTGTCGAACTTTCTACGAAGATCTTTATGCTAGTGTCCCAACTGACGAGAGCGCCCTCGAGTCTCTTGTCAGTGATTTATCTAAACTTGATAGTCCGGATGCAGATGACCTCGATGCTCTTTTGTGTCCGGACGAATTAGATGCTGTTGTCAAGCAACTTGGGAAAAACAAAAACCCCGGCTTCGATGGACTAACCTCTGAATTCTTTCTCTCCTTCTGGTCCCTGTTTAAGTCCGATCTTTTAGAAGTTTTCAATTCCTCCATTCACTCTGATACCCTCCCTGCCTCCTTTCACAAAGCTGTTATAACTCTCATCCCCAAAAAGGGCGATCTTCTTAATGCCCCCGTCACACTTATTCTGAATCAGCAGGAATCAAGCAGAACCAGCCGGAATGAAGAATTTTCTAAATTCGTGCCACATTCGGGAGGGAATTTCAAAATGACCAAGCTTTGTAAGAATGCCGTTCGAATACTTAGAATGCGCTTCGAACCCGCCTCGAATGATTCTTGCACATTCCGGGTGTATTAGCTCTCGAATGCAGCTCGAATGTAGTTGGAACACAGTAGGAATATTTAGAATGCTGTTAGAATGCAGTCAGAATATTTAGAATGCACTTCGAATGCCGTACGAGTGCGGTTCGATTGCTGCCCGAATACCGCACGAAGTCTGGTTGGAAGGTGCCTCGAATGCTGTACGAATTCACCTCGAATGCAGTCAGAACACTCCCGGAATGGCCGCCGAATATGGTTCGAACGTCCAAGAATTCAAACAGAATGCAGCTCGAATACTTACAATGTACTTCGAATGTACTTAGAATGTAACACGAATGTCCCGAGTGTATCAAAAATGCCGCCGGAATGGTCCCCGAATGTAGCATTTTCATCAGTCTCAGCCCAACCATCATAGAGTATGGACCCCTGGACCATGTTGCTTTGCTACAGATTGCTGTCCTCCAGCAAGACCTGCTTGAAAGAGATGTGGAGGAGGCCAGGAGAAGAAACAATAGGAGAAGACCCAGAAGATATCAGACCCGACCATGGCTGACAGAGGAGAGGAGGAGGCTGTATGGACATTACGCCAGACTGATGGAGGAGCTCAGAGTAGAAGACCCACAGTCCTTCTTCAACTACCTCAGGATGGAGCCTGCCATGTTTGATGAGTTGATGCAGAGAGTGGGGCCAAGGATAGAGAAGCAGGATACGAAGATGAGGAAGGCGCTACCTCCAGGCTTGAAGCTGGCCATCACTGTGAGGTTCCTGGCTTCAGGTGACAAGTACCCCAGCCTCATGTACAGCTTCCGTGTGGCAAGGAACACCATCAGCCTCATCATCCCTGAAGTCTGCCAAGCCATTGTGGAGGAATACAAGGATGAGGTCATCACCTGCCCCACCACTCCAGAAGAATGGACACCTATTGGGGAGGTCTTCAGAAACAGGTGGAATGTTCCTTATGCTGTGGGAGCTCTAGATGGCAAGCATGTGGCCATCAGGAAACCTGCCAAGAGCGGCTCCTTGTACCACAACTACAAGGGCTACTTCTCTGTGGTCCTCATGGCCCTTGTGGATGGAGACTACAAGTTCCTGTGGGTGGACATCAGTGCATGTGGAAGTATGTCTGATGCTCAGATCTTCAACGAGTCTGAGCTCAAGGACTGCCTTGAAGACGGGAGCATAGGATTTCCTGAGCCATCCCCCATACCCCAAGATGACGAGCGTATGCCATACTTTATCCTGGGAGATGATGCCTTTGGAATAAGGACCTTCTTTAACAACCCAGTAGGAGCCGTGCCATGGCAGAACAGGTTGATTGATGGATAAGAGACTGATATCATGATGACATATGACATATGTACACTGGATTTGTTGGTGTGCCAATAAATTGTTATCATTAATAAAAGTAATAATTGCCTTTTGTTTCTTATTTAATTATGACACAATAATATTAGTGTGTTATTATTATAACATATTCAGCTTTAAAAAGGGAGAGAAATAAAATAAATGTTACATTTGTTCTCAAAGTATCTGTTTACCAATAAAGTTCCAGGGTCATTAAAATTGTATAAGTTATTCTAAATGTATTTCTACAAACATATTACAATTTCAATTCAATTCAATTCAATTCAAATCATGTTTATTTCCAACAAAGTAATATAAAAAAGGAAATCAAAGTACACATTTCCTCAAAATACATTGAATAGCAATATACATTCGTAGTTTAAATTTATTTTTCTTCATATTCATAGGGTACATTGATGGATGCATTGAAATTGATCGCTTACCAGAAATAATATTCAAATGCATACTTTGGAAGATAAACAGCTTAAATAATCTAGTTTGGAAAAGAGAGATCCACTAAAAAGTCGAACTTGTAATAATGTGGATAACTCAATTAGTACCTACAACGCACTGAGAAAAAAGAAAGAGAAAAAAAAGGATAAAGGCACACAAACACTTCATCCACACACGCACACACGTGTGTAAACACCGGCATTCGGGGACTTCCTTTGTCAAATTCCTTTGTCCAAAAATACGGGGACGGATTGTTCTCCATTGTGAGAGCAACCGGGGACCATTGTCCCTTTTGTTATACGTCCCCGGTTTGAATGCGCTCACACACGCAATCATATCAACACACACACACACGCACACACACACACAGACCGTTGTTGCTATCACTATGTGGACATTCCTTTGTTTTCCTGTACTTAAGCACAGGAATTTCTTAAAATCGTTCCCATTTCACACAGAAGAGTGTTTTGAGAGCGGTTTTCGTTCTATCAAAGAACCTGCCTAGACAAATCACTAATTTCAGAGATATTCGTACTTTTCCAAAGTCCAAAAACACTGTGTGGACGTGTGTAAGTCCACACAGTGCACAGAGTTCCTACACTGTGTGGACATTCTTTGTTCCGAAGTCCACATAGTGTATGCTACGCCTGTGCACACCCTCACACACATTGATTTGTGGGGTATTCCTTTGTTCGTTCTAGTATCCCTTTTCTATAGAATTCTCCTGTGGGGTACAAGATTTTCTATAGTTACCTTGTGGGGTCCAATTGTTCCATTGTGTTTTGGACCCCACAACGAATGATGTGTAAGCCCACACACACACACATCTCGCTTAGACGATCACAATTGAATATACGCCTTAGTTTAAAGACTCAATACATGACATAAGTGCAACAGATGGTAGGACATAAGACGAAGGAGAGGAGACAGGACGTGGACAAGACAAACAACACAAGACAATCAAGGTTTAAAAGGTACAGAAAGCATTTTTTTATATTTTATCAAAATATCTGGTCATGATATTCAGGGAAAAGCTAATTTAATTGTCATTTTGGTATTGTTAAAGTTTATGAACATTGTAAATGTATTAAATGTTGTTTTTGTATTTGTGGTGATGGGGTTGAAGTGTTTCAAATAGGGGCAAGTTAGTTGTCTGTTATTTATCATTGGACTTTTTTTTTTAATGTATGTTTTGTTTATGTTTGTGGGCTAAATTACTGTAACATTATTCTATAATAATAATAGGAAATATTATTGGGCAAATTGATCACACAAACAACATGTTACATTTCAAGTGCACATCTGTATTTGTACATGCAACACATGCAAAATATTTACAAGTACAATTACAATCAAATCACACAAATCCCGTACAAAGTATCTGTCCTGTACAAACACTATCCACATAATGTCACAATATCACACAAATGTAACTACTCCTGGCTCCAATTACCCTGTTCTGACTGCTCAGACTGCTGGGTAGGTGTGGGAGAGTGCACAACTGGACGAGGGGTGTTGAGTTCTGGGTTGTCATCAGCCTTGTTGGTGTAGAGTAGCTTGGTGAAGCTGTTGTAGGAACCACTGCTGAAGCCACTCAGGCCAGTGAAGTTCCCCATGTCCTTGCTCTGGATGGATGTTGATGAAGGCTGTAGCAGTTGGGTGCTGGCAGAGTAGGTGGGTGGAGCAAACTGTGTTCTGACGGGAGGCTGTTGATGTGGCTGTTGCTGCACCCAGCTGGCCTCCTGGGAGCCCCAGACAGAAGTCGGTTGGTGGACCTGTGCTGGCCACTGTGATGGATGAGGCTGCCAGCCCATTGAAGGACACTGCTCGCTGCCGGGCCCTGGGATAGGTGCAGGAGGATAGGGTCTATGCAACTCGTCTTGCTGCTGCTGCTGAGTCTGCATTCCGGCTCATTCGAGGCGTATTCGGGACATTCTGGCAGGATTTGAAGTGGCTTGGCGTTTCGATTCTCCCTCGAATGCGATCAGAATGTTTCGAATGCTGTTGGAATGCCGTAAGAATATTTAGAATGCAGTCAGAGTGCAGTTAGAATACACTTCGAATGCCGTTCGATATTTCTCCACTTCGAATGCACCTCGAAAGTTTTGAGCATGAGCAAAACATTCGGGCCGGCCACAAGAATGGGCCCGAATATTTGGAATGCACTCAGAATGCAGTAAGAAGTTTTAGAATGCACTTCGAATATCCAGGAATATACAAAGAATTTTCATTCCGACGGCATTCCGGCTCATTCCGCCTCTAGTGTGACTAGGGTTTTACATTTCCAACTGGCGCCCTGTATCTTTGTTGAATACCGATTATAAAATCTTTGCCAAGTTGCTTGCCAACAGGCTTAAGTGTATCAATTCGGTCGTCCGGGAGGATCAATCCTATTGTACTCCCGGGCGTACCATTTACAATAATCTTAATCTCATTCGTGACACAATAGAGTTTTGTAATTTTAACGATCTACCGCTAGCCGTGGTCAATCTTGATCAGAGGAAAGCCTTTGACAACGTTGACCACGGCTACCTATTCAATGTAATGAGAGCCATGGGCTTTGGGGACATATTCCTTTCCTACATTAATCTTTTGTACAGCGGCGCCGAGAGCCACCTTAAGATTTGCGGTTCACTAACCGCATCCTTTTCATTCAATAAAGGTATTAGGCAAGGTTGTCCGATCTCGGGGCTACTGTACTCAATAGCCATTGAGCCTTTCTTGAATGGCCTTCGGAAAAGTCTTTCTCGTCATAGTTTTCTTCTACCAGACACGGATACTTACTGCTCGGTCTCTGCTTTAATATGCAGATGATGTTACCGTTTTTATCACCTCCGACCAGGGCTTTAAAATACTCGAAAGGGTGTATGACTTATTTCACAGATCCTCTGCTGCCTCCCTCAACTTTCAAAAATCCAAGGGACTATGGGTCGGACGTTGGACCGGACGAACTGACGCACCCCTGGGCTTTCAATGGAATAACCAGGGGTTGCAATTTCTTGGAGTTCACCTTGGAAACAATAACACGTACACTCAACAAAACTGGTCTGCCTCTAAAAATAAACTCTCAAAAACTCTGGTCAATTGGAAACCTCTCTCTTCTACTCTGTCTCTTAATTAAAGGAAAAACTCTCATCGCGAACCAACTCGCCGCATCCAAAATCTTTCACTGCATATCTGTCCTTACATGTCCTCCCAATGTATTAGGCGAACTCCAAGAAATGTTAGTTGACTTCGTCTGGTCCAGCAGACGACACTTACTACCCAGACACACTTTATTCCAACATCCTAATAAAGGTGGGCTAGGTCTAGTCTCTCTCCAAGCACGCAGCCTCACTTCTAAATTCAACCTCGTCCAACGTTATCTCCAATCCGATTCCCATCCCTCCTTTTATCTAGTCTCCTACAATCTCCACCGATACAAGAAAATGAATTTTGACTATCAAATCTTCCTCCTTGACATCGAAAGAAACTTTCGCACTAGTCTCATCTGCTTTTACAGTGAGGTCCTGCGTGCTTGGAACACCCTCGGAGCTCGAATTGACACACCCGCCCATTCAATCAACCATGTTGGCAATCTGCCCATTATCCTCCCTATTTTTATGCGGGACCTGCCAGGCGGTACGACCTTCCAAACCCGACTCCTGGCCGGTGGCATCAGAATCGTCAAGCAACTCCTACAATCTACCACTGGCGCCTGGATACAAGCCTCCGATCTTCAGCCGTCAACTTCAAACATCCGTCCTCCCTCTTTTCGAGTTTTTCGACAAAACCCCTCTCGCCTGCACCACGTGATCATCTCATCTTTCCCATCGCTCTTCGACTCTTCTGGCTTTCTTCACGACCCTGCCATCTTGGAGCATCTTCCTTCACGACCTCTGCCTCCTGGACTCGTCACTTATGACAAAGATACTGATGCTCTCACTGCTACTTCTAAATCTCTGTACACGCACTTCAACCAGCAAATAAACAACAGCTCTCCAACACCTGAAACCGACTGGCATCGCCTCGGTGTTCTTCCGTCAACCCACAAAATTCCCTGGAAGTGCGTGTACCAATTTCCTACTTCAAAGAAAGAAGGGGATGTTCAATACAAGCTTCTTCACAACGTTCTTCCTTCTCTACAAGT
The DNA here is from genome assembly GCA_029582265.1 of Zoroaster sp. YZ-2022. Taxonomy (NCBI): domain Eukaryota; kingdom Metazoa; phylum Echinodermata; class Asteroidea; order Forcipulatida; family Zoroasteridae; genus Zoroaster; species Zoroaster sp. YZ-2022. Next base: position 26,048,596 of record CM055825.1, on the reverse strand, counting down.
TCTACATCATCTGAATCCTGCCATCTCTCCGTCTTGTGGGTGGTGCGGCGAGGGAGGTACCATCCGGCATCTCTTCATCCTCTCTGTCCGTCTATCCAACCCGCCTTGAAACTTCTACAAACCCTTCTCTCTCGACTATTATCTGATCTGGATCTCCACTTCGACTTATACTGGGCTCTGATCCCCCACGCCGGGAGTCGGAGCAAGGAGGCTGTCCGCTTGGCCAACTATCTCATCATCAGTCTCAAAAATGTAATTTACTGGCTATACCGCACCTGTAATTTCTCCGACCCCCTCCTTATTTGGCAACACCGTCTCAAAAATAAAATCACCCTCGAACTCTCATACTTCAACTTCAACAATTCTCTCAACGATTTTCTCAATAAATGGTCCATCAATGATACTCTTTTTATTTACAATAACAAAATGCTGACATGGTTGATATGAATAATTCTAAAATTAGTTTAATTGCATTGGTTTAATTTAGATTTTTTTTCCCTTCCCTTCCTTCCCTCCCCAGGTCACCGGTGCGTGGGTAGTCGCCGCCCCCCAGGCGGGACGTGGTGTTTTTTTTATCACCGCCCACCCCGGTGGCTTGAATTTTTCCCACTCGGGACCTTACTGGCAGTGGAGTGGACACAATGTGGACACAATGTGTCCACGTCCAGACGCCAGAGGGCCCCATTCCTCCTCCCCTTATCCCCCCACCCTAAACTCCCCCCTTTTCCCCTCCCTCGTTATTTTTTTGATTTCTGGTTTATTATCGTATTCCTTTAATCATCCTAAAATTAGTTTAATCGGATTGGTATATATATATTTTTCCCTTCCCTTCCTTCCCTCACCAGGTCACCGGTGTGTGGGTAGTCGCCGCCCCCCAGGCGGGACGTGGTGTTTTTTTTATCACCGCCCACCCCGGTGGCTTGAATTTTCCCACACGATGTGTCCACATCCAGACGCCAGAGGGCCCCATTCCTCCTCCCCTTATCCCCCCCTACCCTAAACTCCCCCCTTTTCCCCTCCCTCGTTATTTTTTTGATTTCTGGTTTATTATCGTATTCCTTTAATCATCCTAAAATTAGTTTAATCGGATTGGTATATATATATTTTTCCCTTCCCTTCCTTCCCTCACCAGGTCACCGGTGTGTGGGTAGTCGCCGCCCCCCAGGCGGGACGTGGTGTTTTTTTTATCACCGCCCACCCCGGTGGCTTGAATTTTTCCACACGATGTGTCCACATCCAGACGCCAGTGGGCCCCATTCCTCCTCCCCTTACCCCCTACCCTCAAACCCCCCCTTTTCCCCTCCTTATCGTTTTATTTGAATGTAAATGGTTTTTCCCTCGTCCTATGCCTTGTTGCTACCTTTGGAAGGACTTGGGGCATCCATCTTGCGACAGTAGCAACTTGGCTGGACGGCTTCCTTATTTAAAGTATTTGCTCTCGGGTTTACATATTTAATTTACTACTGAATGTATTTCTTTATTATTCTTTTAACTTTTGTATATATTTGTATATGTGGAGAGTTTGGTTTTGTTGTACATTTATGTCACCTTTAAAATAATACACCCCTTTAATGCTCTCCGTAGCACGTCATGTCACCACCACTGAAGTATAAACACGCCGAACTCAAATAGTCCGTCATACATTACATTACATTTATGCAACCAAGTTTACTGAGTTTTATTAAGTTTTGATATAACTTTGTATTAAAATAGGATTTTTAATATAATTGTTTAACATGTACATGTATTTAATTTCTCACGTTCGCATATCTCCGCCTTATTGTCGTTGTTTATCAGCGTACGATACACGAGTGTGAGTAATAAGGCCGTGGGAGGACGTGCTGTTTCGTCACCATGACTGACACAGGTGTTGTTTTGATGGGTATAGAATAGAAATTTCATAACAATATCATACAATCTTCCCTTTTGCTGATGTTAATGACATTTAAGGCCGTGGTGGTGTGTCACTGAACATTTGTGGTGAGTTTTTGCACTTTATATTTATTGTTTTATTAAGATAATTAATCGATAAGAACTCAACACTTTCATTTTAATGGCGACCGTGTAGCTTGTATTTTGTACATGAACTTGCACTGTATTGACGCATGTCATCGATGGCATGTTTTGTACGCTGACGTATGTTTGTACACATGCATATTGTGTATTGTTGTGGCTGTGTGTGTGAGTTACGCACAGGTTCTGTAGTCGATGGCTGTCGGTATTAAGTCGATGTGTAGGCCTATGATTATGTTATATGTCATGTCAGTGCAGGGACATTATATTCAATACTTAAAAAGTTGTATTCGAATGTAAAGCACATTGATTTTCGTTTTATTTTGTTATTAATAGCTCGGTGATTGTATTTCATCTTATGGAGTGATACACTGTCAATTATCTGATGTGCTAGGGTAAGATCTTTGTTTCTTTTTCTAATTTTTGAATCTTTTGTAAAACATTTTATACAATAATAGACTGATTACTGTAATGATGTACTGTATATCATTCATCTACAGGTTTTTGTTTTGTTTTAGTTTTTTTTGAATAAAAGAAAGTCTAAAAGCAACCAACAACACTGACCGTCTCATCCTTTATTGTGGAAGGATCGAATCCCATATCCTCACCTCACGGAGGGTGAGGTCACCACATATACATGTATATGCTATTACTTAAAGGAATTTTGAAATAAAGTCTTCCTTGGAAAAGTAAAAAAAGAGATATCGGCAAATCGCGATTAAAAATATATCGCTATTAAAAAAAATCGCCATTGTGATGCTTGTAGAGGGGTACATACCTGTGGTTATAGGCTCTAAAGCAATCATGCATAAATGAAAAAAATCGCGATACTATCAAAAATCGCGATATAATTATGTTTGGCAATATGTCGTGGATGAAAAAAAAATCGATATCGCCCAAGCTTACTAGGTACAGAGTGTATAGCTGAGCAGCTGGAGGTCTACGTGCGAAATTGCTCGGTAACAATGACTATATTTAGATTATCAGTAAATAACACTGCCATGCCTTACGACCTCTGTTTGCAATTAAAACTGAAACCAGGTAGAATTAATTATTCCCAAAGTACTTTATTATTGTTGTTGTTGTTGTTGTTGTTGTTGTTGTTGTTGTTGTTATTTTTATTATTATTTTTATTATTTTTATTTTTTTTATTTTTATTAATATTATTATTATTATTATTTTTATTTTTTTAATATTTTTTTTATTATTATTATTTATTTTTTTATTATTATTATTTGTATATTTATTATTTTTATTTTTATTATTTTTATTTTTATTATTTTTATTATTATTATTTTTATTATTATTATTATGGTTTATTAAAAAATCTGCTCATTGCAGCCTGCTGGCTGAATTATAAAACAGTTTACATTAAAAATATAAAGTCTACACTCACCGTGCCCAGAACCAACCTTGCAAATTCCTTTGGCTGCAAAGGTTTCTTTGCTGCTGCACCTTTTCTCTGGAACAGACTTCCTCGGGAACTTCGGCAGGCCCCTACTTTGAAACAATTCAAGTCGGCCCTCAAAACCCACCTTTTCCAATAATCCTCCTTTTCTTTCTAAGCGCTGTGGGACCCTGTGGATGCCTTGTGCATTTCATTTACACCTGTGTAAAGAGCGCTATATAAATGTTCAGATTATTATTATTATAATACATACAAATTAAAATTAAGTAAACAGTAAGAACCAGATGAAAAATGAATCTAAAATAGAAATCAGTCAGGTACATACAAGGTACATAAAATATTGCACAGCAAAAAGCACACTCATCAAGGGGACATGAGAAACCATATTACAAATTATATTACAAATTTATTACAAACAATTACAAGGATGGTGGGAGTGAGCTGAGAAAATTATTGACAAGTCTGTTGAAATAGGGGACTGGATTGTTACTGAGAAGAGCAGTTTTACATGGTACTTCATGAAAAGTTATTTTAATTCTGAGATTCATAGAATGAGAGCTTTTGGATTTGACAAACCATTCATTAAATTTATTTGAGTTGTATGATTTTAATGCAAAAGTAGTACAAAATATATCGCTATTAAAAAAAATCGCCATTGTGATGCTTGTAGAGGGGTACATACCTGTGGTTATAGGCTCTAAAGCAATCATGCATAAATGAAAAAAAATCGCGATACTATCAAAAATCGCGATATAATTATGTTTGCCAATATATCGTGGATGAAAAAAAAATCGATATCGCCCAAGCTTACTAGGTACAGAGTGTATAGCTGAGCAGCTGGAGGTCTACGTGCGAAATTGCTCGGTAACAATGACTATATTTAGATTATCAGTAAATAACACTGCCATGCCTTACGACCTCTGTTTGCAATTAAAACTGAAACCAGGTAGAATTAATTATTCCCAAAGTACTTTATTATTATTGTTGTTGTTGTTGTTGTTGTTGTTTTTGTTATTTTTATTATTATTTTTATTACTTTAATTTTTTTAATTTTTTTTTTTATTTATTTTTTATTTTTTATTATTTTTTTTATATTTTTTATTATTATTATTTTTATTTTTATTATTTTTATTTGTATTATTTTTATTTTTATTATTATTTGTTTTATTTTTATTATTATTTTTATTTTTATTATTATTTTCATTTTTATTATTATTATTATGGTTTATTAAAAAATCTGCTCATTGCAGCCTGCCGGCTGAATTATAAAACAGTTTACATTAAAAATATAAAGAATACATACAAATTAAAATTAAGTAAACAGTAAGAACCAGATGAAAAATTAATCTAAAAAAGAAATCAGTCAGGTACATACAAGGTACATAAAATATTGCACAGCAAAAAGCACACTCATCAAGGGGACATGACAAACCACATTAAAAATTATATTACAAATTTATTACAAACAATTACAAGGATGGTGGGAGTGAGCTGAGAAAATTATTGACAAGTCTGTTAAAATAGGGGACTGGACTGTTACTGAGAAGAGCAGTTTTACATGGTACTTCATGAAAAGTTCTTTTAATTCTGAGATTCATAGAATGAGAGCTTTTGGATTTGACAAACCATTCATTAAATTTATTTGAGTTGTATGATTTTAATGCAAAAGTAGTACAAAATATATCGCTATTAACAAAAATCGCCATTGTGATGCTTGTAGAGGGGTACATACCTGTGGTTATAGGCTCTAAAGCAATCATGCATAAATGAAAAAAAATCGCAATACTATCAAAAATCGCGATATAATTATGTTTGCCAATATATCGTGGATGAAAAAAAAATCGATATCGCCCAAGCTTACTGTACAGAGTGTATAGCTGAGCAGCTGGAGGTCTACGTGCGAAATTGCTCGGTAACAATGACTATATTTAGATTATCAGTAAATAACACTGCCATGCCTTACGACCTCTGTTTGCAATTAAAACTGAAACCAGGTAGAATTAATTATTCCCAAAGTACTTTATTATTATTGTTGTTGTTGTTGTTGTTGTTGTTGTTGTTTTTGTTATTTTTATTATTATTTTTATTACTTTTATTTTTTTAATTTTAATTTTTATTTATTTTTTATTTTTTATAATTTTTTTTTATTTTTTTTTTATTATTATTTTTATTTTTTTTAATTTTTTTTTTTGTATTATTATTATTATGGTTTATTAAAAAATCTGCTCATTGCAGCCTGCCGGCTGAATTATAAAACAGTTTACATTAAAAATATAAAGAATACATACAAATTAAAATTAAGTAAACAGTAAGAACCAGATGAAAAATTAATCTAAAAAAGAAATCAGTCAGGTACATACAAGGTACATAAAATATTGCACAGCAAAAAGCACACTCATCAAGGGGACATGACAAACCACATTAAAAATTATATTACAAATTTATTACAAACAATTACAAGGATGGTGGGAGTGAGCTGAGAAAATTATTGACAAGTCTGTTGAAATAGGGGACTGGACTGTTACTGAGAAGAGCAGTTTTACATGGTACTTCATGAAAGTTCTTTTAATTCTGAGATTCATAGAATGAGAGCTTTTGGATTTGACAAACCATTCATTAAATTTATTTGAGTTGTATGATTTTAATGCAAAAGTAGTACAAAGCGTGATTCTTCTAATATATAAAGGTTCCAGACACAGGGTAGTTAATGCTTTATTATAATGAGTATATTTGTTACCTAAAATGATGTGAGACGTTCTTTTTAGGAAAACAGCTTCTACGAGTATTCTTACTTCCTTATACTAAAAACCACAACCCTCTAAAAGTTTCAGCTTATTGCATTGTATTGTTAACAATAAAAAAAGTGAAAAAACAGTTGTTAATTTTTGAATCGGCAAACAAAATGTATATGATATAATACAGAAGCATTGAAAATTCACAAAATTAAACCCCCAAAATTTGCACAAGAAAAGAGTAACACAGCCGGGATTGGCGACCTCTGTTCGAAATTAAAACTGAAACTGAAGGTAGATTAATCAGTGAACAAATATTATTCCCAAAGTATTTCATGTGAATAATGATATTTTATAAGTATTCATAAAGCAGCTAAACTGACCAACATTGGTAATGTTCTTGGCAAAACAGCTTCTACGAGTATGCTTTATACTCCATTTGAATCAAAAACCGACCTGTGAAAGTTTGGGCTGACGACATTGTGCCGATAACGAGAACAAAATTGAAAATAAGTGCAATTTGATTTAAATTGGCAAACAAAATACCTCACGATGAAATGGTATATGCTGTAAGTTGTTTTTTATTCAGTCCAAAATAATGAGAAACAATTTGAATAATTTTCCTAATTTAAAAACCATAGTACTATATACAAAGGTATGGGCCCTTATGCATATACACACTAAAAACTAAAGTGTTAAATCAACCATCGGTGAGTGACAACACCTTATAAAGTTAAATTCAAAGAACGTGTTGAATTAACACAAAATCAAGTTAAGTCTAACGTTATTAATATTAATTTAACACTTTTAAAAGTTAAATCCATCTTTATAAAGAGCTGTCACTGACCGAACTCTTTAAAATGTTGATTCAAAACTTTACTTTTAAGAGTGTAGTACATTAGCCAGGTGTAGTTTTGCTATGGCAATCAATCATCTCGGAGCTCATTAATGCTAATATACCAAATTCAAAAACGAAAGACGTATTCTCATTGGCTATTGATTGGCCCATCAAAACTGCTGATGTACATATACATTGTACTGTGTGTACAACCGTATGGTACAGCGTGTGTGCATATGCAGCGTAGTGTCTGTGTGTGGGATCAAACGGGGTCAAAGCTAGGGTCCTGTGATTGGCCATCATTTAAAATGAATCGCCCACAAATGAACAAACCTTGCATAGTTATTTCCATTGAAATTCCAATAGAAAATTACAGAAAGATCAAGGCTGTTGATTCAGTTCGATCATACGAAGTCGTAATGCACAAAAACCGTATCCATGACTTTCTATTGATCTCACTGTATAGTGTACGTGTGCGGGCCCGAGGACGGCGCACTGTGTGTGCTGAATTTCTCGGGTACGGGATGGGAGTACCGTGGTTAGTAGGCACTACGACAACAGTCTTGGGTCAAGGGTAGGACAGATTAAACAAAACGGGAAGTTTATTTTTGACCTAAAGTGAAAACAGAGTTTAATGTTTAAACTAAAAAAGAATACAAACAAACAAACAAACACCCCAACAAACAAACAAAACAAAACAAAAATAATAACAATAATTTTTATCCTTGACACGAGCGCGCTTTTTGTGAGAACACAACATGAACCCATCAGCACTGAAAATTCATATTATCAAAACTCCAAACCTTGTGGAAGAAAACAGTTAGACCTTATTTTCTACGAAATCAGGGAAAGGACTTAATACTCTTTTGGAACCAAACGAAATAAATCAAATGACTATACAAGTTGAGATGAGATTCGGGCCCGTTTGAAATACAACGTAATACTGGCAGAAACAGCTGAGATACCTCTACATATTTCAGTAGTGATCTTAGTTTGGGTAGCATGTTTCCCAGTTTGAAAATAACTTCATACTGAAAATGTTGGTAGTATTATAAATACCCTGGTACTCTACACGAGCCCTGGTAACATTATTTTGATAGACATTCAAGCTACGTGGCAGCTATACGTGGGGTATGAGTGATGCAAAGTCTACTTACAATTATAATAGCTTTACATGTAGGACTTTAATCAAGTGGCAGATGTTATCTTGTTGTGACTTTCGTGACAACAACCAGCAAAGCGCTGAAGCTGACTTAGTTTTCTTCTAATTAATAATGTAAGCAGTGACGACACAAACACACGTGATTTGTCTATGTACACAATAAATGTATAGGCTACGCCCCACACAATGATATAATCTCGGTATCTTATAGCCTCCATCCATTGGTAATGGAGTTGTTCGTTCTGCGTTGCTAATTACCCACCACTAAAAACATGGAGGAGAAAACATCAGGTAAGAAATCTAAATTATAGGAAGAAAAACCAGAGTGCCAATAGTTTAGTAAGCAAAAGTAGTTCTTTACTTTTTTCTTATTTCACTTTTTTCCCACTTTTTGTCTCGTAAATAAGACAAAGTTAATTGGTTTTGACTGAATATGATATAAGTTGAGTTTAATACACGTACCTCTGCTTATGTATATACTGTGTAGCTGTGCTAGGAATACTTCACTCTTTTTGAGTAAGATAATTTATGGTGCACAACAGCAGAGTCTCACGCATATTACATACGTGATGTGACGCACATCCCTGACATTTCTAACGCCCTCACGTATTAAGCGCCAAATCTCACGCAAAGTGAGATCGGAATTGTTTAATTTCGAGAAATGTAAACATTTAACTAAAATTTGTTTTAAAGATTTTCATCTCGGCACTTATAATTCAAAACACCATTTGCATCGTTCTATGGGTTTTGATGATGGTGTGGAGCATACGTGTATTTTTATATACGTGCATGAATAAAGTTTGTAAAATAGCTTCCACGAGAATACTTTAAACTCACTTGGAATCAAGATAGACAACCAACCTGTAAACATTTTAGCGAATATTATTGTGCCGTTAATACAAAGAAAAATAGCAAAATGCAGTCAGATTTGTGATCATCAATTATTTTATGCCGTAATATTTGTGTTCTGTCAGTGGTATTTGGGGAATAATGTGTATTTTCTATTGATACAATAGTACCTCAGACAGAAAGATTTCAAGGTATATCAATATGTTTGATACCATAAACAACTTTACATCAAGTTAGTTCAAACGTTTATAGTGATTATTTGTTATGACCAATGTTAGCCTAGACGATTCTTTAAATATGTTGTATTAGCGGATCAGCCCAAGACCCAGGACGTTTCCTTATAGCACAATCCGTACCCTTTAAGTTGCTAACTTCCTTTGGGGCGAGAACAGTTTCGATCAGCATCTTGAATACTGAGCTATAAGGCGGGTAGTTCGTAAAACTAAAAGACAATATTCAACCTAGTACAGCATCTTGTAGCCCAGATGAAACGCTTCGCAGATTTAGAGATATAACATCTGTGTTTGGCTAAAGATCCAAATATAGAATATAAAAACGAAAGAATTTGGATACATGAAAAAAAAATTCAGATGTCAGAAACTGTATAAATGCGATATTTAAAACGCGCTTGATTCTGATTGACAGCTGCGCTGGCCAATCTGAAGACTGCACATGCTCTCGTGAAAGCTGAGGATTAAAACAGTGGGCCAACATTTTATTAATTTTATTTTTTATTGATTTTTTGTAATGGTACTAATCCTTAACTGATTTTTTCGTTCAATGTCTCAAGTGAAATTTTATAACATCCTTAACGCCCAACAATGGTAAATAAACATTTAAATATATTTTTACCGCCTAATCGGCCCAAACACGTGCGATATAATGTAAGTTCTCGTGAGAGAACAATCAGAACACATTGATTCGTTTCTCCATGCTAAAATCTTTACTGATTTATTCTCATTGTCAATATTTATAAATCATCTTGAATCATCCCAATGAGGGCGAGAGCATTATTTCTGCTATACGGCTAGCTCCATGTCCTATGATAACCATTTTCCATTTGTGTTCACTTTGTGAGAGTTACCCTTAATCAAGACCTTGTAGACTAGGCACGATATGATCCTGCTCCCCTCCTCACGGTTAACAATTAATACCTTGATAATTCGTTATTACACTTAATTAATAGTAATGTTAGCAAGTTAATATGTTATAGGTCCTTTATACATATTAATGAGGAATAAAGCACAGGTGGAATGGGCGGGTAGGGGGTATCGCCATGCTCCTGACCATTTACTAATGTCCTCGTTTGTGTTTGTCCCCTTGCTTGGCATTGTGCCCTCGTTTGATACTCTGGATCGGCACTTGCAATAAAGTTGGCTCAATTTACTATGGGATGATACCTTATGTCAGTATTTCTACCCTGGACCTCGATGATGACATTAATAACTGTATGCACTGTTTACTTATAGGAAAATAGGTCCCTCCGCCAATCCTGTATAGCTGCCTAGGAACAGAGTATATAGCCGAGCAGCTAGAGGTCTACGTGCGAAATTGCTCGGTAACAGTGACTATATTTAGATTATCAGTAAATAGCACTGCCATGCCTTACGACCTTTGTTTGCAATTAAAACTGAAACCAGGTAGAATTAATCATTCCCAAAGTACTTTATTATGTGAATAAAGATATAGGCCTTCATAAAACAACTAAACTGAACAACATTGGTTATGTTGGTAAAACAGCTTCTACGAGTATGCCTACTCCCCTTGAATGAAGAAAGACATTCAACAACAGACATGTGAAAGTTTCAGCTTTGTGTCGTAAACGAGAAAAAAAGTAACTAGACTTAAGTGTTTGTCATATGACAAACACATAGGTGTTCGGATTTTGTCAGGGTAGTGATGATGACGTCAGAATGTTTTTGTAAATATTTTTGACAATTAACAATCTGTACAATGGTGCAAAAACTGTGAATTTACCTGTTATGGTTGTTAAGATATGATTTTTTTTAATATTAAAATTTGACTTCCGGTTTGGACAGGAAGTAAGGTCAAATTGGGGTCATCTTTGTGTAAACATGTTTCGATAATTAACAATCTATACAATGGCGCAAAAAATGTCAATTTACCTCTTGTGGTTGTTGAGATAGGATTTTTTTAAATATTAAACTTTGACTTCCGGTTTGGACAGGAAGTAAGGTCAAATTGGGATCATCCTTTTGTAAATATTTTTTGACAATTAACGATCTGTACAATGGTGCAAAAATTGTGAATTTACCTCTTGTGGTTGTTGAGATATGAATTTTTTGAATATTAAACTTTGACTTCCGGTTTCGACAGGAAGTAAGGTCAAATTGGGGTCATCCTTTTGTAAATATTTTTTGACAATTAACGATCTGTAAAATGGTACAAAAATTGTGACTTTACCTCTTGTGGTTGTTGAGATATGAATTTTTTGAATATTAAACTTTGACTTCCGGTTTGGACAGGAAGTAAGGTCAAATTGGGGTCACCTTTTTGTAAATATTTGTTGACAATTAACGATCTGTACAATGGTGCAAAAATTGTGAATTTCCCTCTTGTGGTTGTTGAGATATGATTTTTTTAAATATTAAACTTTCACTTCCGGTTTGGACAGGAAGTAAGGTCAAAATGGGGTCACCTTTTTGTAAATATTTTTGACAATTAACGATCTGTACAATGGTGCAAAAATTTAATTTACCTCTTGTGGTTGCTGAGATATGATTGCTTTAAATATTAAACTTTGACTTCCGGTTTGGGCAGTACGTAAAGGTCAAAGTGGGGTCACCTTTTTGTAAATATTTTTTGACAATTAACGATCTGTACGACATTAGGTGTTTGTCCTTTGGACGAATACAGAGCTGTTACGCTAATTACGTTGTGGTGGAATTAAATACTGTATCATCACAGCTTAATCATTACACATTTTTGGCCCCGAGGTGAGGTGTGTGCAGGTCTTGTACAATACAATGACAAATTCGATCAAGTGTTATAATATTTAAATGTTTGGTTCAGTTTTTTAAAACAATACTTATAGGGAAGAGACGGCACAATGTAATTTGAAGGATAACTGTAAAATAAAAAGAAACAAAGTACTGAAATATGATCTTCTGATTGTTACATGTATATGTATTTATGTGTCATTAACTGTTGAAAATACATTTTCCTAAATAGTAATGTTAAAGTTATTGTTTAAAGGTGGCAATATCTTCACGATCAACAGGGCATGGAATCAGAGTTCAAGTTCTAGTTTAACTCAGTGACTGAAAATAATACTCACATGATAAGGTCATATTCGCGTTGCTGCTGCATAAATGAGCCAGTCATTTTTAGTCACTATGTTCGTCTTAAACTAGGACACCAATTCCATGCCCGTTTGTAGAAAGTCTGTTCTGATGGTGACGGTACTGTCTGTTTAACCAATTGTGTTTATGGGATCGATGGTCAGTACTATCCCAATGCGAGCATACAAATAAATAGGAACTTTAATTGGGTGATCTGGCAAAAGGTATTCCAAGGCTGACACACCCATGCAATGAAGATTGGGTGGGGGGGACAGGTCAACTCGTACCTTCGCCAACTCGTACCTTCTGTTAAGTCAACTCGTACCTTGTATGTAAGTCAATCATGACCACACTGGACGCCCCATTATCAATGGCATTATAATTAGCCATCCATCCTTTGTGATGTCCCGAAGTTACTCTTGACCGCACTGGAAATTCATGCATCACTGTGCAGGTTCCAGAGAAATAAGTAGAAGCAGCTGCAGGGGAGAGTTTTCAAACCTCCCCATCAGATTGAAGGAACACCGAGCACACGCCTGCAGAGGAGATTTCGAGAAGTCCGCCATCGTCAAGCACTCGCACATCAAGGACCACCAAATCGACTGGCAGGCAGCCCAACTCATCACACCCATAGACGCATGGCACCCCAGACGCATCAGAGAGGCCATCAAGATCGTCAAACACGACACCGTGCCACAGGACATCGGTTTTTTCATCAGCGACATTTGGCGACCAATACTACAGACTGAAGGATCTTCTATATCCAAAGTCCATAACCCACCCCAGACTGAGTGATGCCCTATATCCTAAGTCAACCACCCTCCTTCCCCCTGTGCTTGTTAACAACTGATTCAGTTCAGTGAGCACACACTCCTCTCCCCCAACCCCTAGGATCCTAGTATCTACAGTTCCCGCCTGCGCGCCTCAACGAACTAATCCTCCAGCATCCATTCATGGGATGATCCTCCAGCAGTCTACTTAAGCAGCAGCATTTTCCAGAGTCCGGCATTCTCCTGAGGACGATCAGAGCATACTGATCGAAACGTCGAGTTGTACCCCCAGTTCTTTTCAGAACTAATTACTACTCAATTGAGATTCCACATGGTGTCACCGCAATTAGTCTTACTTATCATCCTCACCATGCAAAGCTACAAGTTTTAGATATTGCTTAATAATTACATTTGCGAGGATGTTTGGATCACATGTAGCCTACAAACTGAAGATTGTTGATGACTTGAACAGTTACGATACTGCATTCGGATGTGGTGTCAACGCTGTCTCGGGGTGCTGTAGGCTGGAACTTAGTCTGAGCCATGATGTATTGGAGTCAACATGCTGTAAAAAATAATAGGAAAGTTTTATAAGTACATGGACCAAGAATAAAGTATTTGAAATTTCAGAGAAGTTCTAATTTATGTGAATGAGGAAAATAATACATCACAGTGAACATGCTGTACAAAATAGTAAGAAGGTTTTACAAGTACATGGACTAAGAAATAAAGTATTTGAAAATTCAGAGAAGTTCTAATTTATAATATGAATGGGGAAAACAGTGTATAATTTTGGAGTAGCTGGACCATTGAAATTGAAAAGCGCATTGGTTGTTTTCAAAATTGGACACAATTATTCTTGACAATGTGTAATAAATTAAAGAAATGTTCTTGCATGAAACTCACATCAAAAGAGAAAGGTATTTAAGGAAATTGCCGAGTCTCATAATTTCATGTGAGAGATGTCTGAGAGAGGCCTCCCCAGGGAGCAGGACTAACAACTTATACAAATGTCCATGTATTGTGTCATGAATATTGTGCATTTTTCCTGTGAAATAATTGTCTATGTAAGTTGATTTGTATCTAAGAAGGGTAAAACATTAAGGGAAAGTGCAGTAAACAATCACTACTTGACATTAATTTGTGCACAAACTGAAGATTTTTTGGAGAAAACATAAATTACAAAATATGGCATAAAATTTCAACTGAAAAATTCCCATAACCTAAACAACTGAATTTTCATATCCTTATTTACATTCTATTTCTAAATACATTTTAGTGACATCTGTTCATATTTTGTTAGAAAAGAGGGGAGTTGTTTACTGTCCAAAGTATGTTCACATAACTAACGTTAACGTTAAGTTAAACACTAAACAGGCACAATGCAACTACATTAACGTTACCACTACCAGCCAACCCAACGCTTAAAAAATGGCTTTTCTTGTATACAAACACGAAGATAAATACAGGAAATCCTCTTAACAATTAAATTCAAGATACCTACCCTTTATGACTATGTTGGTTGAAGTACGAGTTGGCACGAGTTCATCAGTAATATCACATATTTCACACTCTTATTTTCATAAAAATACAATTTCTTTCTGAGTAAATCAGGAAATAAACCGTAGCACTCGCTAAAATGGACGTTTAAAAAATATTTCCGTATCTGTTTCTGCCGATTGAGGGCGACATACCGTTCCACCGGCCGGACTGTTTTATATGCCCCGCCCAGTCGATTGAGTATTGCGGACGTAGTGGAAATAACAGATTGCGTGTAAATTTTCAGGAAAACTGTGTTTCATTTTTTACAAAAATGTCAAACATATCCTCGTCTCTAATGTCACATATTTCATACTCTTTACACTCATGATAAACTACATATTTTCCCCGACTAAATCAGTAATTTTATTGATTTTTCAGATCCCTTGATGTGATTTTTTTTAATTATTAAACGTTGAATTATCATAATTCGATATCTGATGACCTAATCATGACATCACAAATTTTGTTTCATCTACGTGTTAAGTTCTAAGTATATGCCAAGTTTGAAGTTCATGTGAAGTTTGCAAGTATGTGTTTTTTGTAGACAACCTATCCAGAGAAGAAGAAGAAGGAGAAGAAACTAGAGATTGGTGTTTGTATCGACAAACACTAGGTGTTCGGGACACGTAAAGGTCAAATTGGGGTCAACTTTGTTTAAATATTTGTTGACAATTAATGATCTGTACATTGGTACAAAGATTGTGAATTTACCTCTTGTGGATGATTTTTGTTAATATTAAACTTTGACTTCCGGTTTAGACAGGAAGTAAAGGTCAAATTGGGGTCAGCTTTTAGTAAATATTTTTTGACAGTTAACGATTTGTACAATGGTGAAAAAACTGAATTTACCTCTTGTGGTTGTTGTGATTTGATTTTTTAAATGTTAAATTTTGACTTCCGATTTGGATAGGAAGTAACGTCAAATTAGGGTCACCTTTTTGTAAATAGTTTTGACAATTAACGATCTGTACAATGGTACAAACATTGTGAATTTACCCCTTGTGGTTGTTGAGATATGATTTTTGTTTAAATATTAAACTTTGACTTCCGGTTTGGACAGGAAGTAAGGACAAATTGGAGTCACTTTTTTGTAAATATTTTTTGCCAATAAACGATCTGTACAATGGTAAAAAAATTGTTAATTTACCTCTTGTGGTTGTTGAGATATGATTTTTTTAAATATTAAAACTTGACTTCCGGTTTGGACAGGAAGTAAGGTCAAACTGGGGTCACTTTTTTGTAAATATTTTTTGACAATTAACGATCTGTACAATGGTACAAAAATTGTGAATTTACCTCTTGTGGTTGTTGAGATATGAGTTTTTGAATATATTAAACTTTGACTTCCGGTTTGGACAAGAAATAAGGTCAAATGGGGGTCACCTTTGTGTAAATATTTTTCGCCAATCTACAATCTATACAATGGTGCAAAAAATGTCAATTTACCTCTTGTGGTTGTTGAGATATGATTTTTTTTTAATATTAAACTTTGACTTCCGGTTTGGACAGGAAGTAAGGTCAATTTGGGGTCACTTTTTTGTAAATATTTGTTGCCAATAAAAGATCTGTACAATGGTAAAAAATTTGTCAATTTACCTCTTGTGGTTGTTGAGATATGATTTTTTAAATATTCAACTTTGACTTCCGGTTTGGACAGGAAGTAAGGTCAAATTAGGGTCACCTTTGTGTAAATATTTTTGACAATTAACGATCTGTACAATAGTGCAAAAATTGTGAATGTACCTCTTGTGGTTGTTGAGATATGATATTAAACTTTGATTTATCGTAATTCGATATCTGATGACCTCATCATGACGTCACAAACTCATGTTTCATCTACGTGTTAAGTTCTAAGTATGTGCCAAGTTTCAAGTTCATCTGAAGTTTGCAAGTATGTGTTTTGTAGACAATCGATCGTCTGAAGGACAACAATATTTACACAAAGGTGACCCCAATTTGACCTTTACTTCCTGCCCAAACTAATGTCAAACTCAAACAATTTCCTCATCAGTAATATCACATATTTCACACTCTTATTTTCATAAAAATACAATTACTTTCTGAGTAAATCAGGAAATATAACCGTAGCACTCGCTAAAATGGACGAGCGGATAGTTTGTATTGCCAAATATTTCAGTATCTGTTTCTGCCGATTGAGGGCGACATACAAGTATTACTGTTCCGCCGGCCGGACTGTTTTATATGCCCCGCCCACTCGATTGAGTATTGCGGACGTAGTGGAAATAACAGATTGCGCGTAAATTTTCAGGAAAAGTGTGTTTCTTTTTTTACAAAAATGTCGTGTTTTCTGTACAAATAAATATCAAACTCAAACATATCCTCGTCTCTAATGTCACATATTTCACACTCTTTACACTCATGACGAACTACATATTTATCCCCGACTAAATCAGTAATTTTATTGATTTTTCAGATCCCTTGATGTGAATTTTTTAATTATTAAATTTTGAATTATCATAATTCGATATCTGATGACCTAATCATGACATCACAAATTTTGTTTCATGTACGTGATACGTTCTAAGTATATGCCAAGTTTGAAGTTCATGTGAAGTTTGCAAGTATGTGATTTTTTGTAGACAATCTATCCAGAGAAGAAGAAGAAGAAGAAGAAGAAGAAGAAGAAGAAGAAGAAGAAGAAGAAGAAGAAGAAGAAGAAGAAGAAGAAGAAGAAGAAGAAGAAGAAGAAGAAGAAGAAGAAGAAGAAGAAGAAGAAGAAGAAGAAGAAGCCAAAGAAGAAGAAGAAGAAGAAGAAGAAGAAGAAGAAGAAGAAGAAGAAGAAGAAGAAGAAGAAGAAGAAGAAGAAGAAGAAGAAGAAGAAGAAGAAGAAGAAGAAGAAGAAGAAGAAAAAGAAGACGAAGAAGCCAAAGAAGAAAAAGAAGAAGAAGAAGAAGAAGAAGAAGAAGAAGAAGAAGAAGAAGAAGAAGAAGAAGAAGAAGAAGAAGAAGAAGAAGAAGAAGAAGAAGAAGAAGAAGAAGAAGAAGAAGAAGAAGAAGAAGAAGAAGAAGAAGAAGAAGAAGAAGAAGAAGAAGAAGAAGAAGAAGAAGAAGAAGAAGAAGAAGAAGAAGAAGAAGAAGAAGAAGAAGAAGAAGAAGAAGAAGAGGTGTTTCGGGTGCATACCCGAACACCTAAAAAAAAACGAACAAAAACAATAGGTGTTTCGGGTACATACCCGAACACCTAAAAATGCAGTTTGATTTTTAAATCGTCAAACAAAAATCTTCTAACGATGAATGTGTATATGCTGCTAGAGTCGAGAATAATAAAATTGGGAAATATTTTGACTAATTTGAGTAAAATAGTAGGAGGCTATTTCAGACAGAAACGTGTCCGGTTATATAGGTCTATAATGTTTGATACTTTACATTGTTAGTTATTTGTGGATAATGTTTTCAAGATTTGTTATTAGTCTACCTAAAAATGTTTCCTTTCAATAAGATTTTGTTGAAGATCAACACAAGATATACTGAACGTTTATTACACGTTATTTTTTAAACTTTAAACACTTTTGGTAATTCCAAAAATCCATAATCGAAATATGATTCAATACCTTCAAGTGATTTAAAGCTATCATTATACAAATATTGAGTGTCTAATACACCACCAAAGCTTCTAATTTACCTCGGCCGTCTGTCGGTAAAAGCGTGTATCTCAAAATTAGAACATTTTAAAGATTTTTTTGCTCTCAAGGAAATGTGAGGGCGTTCTTTTCAATTATTCAAGTTTCAATTCCAAATGATTTATCGTTTAGAAGATAACATGTGCTATCTTTGGTAGTTTTTTCCAAGTAACGAACTAGTTTGTCAGGCACAACGGCGTATGTCCTAGATATACCTTATTTAATTTAACGTGATACAAGTCTAAATACTCTATCTATTATTTTCATATGTTTGCCATTAAATTAACGTTGGTCTTTTCTTTAGTTGAGCTACCAAAATATTGTATGTCCTGATCAACCCTTATGCGTAAAACGATAGTGCGAACAGAAAACACTTTCAGAATAACTATCTACCATTTGTATTCCTTTGCCAGGAAGAAACATATTAAATTGCAGAAAGTTGTAAATCTAAATACACCATTTTGCCAGAAAAGAACACCGCTGTATTAAACATGTATGTAGAGCTATCTCTGACTTACGTCGTTTTACCTAAAGTTGCACTACCTCACCTTTAATTAAACCAAATTGTCATGTTAATATCTGTCAGTTTGGAAATATGTTTGTATTTTTGTTAAGCGAAAACCTTTTAAATCAAAACTGTTTGTAATGTTAAGTGCAATAAAGTATTTTGACATATACCCTTCTGCCAGAAAACTACGTAAAAAGATGAAGGCGTAAATAAAGATACAACCTTTTGCCAAAAAAACCCAACTGATAAAATTGTACAGTAACTTAAGATACAGCATTTTACCTAGGAAAAAACATTGAAGGCGGTGCACTAGCTCAACTTATGCCATTTTACCAAACAATAACGTCATTAGAATCAATGAGTGATTACTGGCGGATAGACGTAACTTTTTTTAAATGATAAATACTGAATGCCTCAAATCTCAAGATTAACTACATAGAACAAGAAAACTATAATGTGTCTTTGTTCTGAAATTACTCACTGCTTGAATCATGACAGAAAAGTCATGAGAGATTGAAATTTTTGAATCAGTTTTCTCAAATTGTGATTTTTTTTAGATACACCCTTTTGCCAACACAGGGCCGACCTCCTCCCAAATATTATACCACTCCAGATGTTTATATAAAACAACTTACTGTGGACTTACCAAATAGTATTTTTGTGTTGATACTGCTCAAACGTCTTGGGCAGAGGTTGATCCGGAGGTTGATCTAAATTACAATTTTCCTTTAGAATATTATTGGACGTCCAAAGGATATGTGTACAATTTATTTTTTATAATGAACACCACTAGAATCACTTGCCTTTCCGAAGGGAAAATATCAGAACTAATCCTTGTCCAAACGGTTTACTTGTAGCACACTTTTACAAAACTGCTTTTAAAAATAGATTAGAATATGATCCGTAATATATTTTTATATTTTCCAGCAGTGAGTGAAAAATAACATAGTAAGATGCCGCTGATATCTCTGCGTCAGTGGGATGAAGACAGGAAGACAACAAGGGTTGTCTACGACCATTCTCAGGCAAGACCAATCACCAGGAAGAACAAAATCAAGAAGAGCAGACAGGCAGCTTTCATGTCTGCTTTGACGCAGAGGAAACAGCCGCCTGGACTTCGTTGTCATGCCAAGAAAACAACGTCAGATTCATTGAACCAAGAACAATGTCAAGCACAATCAGAAGGGTAACTATTTCTATTAATAGTCTGTTGCTTTTATGAAACCTATTTATAGTGTTTTTTGCAATCCGAACATGATATTTGCACATAAGATTTGCAGCTTTGCATGTTGAAATTGATATAAGCAAAGACTGTTTGCGGCAAACACCATGTGCACAAATTCTCTTTTGAGTAGCAGTTAATTTAAAAACAAACTGGTGGTTACAACTTGACGTTTCGATCAGTATGCTCTGACCGTCTTCATAGGAATGCCGGATTGCGACGTGCCATGGTACTTATTTTGTAAGTATGTTTGTAAACAAAACCTAATTACTCCGTTGATTTTTACCCGAAATTTCTCAAATTCCGTAAGTTCCCTATTGAAGTATACCCAAATAGCATGGTTAACTCCCCTTAGCCTGCTTTGAACCCTTGACCCAAAAAAATCTACTGCAAAAAGCGTGGTCCCATAGGACCGTGTACAAATCCTAATCCTATCTGTCAACACAAGGCCATTGACTTCAGCGGCTACACGGCTTATCAAAGGCTATCAGTTACCCAAGATAATCGTTCCAGACATTCTGGAGACATCAGCCAGGGGGGAGACATGTTTATTCCTATAACTGCTATTGGTACACATAGTAGGGTATATTTTATGTCGAGTTGGGGTAGGGGAAAAAAACGTTATCAGAGCGTTATCAGAACTAAA
>CM055825.1:26012082-26027464 GCA_029582265.1 Zoroaster sp. YZ-2022 | reverse complement strand
AAAAAATTTAAAATTTCCGGGGGAGGATTAGTTTCATATAGGCCCTTTAGGTTTACATTAAGGGTCAGTTTCACACAAAATGGCGTCATGTGCCCTTTCATACGTTACACGCCAAGTACAGTCGACGGTTGCTGTTTGTTACAAGTGAATGATTCTAAAAAGAATGTATCAAGGTCTCTGAAAAGTAACAGAGAACCTTTTTGTCGTAATGTCGGTGGATGACGCTAATGCATCACCTATACATATTAATATAAAATGGTAGCTGAATGCATGAATAAGTCGGTTTTGAGTAAACACTTAATGTATATGCACAAGGGGATAGAGATAATTATGACCTGGTAAATGTTCAAGGTTTGGCATTATTTTTTTAGTTTGTGTACCGCTGTTATTTAAAAGAAATAATTAAGAAGGTGAATTAGTAATAAGAAACATTTCACATTGTGGTAAAAATGAAAATGACACGTATACTCTATGGCGTAAATTTGCTGTAGAAGGTAGAGGGATTATTAATAATTTCCAATTTCAATGATCGATCCATCCAAACTCTTCCTTCTCGAGCTTTGGAATTTAAAACACTAGATTGAAAATAATAAATTTGGAAAATAGATATCTATTTTTGGGGAATTTTGATTGATTGATTGATTTTATTTGATTGATTGATTTATTTATTTAATTTTGCGAAAGTAGTTTTAATCTTTTGGGAATTGATATCACCCAAAATTATTGTTATTATATTATTATAATATAGGGCCTACAGGGCCAATGTTTTGTCTTTACTGGGTTCAATAAAGATTTGGGGCCATGCCTCCTTGGCCCCCCTGGCTGAGAAAGCCACTGTTATGTGAGCCTTGACGTAAGGGACCACCTTACGGACACTGAAAAACTCGTTTAAAGGGGGCAGTATTGATCGCAATCAGGAGCAGACTTTTCAACGGGAATAGAACCGTTGTCCTAGTTGGGGATGAAAACAATGACTGAAAATGACTGTCTCTCATTTATGCAGCAGCAACGGTAATATGACCCTTTACTGTATGTGGGGTATTATGGCAGTGATTGAGTTATTCCTAAAACAAGCATTCCAATTCCATGCTCTGATGATTGTGACGGATATTGCCCTTTAATTTATAGATTAGTAGTGCGTTCTGAGAGCTATGACGACTTTTACGTGAGAGGGTTGCAAGAAATACTGTACCACCATATTCCTAAGGATTCAGGGTTGGCATATGTAATTATTTAGGGTATTATATTTTTGTGCCATCAATAGTGGGGAAATTATTCATATACTTATACTAACCCCACCCCAACCTATATGCATTTCCCTCAATTAGCCTCAATTCAAAGCAACTGGACAGAAAAATGGGGTGTTCAATTCTTGTTCCAGAGGCTCCCAACAAGTATGTATAAGATTCCATGTATTAGCCTCTGTGGGAGGGCGTATCATGGATGTGTGTAAGCACAGTGGGTCAGGGATTTAGATCAAAAGCACGCCAAAATTAAATAGGCCTATTCATAAATAATCAATAAAAAGTAGTCTACTGTGGGTTTTTGAACCTGTAAAATTCAATGGTAATATTCGTAATCGTCTATGACGTCATTATAATGCTGATTTCTGACTGGTCTTTGGTATTTTGGGGGACTGAGGGAACTCTATTATTTAAGTATGGTGAGTTGAAGGAGGACAATATTTCCAATGGGCACACAATGTCCGTTGGCCAAGGGGAGCAGGATAAATCTTAAGATATACTGTTCGAGGAGACAAAATATCATTTCACAAGCCAGGTAAAACTCTTGTTAGATGGAAATTCACCGTCCATATATGTAAATGAACAATGAGATATTCACAACCCACGACTCAGTTATTGCTCTTGCTGTGCCAATGCCGATGCCCTCACCATCCAACTCTACCGATACCTCAGACCCTCTAGTTCATCCTCTACCCCCAGGTTCTCACACAACCGAAGATCCACAAACCCGATGTTCCTCTCCATCCCATTGTCGCCTCCAAGGGATCACTCACATACAACACACAGCCCGGCACCAAGCTAAGATCCTCCGACCCTTAGTTTGGTCTCACTCAGCACCATGTGACCGACTCCAGTGTCTCACTCTACAACCCAGCGACATCTTGGTTAGTTTTGATGTTGTCTCCCTTTTCACCAATGTCCCAACTGAAGAGACATGCCTCCCGGTGAAGGAAAGACTAAAACAAAATCTTTCCCTTGATGACCGCTCATCACTCTCCCCTGATCAAATACATGATATGTTACTAACGTGTGTTTCTTCTAGTTGTTTTCAATTTCAGGGCAAGTTTTACGAGTGTAGTGCCCCTCCCAGAGACCTCTCAAAAGGAGTTAGTAAATACCACCCCCCTAAAAAAATACAAGTTCCCATTTCCAAGGTCCAAGAGTGTACATGTGGCAATTCCTTCCAAGAATGTCCATGTGGCACTCCTGGTAGCCCACACAGCTGATTGGTTTGGTGTGGAACCAGTTGCCATGGTCACTTCCTTCTGATTGGTTAAGGCACCCAGTAGGAAATGCATACCTTATCCCAGTAGGTTTCATTGCTGCTTTCATTCTTATGTGAGCAGTGAAACAATAAAACATCGTTTCCACATCCTCCAGTCAACAAATACTGATGTGTTCTCCTTTTGCTCCTTTTTATCCAGGTATGTTTATTTCATTTATTTATCTCACATTTCAGACTCCATTGTATTTGATTGGCATTGTTTTTATTAGGATTATTATTATATTTGGATTGTATTTAAAAGAGACAAGTGTTTTCTTTCTACTTTAAATTACATGCTTTCACATTTAGCTTGAAATCAGAAAGCTGGAGCAAGTTAACATTGTTAGAATTTGTATTTTGTTTCTTTTGAAACTTCTCTGTAGTCTTTTGTTTCACTTGGAAACAGGAGAAGTGAAGACTTTAAATACAGTTTACAGATTTAGTTTTAGAAGGAAATGTTAGGTTTTTCTATGGGTTTGTGAACTGTTTAGAAAACTGATTTTGTTCAAGAAAGAAGTTTGGAAATAGGTTTTATTCTAGAAAATGCAGATAGATTATGTTGTGAGTAGATTACTCAAACATTTAATTCATCTGATCATAGAATACGCAAGAAGGTATAAATTAGTAACTTTTCCACTCATATTCTTGAACTATGGGTAATGTAAATTAATTGTTCCCCCATAGCCACTGGGTAGCACTTTTAAGCTGAAATTCTTATAAAACTTGGTACAGTTTGACCATTTTATAATGAGATGCGGACAAGTGGTTATGGATACTATACTTTAGTACATGTAGCACAGGAACGGTCACTGCTTGTGGATTAGTGATGACTTGCCAGGAGAGTGGTCATGGAGATAAACAATGACTTAATCTCAGATTAGACTTTTGTACTAGCCAAGTGAATGTTTACTCATTGCAGAAATTTGGTCGGTTGGTCATTTAAGTATGTTAAACCATGGAGGTAGAAATTAAGATTGATTTGATTATTTAGTGATATTATTGATCCAAATGCCTTTTAAATTTAATTGTAAAGTTGATTGATTTAAGATTGAGGTTTTGATTGTTAATTGTGTTAATGCAATCAATGAGTGATTGCATCATTGCTGTCATTCTTATGTGAGCAGTGAAACAATAAACATCGTTTCCACATCCTCCAGTCAACAAATACTGATGTGTTCTCCTTTTTGCTCCTTTTATCAGTGTTTTATGTTTATGAAATAAAGGATTGCTGCTAGCCTGATAATCACTATGATTAATAATTCTAAGGGCCCTTTTTTGAAGGGCAATAATTTTATTAATTTTACCTAATCCACAGATGCCATAACTAATGTAAGGCAAAACTAAGGCATTGTATAGAGTAAGTAAGATATTCTGGGGGAAATGACCGAACAAGTATAATTAATTTGTTTATTACAAGAAAGAGATTGATCAATATACAGTCCTAAACATTTCACACAATCGGTGTTGTCAATAATTGTGTTATCAATGAAAATATTAACTACACGAGCTCAGAAATTATATTTTTCATCGGAACTCTTATATACTTGAGGAAAGGACAACAAATGCTTTAAAATGATCCATTTCTGAAAAAACTGCCGAAATAATGACAAGAGTGGCACAGTTTTACCGGCAAGCATGTCCCATTATGAATGTATTGGGGTCCCGTCATGCATTCATATTTTAGCACTTATCATTGCTATAAACCGAACTTTAAAACCAACAACAACAGGAAATGTTGTTTTCACTTTAAAAAGGATTCATATAATTAGTGTTTCAATGAACACATACATGAAATATAGGCATACAATATAAGTTTGTAAGCACTGATCCCAGCTGAAACCAAGCAGCCCTATAAGTTGTTTGCGATTCTAGGCACTTTCTGATGCAATTCAGAGGAAATAAAGGCTCCTTTATCCGCTCGCAGGTGCAGTAAGGTACTCTAGCTTCTTGTACCTAGCTCTTTGTCACTCCATTCACACACCCGACCAACTTATGCCCACCCTCTGTTAAATGTGTGTGTATTTCTTGTTATATCGTTTATTTTGCCCTTTGAGAAACAACCTGCTAGGTTCGAAACGAAGAGGCATTAATCTACTACTCCACAAATAAAAACTGATTACTAAACGCAACGACGGTTTGCCTATATTCGTGGATTTTATCGTTGAGTACCGAATTTTGGTAGTACCGAGTACATGTAAAATTGCCACCGATGATATACATTGAAAACATAGAAACATAATATCCGTAATATTATTTACCTCAGAAAATAACTTCACGATATATCACACAGAAACATGCTTCCACAATGATTGACGGAAAATTACCTCAAATTTCATCGGTAGACAGAAAGACACTCCCCTTCGAGTAACAATTTAACCAAAGAAAGGGAACAGGAGCTATTCTGGAACCGGTTTGTAATCCCCGAAAATGTTTTACCCAGACAAACCTCTAACTTTATATGCCAAGCCTGCGGATGCTATGATAGAAAACTGCCTCAATATCATCACTCATCAGACTGGCTCCACCAATAGAACCCAAATTTTTTCCAAAGAAGGAACAGGAGTTATCTGGACAGGCTGTAAACCATGCAAATTATTTTTATGCAGCCAGGCAACACTTTTTTACACTGCCTGCAGATGCTACTATGATGAGAAAACTGCCTCAATATCATCACTAATCAGGATCACCCGCACTTGCTCCTGTAGACTCAATACCTCCAAAGAAGGAACAGGAGGTATCTGTACTGGCTGTAAACCCATGCAAAATTATTTTAATGCAGCCAAACCTTCTTTATAACTGCCTGCGGATGCTATGATAGAGAAAACTTGCCTCAATATCATCACTCCACTCATCAGACTGCACCCTTTAGAATCGAGAAATTCCTCCAAAGAAGGAACACATGAGATATCTGGATGGACTGTAAACCATGGAAATTGTTTTTATCCAGCCAAACCTTCTTTATACCCCTGCTGGTGATGCTATGACAGAGAAAACTGCCTCAATATCATCACTCATCAGACTGCCTCCTTTACAGAATCAATATTCTAAAGAAGGAACAGGAGTTATCTGGACTGGCTGTAAACCATGAAAATGTTGTTTATCCAACCAAACCTTCTTTATACTGCTGCGGATGCTATGTGATAGAGAACTGCCCTCCAATATCATTACCTCATCAGACTGCACTCCTCTAGACTCAATTCCTCCAAGAAGAAGAACAGGAGATCTGGACTGGACTGTAATTCAGTGAGAAATTATTTTTATCCAGCCAACCACCGTCTCTTTACACTGCCTGCAGACGTTGGCTATGATAGAGAAAACTGCCTCAATATCATTACTCATCAGACTGCACTCCTTTCTCAGACTCCACCCTCCAAAGAAGGAACAGAGATATCTACACACGACTGTAAACCATGGAAATTGTTTGTATCTAGCCAAACTGTCTTTACACTGCCTGCAGATGCTATGATAGAGAAAACTGCTCAATATCATTACACATCAGACTGCACTCCTTCCTTCAGACTCAATTCCTCCGAAAAAAGAAGGAACAGGAGATATCTGGACTGACCGGACTGTAATTCATGGAAATGTTTTCATCCAGCACAACTGTCTTATAACCATGCCTGCGGATGCTATGTGATAGAGAAACCGCCCCAATATCATTACTCATCAGACTGGCACTCCTCTAGACTCAATTCCTCCAAAGAAGGAACAGAGATATATGGACTGACTGTAACCATGGAAATTGTTTGTATCCAGCACAAACTGTCTTTTATACTGTTTGGGATGCTACGGATAGAGAGAAACTGCCTCAATATCATTACTCATCAGACTGCACCTCTTAGACTCAATTCCTCCAAAGAAGGAACAGGAGATATTCTGGACCAACTGTAATTCATGGAAAATTATTTTTATCCAGCCAAACTGTCTTTACACTGCCTGCAGATGCTATGATAGAGAAAACTGCCTCAATATCATCACTCATCAGACTGCACTCCTTCTAGACTCAATTCCTCCAAAGAAGGAACAGGAGATATCTGACCGGACTGTAATCCATGGAAATGTTTTATTGAGATCAATTTTCTTTATAATTTTTCACTGGAACCTTTAAACATCTGCAATAGTTGATTGATGTTGGCTGTTGTTTAACAGGCAGTCCTTGATACATAGAGATGTCAAACAACGTGACATGCTTCTGAGATTATTCAACTTACCATTCATGTTGGTTTTGAGGAGTTTCAGTGATATCTTACATGGTCTATGGATATTATTTATTTTAACGAGTTTGGGTTTAACGATATTATTTGTTTAACGAGTTTCAAATCGTCCACAGATCCACACGTCACATTGATATCCGATACATATTGAAGCGTGGAATTCTTCGGCACATTTTTGAATGAAATAGTGTGCAGCCAAGAGCGTCCCCGCCTTTTAACTCATATGGAACTTTACCTTATTCTGCCATTGGAAACAGCCACCAACGAACCCATTTCAGCCTCGTTTAAAAAACCAAACATCATCATTTTGTGTAAATAAATATACCTTGACATTTCTCATTATGAATGTCAGACGTCTTTGGATTAAAGTGTTCAAAAAGGTTGTTCATGTGTTAGGTCTTACAATCAGTTCAGCAGCTTTTTATCAATCCCACAACAGAAACGGGAGTAAGTATTCATGCTTGCTACATGTCACCAGGTAATATTTGTGACAGGGAAACTCATTAACAAATTGATCAGGATCGTGGACGTTGTCAAACCTGGCAAGGTGAGTTGGCAGCACAGTACCTCAATGAACGTCTTAGGGGCAAATGTGTGACATACTCAACTTGTTTGAAAACGTGTGATTTGACGTGGTTTAGTCAGCAAGTTTGACTTCGATCCATCAAAACTGACAAGCGTCTTTTTTGAATCGAATTTCGATATATCAAAATAAAGCTTTTGACCACTCTGATTCATCAAACCGTTAAGAGCAACCTGCCCAAGTTCTTCAGCATAAGTTTGTCAAATAAATCTCTAGTCCTTTGTATCAGAAGAACTTGACGGTTGGTCTTTGCTTTTCTTTGTTGAGAACAGTACCTCGACTACATCATGAAAAAGTACTCGTGATCCTTTCAGGTAGATTAGGGTGTTCGACCATTAATGTAAGTACATAAGCCAAAGAAATAAAGGTATCTCCCCAAATCTAAACCAAGAAAGGTTTCGTTCTTCTGTAATTCTGCAAGAACACATTTTTCTATGTGTAAGCAGAGTCCCGGAAATTAGTCAAATATTTACTAACATAATCCTGTTTTATTCTTGTCATCAAATCCCGCTCATATAAATTTCTTAGTTAGATTTCCAATTCAGCAACTTAATTGGTTGTAGATGGTCGACTTGTTACAATAACCCTCACACGATTTAAGGGATTTGAATGAAAGGACATCCTAATGCTGTGTTTATAGCTTTTGTCACCATATCTAATGACCGGAAAGGAAATCTCATCTGTTCCATCCAGGAGAATCTGAACTTCATTGGGATGTTTATTTATGTATTTTACTAGGTCTTGTTTTGTAAAATCATTTGAATCAGAACATATCTGAGAAAATACATTGCATCAATGATGTTGAAATTGGTCCCATTTCGTTGATATTCAGGACAAAGATGAGCTTATACTTTGATAGGGAGGGACGGCTCAGTTTGTGGATCAGTCGACTTGGGATTTGTTTTCTGTAAAACAAGCCCAGTCGTGAGTGCTATCTTTTGAAAAGTGTCGATTTACCATACCCACTTTCAGCTGTGATTAAGATTCGCTTTTATCGCTTCCCAACATTTCCTTGTATGACTGCAGGGGAAGTTTTTCTGTTTCTATTTGATCAACCTGCTGCTTGTCTTTTTTTGATACCAGACTCGTGTTAAAGGTACCAAGACCACGGATTTTCGATGTCATCAGATTGATATCCTGATGCTGTTTGTTGCCCGACTGTAATGATGAGTTAGCTGTGGACAAATGTTTTTGTGGTCGGTTGGTTTCCATCAGAAGCCTGTGAACTTACATAAAGGTTGTCCAGTTCCATGGCTTTTTCCTTACACATAGGATATGTGCTCATTTTAATCGTTTCCTTTGTAATCGTTTCGCTATGTCTTCGCTATGTCTTTGCCAGGAGTCGACGTCGACTTGAGCCAATCGTCGAATGAGCCACCGATGTCAACACACCGGACGAGCCACATCTGTAATTCATACCAAACGCTTTATTAATAGAATCAACCACCGTTAAAATAATGCTAAACTTCACCTTCAGATAGACACCAGTTACGAAAAATATGGAGTAAATCTGCTAGAAATTAAATATTTGGTCTTTTCCTGGATAGCTCCCTGATGACATACCAGCACGGCCTATTATATCCAGCGCGCTTTGCCCAACTTCTCCTCGTTCGTTTCATTGTTCCCTTTTGCTTCCTTATTTCTCCAAGCAACAAACATCCGAAAAGCTTGTTCCTCCAGACTGTCCTTGTTGGTTGTTTAGATTAAACGCGTCAATTCTGAAGCTACACTGAAACCCAACTGGGTCCCGCGAGTCGCTCCCAGTCTTTCCTGATGTTTTAGCTAGAGAGAGCGTAACAACTTGTCATCCAAAACAATGCGTTGTTTTGCTGTAACAGATACGGCTGGTCTTTCTGCCCTGGAAGGAAACATGTTCAGAACCTAAATGAAATAACACGAACCTTTTCACGTTTACTTTTAAGAAATAAAAGAAGTAAAATATTGATGTTGTAAAAAGATCATAATGAATTATCCTTTTAACAAGAGGCATATAAATTAAACAAATTAAACATCTTAATTTCAACCGGGTACGTCAAATGGGGAGTCTTGATTTTGTTTTTCATTGAAACATTGATAACCTTTCCTAATAGAAAGAAATGCAGATACAGATGCAGCCATCAATGTGTCGTATACAAATACAGATGCAGCCATCAATGTGTCGTATACAAATACAGATGCAGCCATCAATGTGTCGTATACAAATACAGATGCAGCCATCTTAAAAGCCTGCTCCTTCAAGTTGTCCCGGTTGTCGCCCAAAAGCGGTAATCTGTGCTGTTTTGAACCCTAAGTTTGTTGCCAGTCGTTTCCAGTCGATCCCGATGTTTTCAGTTATGTCCCGAAGGAAACTCTCACTTAATTTACCCGCTTCCGCTTCTTTTATAAATTATTTGAATGTATTATTATCATTGATTGAATTTCCGTAGGCCTTGCAAAATGCAAAACTCTGCTCTACATTCAAACTCATACACTCTGTTCACATATTTTTTGCATTTATCGTTAAATCTACGAATGTGGATATTCCCGTGGCTTATACAGGAAAACTAATTCAAATTGAAGAACCGCCAATTAACAACAACGTGAAAAAAATCGGCAAACAGATTGCAAACAACAATAGTGTTGGTTTGTGTTTTTTGTTTAGCTCATAGGGAAGGGAAGGAAATATCATGAGAACTTATTCCACCTGGAAGTGCCTTCCCATGTTTTAAATCTAAAATAATTTCGTCTATCATTTAAACAGGGCATCTATTATGATGAACCTTTCACAGGTTATAAGTGGATATATAAATCAAAGGGGGTTGAACTATGGAACGTACATTTCCACATACCATCAATGTTTTTACCTTACATAAGGAATTCTCACACTCATCAGTAAATGTTTGTAAATGTTTCTGCAAGAATCATGGAGTGATATGTACATGAAAACCAATCCTCAAAAAATGTTTGAAAATATAGTCAGATTGTTTGCATGACCAATTTAATGTGGAAAATGTATCACGGACATGATTTACATTTCTTCACAGCATCTCAAACGTAGTTATTTCTCAGGATGTTTGGGATCATCACCAACGGTTTCACATCAAAATTATAATTTAGTAAATTTTGTAATCATGTAATAACCAAAGGCGCACACACCAATTACCATTGATGTGAACTTTCTTTAAATAATCCCATTATCCCAACATGAAAACACATGAAAACCTACCGCTGTTGTTTTGTTGTATGAGAATCTGCTTGGCCTTCCGTTGGCTGGTCCGCACTTTCTGGTTTGACTCACAGAACTTTCCAGGTGAGCTGAATGAATAGAATAATAACAACATAACATATCAGCAATCAAAATTCGGCAATCATGAATTCCCCCAGACAGTTGATAAAGCTTTCTATGGGTGGAGAGCTGCTTTCGTGGATATGATTAGACATCTGCTTTTATTGACCAGAGATGACTAGACATACACAAGTCTAATGAAGCAGTAAGTCACGTGTTTCCAAAGACATTCTTATGTTTACCAATGTACAAAATACCCCCACAATTTTGAAAATGAAATCTGAAGTCAATCATGAATATGATGATTGTTCGCAATCTAATAATTGATAATAATTAGACCGTCTATACCAAATCACCATAGGCTCGTCCAAACAATATACATGTAGTAAGTATTATCTCACAAAGTCAAAATGTTTCAAGGCAACCTGGAAAGCCATCATCAGTGTCTGGTCTGGGTGGAGAATGAAATATTTACATTGGCTACATGAAATGTCGCGTCATGACTGATATCACTGCCAAATTAATGCTCTTTTACAAGTGCACACATCATGTAAGTACGTCAACAAGTAGTATCTTTTTCTCTCCGTACTTTGTCTATACGGGGACTCGACATATAACGTAGTTTTTGGCACATATTTACTGTAAACCATGTTTTCTAAGATTACTTTTGAGAATGTGTCCATTAACAGCATTTGTATTCAGTTCGTCAAATAAAATAGCAATGTTCCGATCAAAAATAAAATGTCTCGTTAAAAGCGAGAGTGACGTTAAAAATGAAAACACGGGCGATTAATACTCGTTTGGTTTGCGGTAACACCATGTGTTTATCTCAACCAACGTGAAGTTGAGGCACAGGGGTTCCTCAAAAGAACCGTATCGCACAACCTCGTATCTCAACCTTCGTTAAGTGAGAAAGGTTCAAGGAGAACCAATTTCGGCAACTCGTTTTTCTCACTGTCGCTAAGTGAGAAATATGGTTCAGGGAGAAACATGGGACTTACGATGGGTTAATATGGTTCCGGGAGAAACCATGGGGACTTCTCACGGGTTGTTTCTCAAACGGTTTGATTAGCCTGCTCTCTAATCTTCTCCTGGTTTGACTGTAGAACTTTCCAGCAGCTAAAATGAATAGAATAATAACAACCCAACATATCAGGCAATCAAACGGCAATCATGAATTGAATTCCTACAGTTGATGTATTCTTGATTGGTGGAGGAGTTGCTGTTTGGGTATGATCAGGACATCTGCTTTTAGTATGACCACAGATGACTGACATACACAAGTCTAATAGGCAGTAAGTAAAACATGTTTGCAAAGACATTTCATGGTTATCAATGTACGAAAATACCCCCACAATTTTGAAAATGAAATCTGGAGGCCAACCATGAATCAGCGATAATAAATAGACTGTCTATACAATCACCCATAGGCTCGACCAAACGATATACATGTAGTAAGTATCTTCATGTGCTAAAATGTTTCCCAAAGGGTTAACCTGAAAAGCTAAATATCATCAGTGTGTCTGGGAGGAGAATGAAAAACGGTTTTGGTCTCTGCGCGCGTCGCCCGGACCTGCGTGCTGCATTTTTAAATTTTAAATTATTATTTTTTTTTTTTGGGGGAATTGCAGCAACAATTGCTGGATCGATTCTAATTCTGCCGTGCTGTGCTTTTGAACAACTTTTTCACATCGGGGTATGCGAACATTTCGCCCGATTTTGTAAGGCTCTCTCTTAGCACCATACCTTATGGGAATTTATGGTCCCTGTGTATACAGTGAATCACGTATTTCCCTGTTGGCAAAAAAAAAAGATGGCCGAAAAAAAGCGCGATCGATGACCAGAAACCGGATAATATTTTAAAATGCCCAAGAGATGCAAGACAAAGCTAACATCATCCAATACCTGGTATCTTTGATGCAAAATCAGGACGGCCAAATCGAGTCAATACACCTTCTTAACCATTCCTCCTGCTTCTTCTTTTGTTAGGTTTGCCCTTCTCCACCAAGTAACTCAACATCTGGATGCCCGTTCCTCCAGGTTGTTCGGACCGATAATTTCAAACTGTGAAATCTCTGCTGGCTTGACTCCCCAATTTTTTTGCTTAAACGTTTCCAGTCTTTCTGATTTTTTCGAGCTACATTCCGCAGGAACGTCTCGTCTAATGCACCAGCCCCTGCAGTTGAATCACATAACAGTTTTGTCGTTTCTGTTACGCACCTTCTCAAAACTATTCTGGGATAAGTTGTGGAAAGTTTTTCCGCAAAGGGTATATCCTTGTGGAAACGTTGCGGTGGGATTATTTTGATTAGATAGATTCTCCCGGATACAAAGCAATAACATTTACCCGCAACATATTTATAATTTATCCGCAATATATTTGGACCGTTTGGGTTTAGGTACTTTGCGGTTGAAAATCAACTGCAGGGAAATCTCGTTTTGAGAAGGTGCATTATGAATCTAGCGGAACCACACCAACAGAAACAACAAATGGTATTCAGTGAGCGATTATCATTGTCACCGGACAATAGTGGGAAAATGGGACAAATGACTACAATTAAACACCAAACAAAACCTATAATTATATAATGTAAATTGCCAGTAGCACCACAATAACAATCGTTTTTAATCAACTTATTGATGAAAGCTGCTATCAGTAATTAAAAGACAATTTACATAAGTGGTAATAAGTTATAAAAATTGCCCTATGAAATATACTTTTCTATATAGAAGCGTATGAATTATATTAATAAACCATCTTAATTTCAACCGGAAAATACATTAACAAAGTCTGGACACATTTTTAAAAGAAAACATTCGGCAAAAGATGGCAATAATAGTAAAATTGTTTGTATTTTGATTATCAAAAATACGAGTTTATTTGCAAAACCTTAGGACCCCTACTTGGTGTAAAATTATCATGAGAAATTATTCCGTCTGGAAGTGCCTTCCTGTGTTTGAAAACATTTTTGTCGATTCCTCAAAACATGGGCATCTATTGTGATGAAACTATGATCACATGTTATTATTTTTCATTGGCGATCTATCTAGAGGGCTATAGGGTGTTGCAGCTGTAGCCCCACCCCTGCCTAAAAATCGTAAAATAAAAAAGAGAGAAAGGGGGAGGGGAGGGGGAACGTACCCCATTCCCCACAGTGTGCGGGATAAACTTAGTACTGTACTAACTCCGTTGCAGCATAGGAAGTGGCGGCACCCTTTGTAGTACTGAAAATAATTGTTTTTTGGATTCCTCAGCCCCCTAAAAATATTCTTGGATCCGCTCCATGTTGTTGTAGGGATATATAAACAAAGGGTTGAAATGCGGAAAGTCCAGATCCACATACCAATGTTTTACCCTTCCATAAGGAATTCTACACTATCAGTCAAACAAGTTTGTAAATGTATCAATAAGAATCATGAGATATATACAGAAACTATCCTCAAAAATGTTTGGAAAATATAGTCAGATTGTTAGCTTTTCTCAATTCTAATGTGAAAATTGATCACGGACATGATTTACATTTCCACGTTTTCTCATATAAATGACAGCATCTTCAACGTAGTTATTGTCTCAGAAAGTTTTGGTAACATCACCAATCACATCAAAAATTATAATTTAGTAAATTTGTAATCATGCTGCAATATAAACATTTCCTCATTAATCCCAATATCGTGACATTACGGAAGCATGCAACATACCACGCTGTTGTTTTGCTGTATGAGAATCTGCTTTTGGTCTCCCGTTGGCTAGTCTGCATTTTCTGGTTTGACTGTAGAACTTTCCAGAGCTAAATGAATATAATAATATAGAAAATTTGTCCCCAGATAGTTCAGGTATTCTGATTGGTGAGACCACATAATGACTGGACGCACAATTTTAGCCAATAAGTAACGCGCTTATTATCTGGAGGGGGTGATCATAATAAGGATACATGGTTTGACGTCTCTTTCTAAAAAGCGATAATAGAGAAAAACGTGAGGTACACAATACAATGTGCAATGAGTTATCTGTACTTGTGCAAAGTACAGTGACCGTATTAAACACTCTGAGTAATTATTGTACATGATGTACTCTCCTTTCATAATGAAATCACAAACAAATTTCTGTATAACATCACCCTGCGTAGACCGATAAAAAAAAACTTAACCAATCAATTAAGTTGTTGGTTTGAAGTTAATATTCCATCTTTGTAAAGTGTGAATGCATTTACCACAAGTGAATTCGTGGTTCAATATTTCTTTCATGGTCAAAACCTCTTCAACTATTATGAAAAATGGCATACCGTTGTACTACAAAATAGTTGAAAAAGAAGCTGCTTAAAATTACATAATTTCCCGGGTAATATCGAGGGATAATCGAACAAATATTTACAAAAATAAATTTCAATTAATATACTATTTTTAAATATTTTTTCTATTAGCAGTATGCAGTAAACAAATACCTATTGAGCACCCACGTTTTGCTCCACCACCCAATAAGCCTTTGGGACAAGGACCAATGTTTTCATCCTTCTCAATAACCCTGATCCCCAGGGCAGGGAAGTCAACAAAGCTGGTTAACAAAAAAAACAATACATTAATTTCAAAAATATTGAAAATTTAAACAGTTCGGGGAATCCAAATATTTACCTATGAGCGGCAAATTTTCTATCTCACGTAAAATTGAAGTAAATGGTTTCCCTAAAATACAATTCAAAAAACTTTTAACAATCAAATTTTTTAAATAGCTAAATTTAAAAAAAAGAAATATTTCTTGTATATCGAATTAATTTTGATTATTAAAAATTGTAGTTTTAGGTGAAGAGGATAAGT
>CM055825.1:25996395-26011582 GCA_029582265.1 Zoroaster sp. YZ-2022 | reverse complement strand
CGAAAAACGTGAATACATCATTATGATCCAGATGGATACACACGCCGGTAGCTCATGGATTGTATAATCCTTTGGATGACATTTACCCCCACGTGACCTTGTTTTGGAAAGCACCCAAGATTTTTCATCAGTAAGTCTGTGACCTGGGGTCCTCAATAAACTTGAAAATTAGCTGCTTTTTTAAAATAAAACAAAAAACTCAAGTCAAAACAATAAAGTAATAAACATTATTAGCCTCAACATTTGACTGATAATATGGGTCTAATTGTTTAATGAAAAAAAGTTGTTGCCATATTGATTATTTTTGAGCCGGTATTTGTGGGTCAAATTATTTTATGAATGGTTTCTTAAATGAATACCCATCTAATATCAAAAATACCAAACTTTCCCCTTTTAACTGTATAACACCATGTATCCTATTTACTTTTAAAAACCCACATACACTATTGGTATTATTTTTTTCGAATAGCATAAATATCACAGTTTTTTTAAATTTTTTTGATGTTCTGTGATGGTATCATACTCCCTTTGACTTATTTATATATGGGGTAAATCTTTTTTTAAAAAAGTAAAAAAAATAATTTCAAAATTTAAATTTTTTAAAAAAGGTACAATCTAAAATTTTTAATTTTTTCTTTAGGCAACAAGAAAAAAAATAAAATAAATAACTAATGAAATAAAAAAAATTTTTATCATATCTTGTGTAAATCAAAATTTTGAACTTTTTACAAATTGTATACTGGTTTTTAAAATAATAAATTAACAATTTGTTATCAATGTTTCTTCCTTTAAAAGGCAGTAGATGAAAAAAAAATTGGAACAAAATCATAATTTAAGACCTGACTTGTTAGATCAGGATTTTTTCCTTTTTCCCAAAATATCGGAAAATTTGATTTTGCATGGTGAGGAAAAATTAAGAAGGGGAACAGAAATTTTCCCAATGAGTATAAATTACTCCCAAATTGAAATTTCGGGTTCCCCCAAAATTTTTTAATAAAAATATAAATTTTTAGGGTTTTCCCCATGACCAGTGTACCTTTTGAGCCGGGCAGTTTGACCTTTGGGGTTTTTAAAACATGTTTTCCAAATTGTCTATAAAAAAACCATTTATTTATTAAATTTTAAACTTGCAAAAATATGGAATTTTAAAACTTGAGCGAAAATTCCAAATTATCTTCAAAAGAAACCCCAAATTTTTCCCCTTAAATTTTCTGATCTTGTTAAAAATGTCAATTTTCTATAAAAAATTTTCATAACTATAACCGTTTATTAACTTTAATTAATTGGGGGTTGCTAAAAAGAACTGATGGATACTGATCAAAATCGAGTTGTAACCCCCGTTTTTTCAGAACAATTTATATAAAAAATTTCACATGGTGTCACTCAAAAGTTTTATTAATTTCAAAAGGTTATTAGAAAAAAAAAATCAATTCAATCTATTCACTTTTGCAGTCTTGAATAAACACTTTTTCGTTATTAAATTTCTGAAAAAAACTCTTTCCTAAGGAAATTTTGGGTAGCCCGATTAATGGTTTAATATTGGTACCGTCCCCGATGACATCCCCCCCCCACAGCTTGTCAAAACTGTTAATTGTTGATAGGCTAGTTTAAAAATTTTATCCATAAATTTTGCAATGGTAAAACATGTTTTTAAAAAGTCTAGCCGGCAGTTGTTATCTAAAGCATTTTTGGGGAATTTAAAGTTTCTACCTGAAAAGGGACCATTGGTTAGTACGAAAACCCCCATTTCCCCCGTGATTTTTTTTCCACTGAAACTTAGTATGGTGTTTTCATTTAAGGGAATCGCAAAAAATAAAGAAATAATTATAGCGTTGACATAAATTTTTTTGTTCATGATTCAGGGGGAAATCCCCCCCTTGGGTTCCTTTTGGAAGGGTTCCTTAAAACTTTTAAATAATTTCTATAAATAAACGAATTATTCGTAACCATCAGTGAATGGGGCAACCATTTTCAACTGGAGTAATGACTGATGTTATCTATTTATTTGTTTTTTGGGTGACAGTCACACTATCACAAGTCTAATATCTCGTATACCCCATGATATTGACCCAAGGCACCCCCCTCCCCGAAAAAAAAAACACAAATTAAAACAATAAAATTTTGGCCCCTGGTTTTTGTATAATAATTTCTGCTTTTTTCATTCCGACGGGGTTCATAGGGTCAAAGGAATCTTCACATCCCCCCCCCCTGAAAATTACCCGTTTCGACGTCGAATCTTCGGGAAAAAATTTTAATTTAGGGGTGAAACAGAATTTTTTTTTGAAGGTGTAAATTTGACCAAATTTTTTCAAAGAAGGTAATCTTTCCCAAAAAAATTAATGTGGGTGAAACCTTGTAAAAATCCATTAATAACGATGGAAAGGGTCGAACTTGAAACCAACAACTAAAGGAACAAAAAAATAACAAGTATTTTCCGTTTGTCGTTCGATCTCGATATATCTGTATAGGGCCCAAAACGCTTTTGGGGCCACCATATCTCAATAATTACCCGGATGTTTTTTTTGTATCATATCAGATTTCCCACCTCATTGGCTTTTCGCATCCCCCAAAATTTATTTCTATGGTTCATACATCGTCTGCGGTTATGGAAATCATTGATTATGATCATGAAAAAATGATTTGTCAGTCACAGGGGGGGGAAAAAAAAGTAGACGGAAAATGTTTGAATTTTTTGATTATTTATTAGAGCCATCCCCTTGGTATAAATTTAAAAAAGATTTTTCCCCATTTATTTTAATATATTTTTCAAGATCAATAGTGTTAAATTTGAGACGGGTGGGCTTGGAAAAATGATTCAGGGGAGTGCGAGCCCCGATCGGTGGTTGTGGGCTAACGTTGAAGTAACGTTAACGTTGAATGTAAAATGATGTAAAAATTAATTTTCATTAAAAAACGTAGACTTGTGGCTGTTAATATTTTTTGGAAAATTTCGATCTTAATCTTTTCAAAAAGTCTTTTGGAAAATTTTTTCGGTTTTGAGTGATACCCTAACGTTAACGTTGGGGCCTTTGTAATTTGGGGGGTTATACTTAAGACGCCTGTCTAGGCCTATCCGTAACGTTAGGTAGTAGTTTAAACTTACTGTTAGTACTTTACTACTTTTTGTTTAAATTTTGGGGCCCAAATTTTAGTTTTTGTAAAATTCTTTCTAACAACATTCCCTATTTACCAATGGGGCTTTTTTTGTGATTAAAAATAAATGTCTGTCAACAAGAAATGTGTTGGGTAGGCTCAACGAATAAAGTTATTAGACGTTTAAAGCCCCATGGTAAAATTTCATTATGTTACAT
This sequence comes from Zoroaster sp. YZ-2022, assembly GCA_029582265.1. NCBI lineage: Eukaryota > Metazoa > Echinodermata > Asteroidea > Forcipulatida > Zoroasteridae > Zoroaster > Zoroaster sp. YZ-2022. Next base: position 26,008,271 of record CM055825.1, on the reverse strand, counting down.
TATATTTTGGTTTTAAAATGTTTCTTTTTTTTCTGTTTTACTTTAATATTTGGTTTATTGTTTTTTAATTTTTAGACAAGGAAGAGGGAAACAAAAAGACATTTTTTAAAATTGTATCATATTTATTTTTCCATTTATTTCTATTTTTTAAGATAAACTACCAAAAAAAAATGTATCCAAAAAAAAAAAGAGGTAAAAAAAGAAAATGATGATTAAAAAGGAAAAAAGGGTTTCCTTTACTTTTGACATTAAACATGTGTCATAAAAAAAAAGGAACCAAAAAATTTTTTTTCTTGGTGAATCTTTTTAAAAAATGGTGGTGAATCTTCACCAAAATTTTACTGGGGGAATTTTACCAAAAAAAGGGTGGTGAATCTTCAGAATATTTTTTAGGGGAATCTTTACCTGATTTTTATTGAGGCAGGTGAATCTTTCCAAAAATATTGCATGGGGGAATTTGACCTAAAAAAATTCATAAAAAAGGGGAAATGGGGGGAACCGGGGGGGGTATTTAAATTACATTTTACCCTCATTAGGGGGTTTGGGAATTTTTTAACTAATCAGGAAATAATTATTTAACATCATAACTTAATAATGTTTTGCAACACACTATTTGGTGTGTTGTTGTGCTACAGTGCATGCTGGGGTAATATTTAACACAACGTGTGGTATGCTTTGTTGTATGCGACTGGCTTACATAGAACAGGAATGAACGTTATGCGCAATAGGCGTCCGTAGATGATCGCGATGGCGGCCAGTGTTACCATGAACCGACGGCTCATTGTTCGACGAAAATAGCATTTGGGTTTTCTTTACTCTGCGAAACACCTGCCTCGACAGGACCGTTAACTGCACATAACCCCTCCATGTAGCGTTTTCGTTAATTATACCTCGGCTGCGGTGATGTCAAATGAGGTCTATCCGTTACTCGGTGAAAACCGGTGAAACTTGCTGGACATGAGATAAAACTTTGTTGAGGACATCTTGAAAAAACAATAATGGTAGGTGCAATACACTGGATGAAAACATCGTGCTTTTTAACACGGGACATCCACCGTGATAGTAGTAGCGTAGTAATGATAATGGTATGGTACAGAAGGAACAACGTACAACAACGTACGCAGGGAGCCTACGCAGATGGTTCCATCGTTGTCATTTCGTATAACTACATTTTACTGCAACACATATAGACCCGAGGAGAAGGGGTGAAGGCATGCTTCTCAAAGTTATATGGCCAAAACAAATTAATGTGGCCCTCATTGGTGTTAAAATGATTTAGTGTTCTTGTTTTCTCAAATAAATATCTGAATGACATAAAGACCCGTTCCTTTTTTCTAATAAGCATGGTTCGAGGTCAGCCTAAAAGGTCAGGTTGGGTTACAATGTTCACTTGATACCCATGAAATTGCCCTCCGTGTCCTTCAAGGTCCACCTGATCAATGTTTCTTTAATCTTCAGGCCGAACTTCATTAAACTTCATAAGAATGTTGATATCTATCATATGAGGTCATAAACGTTGTCCGTGGGTCATAACCGTAATAATACTAATATACATTTAAATAAATTATGCAACTTTCACGTTTTGTTTCCCATTTTTCCATTGGTCATCATTTGTTATTTCGACAATACGGTGTGACGTCACTAAGATAACCGCTATTTTCCATTGTTGCTGTTATCGCTATTGGTCAGAAATGCAGACATAATCATATCCATTTATGTAAATGTACGCCGTTGACATATTGAATTCATTCATTTGGCAAAGAATACAATACATTTCGGTACTATTTTGCATTTTACAGCTGGAATTCTGCAAATAAAAATGGGAAATTCAATGAACCTGTTCAAAATAAACGATTGTCATCACAAAAATATAGTTAGTGAATATCAGACAACTTGAATATGATCAGGCAGAAGCATTGTCTGAGATATAATACAAAATATCATCGTGAGGGAACATTGTACACAAAGGGTTGGAATTCCATCTCATAAAGTATTTATCAATTTACATATATGGACAAACAAACAATAGGCATTTTTCTCCGAGGCGGCTGGCAAACGACCTTGTGTAATCAGGGATCTCGCAATTTGGACCTTGTCCAGACACCACTTTGACTGACACGAATATATGCACAGATATGTTTGGGACCATGAAAGAACTTCTCTAAACCAGAATCGTTATTCTGAACTCGTATTAATGAGGTCGAGCTACACATACAATTTACACCCAAAAAGCATGTATAATGATTTGGAAGAATAGTAAAAATTGAACTTCCATTAACTTCGGTTAAAAAATACAATAATAATGATTTGATTGAATTTGCAAAACATTTCATATTTACATATAAATATCAACTTGTGTCGTTAAAAAAACGAAAGTGACCCACTACTCTCTGAATCCTTGAGAATCCAATAATGACCGCTATTGACGGAATATGCCACGTAATCTGTAACTTCATTTTTTTTCATACTTTGTTTGGTTTGATTTTGATATCTTACTCAATATTTCAATAAAAAAAGGATTAAATTCAACTGGTTGATTCCAAGGCTTGGTGCGTTTTCGGTTATTTCGAGAAACCGGATACGAAATTCTGGAAATCTTCGGATGCCAGTTGCTCGTAAAACAATTTTTAAAAGCATAAATACTCCCCAATGATATAAATAACCAAATATAGACACTAAGTTTCTCTTGTTTAATTTGAGTCAAGTCTAATAAATGTGGATTTATAGAGGACCAGTTTTACATATTTTTTCCATGTTGAGTCACAACGATACCAAAATTTGTTTGTTTATTGTCGATTCTTATTTATTAATAGCAATTATTTATTGACATATCCAAAATGGGACAAGTTTTGCAACCGGGTAAGTGAAACTAATTTGCATATTTAAATTAGGTGGTAATTTTTCAAATTTCGAGGCATTCAGTCTCTAAAACTATTCATTTCCAGAACAAAAAGGAGTGTATTAGAAGTGAATAGAAACCGTGACCTTGTGAATCTAAAAACATATGTATATCTCAAAATGACCTCTCCTAAACAGCTAGGTCAAGGTCAAAGATGTCAAAAAATGTAAAAAAAGACAAAAAGCGCGGTTTAGTATCTGCACGTGTAAACAGCATGTCTCAATGGAGTTTATCAGAAGTTCGCCGCGCGACGCTCTACGGAACGTCGAGCATGCATGCTGTGTGGAGAAATTGCTACCATGGTGATCCACCAGATCACCTTTTAAAGTCTTAGTAATGGACCCTATGTGGTGATCAAATATTAATGTGAAATTTGAAAGGAAATGAACTATAAACATGGCCCTTTCTGTGGAGCTCTTGACGCCATGCTAAGTTTATTTGGTCATCAGTCCCACAGCCTCGAAAAATCCAGGTGTTAACTGTTTTTGAGAACCCTAACTTTTTTTACAGAGACATGCTGGAGAAATTCTAAACAAGTTTATATGTTGAAAAGTCGTATAAGGATGGAGGAAAAAGAAAAGAAGCAGAAGATTGTAAACAGCAGCTGCCTTGCCTTAGATCTGAATATTGATGCTGTAGATGGGGATGCGACAAAACATCGGCTCCCAGGGTGATAAAGGAAATCTCATCAGGACTTTGTTCCTCGCATCACTGTTATTGCTCTATCCGAAATATTCCGAGGGAAAAGACAGACAACACTCCTCAAGATTACCTCCATAGGACATTGCTTATCATGCAACGCTTGCTGAACCAAGGAGCATAATGTCAGCTATATTATTTGGATTGACAGTGAACTTATTTTAAGTTTGGTTCTATGGAACTCATCAACAAGTTGTACAGAAAAGGTTTTGTCTGTCTATGATGAAGCTCAGCTATTCAAAGCGATCTGCAGCAAAACACCAGGGCGATAGCTTCTCTAACCTCCAAGGTAGTTTCTGCCATGTTATTGCTGACAATGTGGATCATAACACCATAACCGTATTGACGGCAGGAACCTATCATGGCATAGGGGCTCATGTGTGCAGCAACTCCGGCAGTCACGTCAATCGTATCATCCCCGAGACAATTCCAGCCTACAAGAACACCCTTCAAGTCTGCGCAATACTACAATTTCGAAAGTTGAGGACATGCGGTGACAATACTGATCTATGGTAACTTACATTAAGGAGATGAGGCTGATGACGAGGCAGACACCTAGATCCTCTCCTTTGGAAGATTTCCCTTTCCTCTCGAGGGTGAGACCAAAGTATGGATCAGGAGTTCATGCAAGTGACAGCACGCGGACAACAGCAATGGAAAGCATCGTCACTTCCTCCCTATGATAGATCTGGATCCCACCAACATGGTTGCATTTATTCAACCCCTAATGTTTGTGAGATCAGCAGTGTCTAAAGTACACAGTCCAGCCAATGGTGACGATTCGACCAGCCCCTCTGGATGAAGTAAGCTGATAATCAGGTCAAGAAGTAGACCTCAGCAACATCATCCTCATACTAGGTGCATTCCATACAACAATGTCTTTCCTCGGAAGCATCGGGCACTTCTATGAGGAATCAAGTGGCCCCTATCAGCCCTGCTTGCAAGCTCGTCTATGCTGGTAACACTGTCACCCACTATGCTCAGTGGAAAGGCATATGCACAGAGCAGTCAGAGGTCACTTTTGGTGGACGGTGATTTCTCCTAAACGCAATCTTTGTGAAGAAAGATGACCACAAAGAAGAACACGCAACAGGTAGTTGACAATGCTCTACAGAAGTTTGATGAGGTTTTGGTAATGACTCCACATGTATCTGTACCACTTGATCATGTACGCAGACATCAAGCACTTGCTGATCTTTTCCAGAAAGCAAAACTTGCGGTATCAAATTTTACACCCAACAGAAAGCTTTGGCTGCAGTATATGACCACGCTTGATATACTGAGATCTGCCCTGAAGGCTCAACGCACTAGCAACTTCATGCATACCTGAAGTCCCTGAAAGAAATGTACTTCCTTACTTTGCAGCAAAGTGGGCTAACAGTTCACCGCCAGTCGGTTGCATTTGTTCCTGCAGAGCATGCTGAATCTAGAGAAGTCACCCTCATGTTTTCCAGGAGTTTATGAACATGGGAACATGTTTGTCGAACGAAGTGATCAATTCTGGGGTGCCTTAGCAACTGATCTAATCATTGAGCAGGTTTTGATGAGGTCCCTAAAGAGCAAGGGTGGAATCACACATGGACGGGGGATGGATGAGGCACCAGCGGACAAAGGTGGCTTGCTGACGATGCCTGATTAATGCTCAGATAGAAACAGATGGATGGAGAAGCTGAGTAGCTACAACAGTACAACTAAGCCAAATCGGTGTCAGTACAATGAAGCGAGATATGCTTGAATACAGCAATCATTCTTGATGGTACCTAGAAAGCAATACCCATTTGAAAAGAGTGACTATCTCTATGACATATCATCAGGCATCACATCGGGTGTGTCCAACGTCAACATGGCTGAACATATAGGCAAGTCTATCATTACCCAGCATGGAAGGTGAACAGGTTACAAAGTATGTCTTCAGGAAAAAGAATCAAGTGAAAGTAATGGGAGCAAGGTGATTTCTGATGGAGAGGTAGTAGCTGTCGATCCCAGCTGCTTTTCCAGCGACTATACTTATAGTTGCCAACAACAGTGATATTGGCCTGAATGAAGTTTTCAAATATGAGCTGTCTGTGTATCCACCATCACTTTTTCACAAAAAGAAGGCCTGCTGAACTCTGCCAGAAACCCAAACTTGCAGATCTGCCATTGCCAAACGCTGTGAAGGTAACCCAGAGACCCAGTTCCTGAAGCAGAGTGCAATGTTCTAGAATGGTGGCTCCCTTCTTCAACGTTTGCCATGGACACAGGGACAAACTTATACCGTCAGATAATCAGTACATACATCAGAATGGTGAAACTATATGCCAACCCCTATCATGGTTTTTGATAGGTACCTGCAAAACCACCAAGACAGTAACTCATCAACGGCGAGGTCAATCTTCCAGCCAAAGTCGAATAGACCTGTGATCTGCCGCTCAAAATGGACAAAAGGTGTTCCTACAGAACAAATCGAACAAGCAGGCATTTTATTAATTTGCTTATCTGATGAGATGCCGGGAACAGAACATCACCACGTTCCGTGCGAAGATGATGCCGATCTTGTGTCCGGGTTGACTGTCAATATGGCCAATGATACAAGACAACGTTCGTTATTGCAGAGGATACAGACGTCCTTGTTCTTCTCTGCCACCATCATAAGCCAGGTACTTCTTTGTTCATGAAGTCGGAAAAAAAGCGCAATCAAGAGACCACTGTGAACATCCAGGCAACAGCATGTGCAACTTTGGGGAAACCGCTTATGCACGTATCTGCCCATTTCTTCATGCACTATGTGGATGCGATACCACGTCTGCACTGCATGGGATCGGCAAAGGCGGTGTGTTAGATCACCGGAAGAAATCCGTCGAGCTGATGCAAATTGGCGAATGTTTCATGTCAAGTTCAGCTAGCCGACGACGAAGTCAGAGATGCAGGGGCCAAAGGCATTGACATGTGTGTATGGTTGGATGCAACACAACGTTAAATAGTCTGAGGAAAAGTTGTTTGATGATAAGGTAGCAAAGAGCCTCAAGGTGTCGCCATCAAAACGACTACCCCCAACAGATGATGCTGCAAGTACCACTCATACAGGGTATGCTTGCAGACCCAAAGTGTCGGACCGGCGGTATGACGCTGCAACCTGATGACTGGGGATGGAAAAACCCAGTGTGAACGTTTGCTACCCAAGAAAAATATGGACAACAATCCAGCCCCAGACGCAATATTGAAAATAATACGCGCTGTAAATGTATGAATGATGTGTGACACCATGATATGTTCCTGCAAGAAAAATGGGTTGTTTGCACCGACTGTGTGGAAAATGTCAAGTAGGACTGCACTAACATTCCATTGAGACGAACTTGGTTATTAATGCACAATGTTTTATCCAAAAGGTAAAATTATGAAAGAATATTTATGTGCTATGTTTTATGTAAGATGGCGTGCGACGTTTTTGATTACTATTGAATGCCGTCGATATAGTTCATTCAGGACGGGATGGAATCATTCAAACCATAGTATACAATAATTGTTAATTAAACTGATGATATGCCATGTAATAATGCATATCAATGGGCTTTACATTTACGTAATTTTTGGCACATTGACCTTTGACCTAGCTGTTTAGAGAGGTCATTTTGAGTACTATAAATATGTTTTAGATTCCACAAGGTCAGGTTTCTATTCACTTCTAATACACTTTTTGTCCTGAAAATGAATAGTTTTTTAAGAGATAATTGAACTCGAAATTTGAAAATTACCGCCTAATTGTGAATATGCAGAATTAGGTCTACTTCTGGGTCAAAACTCTTGTCCCCATTTTGGATATGTCATAAATAACCACCTAATAAACAAGAATCAACAATAAAACAAACTTTTAAATTTATTGTGACTGATAAGTTAAATCTGGTTACTCTATTACTGTAATAATTGTCCCGCATACTCTGTATTAAAAACACTCTATTGTTTTGTTCCGGTTTTTAGGTGTTCGGGTATGTACCCAGAAACACCTATTGTTTTAATTCAGTTTTTTTTCTTTTTCTTTTTTCTTCTTCTTTTCCGGATAGATTGTCTACAAAAATACATGCTTGCAAACTTCCACATGAACTTCAAACTTGGCATATCATAGAACTTAACGTAAGATGAAACACGAGTTGTGACGTCATGATTAGAGTCATCAGATATCCGAATTACGATAAACCAAAATTTAATATTAAAAAAAAATCATATCTCAACAACCACAAGGAAGGTAGAATTCACAATTTTTGTACCATTGTACCAGATCGTTAATTGTCAAAATATATTTACAAAAAGGTGACCCTATTTGACCTTACTTCCTGTCCAAACCGGAAGTCAAGGTTTAATATTTAAAATCATATCTCAACAACCACAAGAGGGAAATTCACAATTTTTATACCATTGTACAGATCGTTAATTGTCAAAAAATATTTACAAAAAGGTGACCCCAATTTGACCTTACTTCCTGTCCAAACCGGAAGTCAAAGTTTAATATTTAAAACAATCATATCTCAACAACCACAACAGGTAAATTCACAGTTTTTGCACCATTGTACAGACTGTTAATTGTCAAAAACTACTTACACAAAGGTGACCCCAATTTGACCTTACTTCCTGTCCAAACCGGAAGTCAAATTTTGATATTAAAAAAAAATCATATCTCAACAACCACAAGAGGTAAATTGAAATTTTTTGTACCATTGTATAGATTGTTAATTGGCTTGAAAAATATTTACACAAAGGGTGACCCAATTTGACTTTTACTTCCTGTTCAAACCGGAAGTCAAAATTTAATAATAAAAAAATCTATCTCAACAACCACAAGAGGTAAATTGAGCATTTTTTGCGCCATTGTATAGATTGTTAATTATCGAAACATGTTTACACAAAGATGCCCCCAATTGACCTTACTTCATGTCCAAACCGGAAGTAAAATTTTAATATTAAAAATCATATCTCAACAACCACAACAGGTAAGATTCACAGTTTTGCTGCACCGATTGTACAGATTGTTAGTGTCAAAAATATTTACAAAACATTCTGACAGCGTCATCATCACTACCCTGACAAAATCAAACACCTATGTGTTTGTCATATGACAAACACTTCAGTCTAGTTTTTTTTTAAATCGTTTACGGTAACTGGAACCGAAAAATGGGAACATGGGTGACCAATGACGGTTTCGGTCAGGTATCGGATACCAACACATCATAGTTGATTCATCAGATTATTATTCTTTTCATGCGACACTTACATTTTTTCATTATTTTGGTATAACAGGTCGGTGGTAGTGTTAGCTGACATGGCTGAAGCTGCACCCTATCTGAGCAGACGTGCAAGATTAAGTCATATACACATTGGAATACCCAATCTGCTGCACTCGTTTTACTGATCCGAAAATTCTGGACTGTCTTCCACTGCTTCTGCTTGAATTGCCTTGAAGAACTTGTTGAAAAACAGGATCCGAAGACAGATAATATTGTTTGCCCGGTTTGCGGGCGGGAGACAGCAGTTCAGATAAGGTTTGTCAGGTCAACAAAACCTGCTCCTTTTCTTGAGTTCTCTTGTCGATGAAGTCAATAAGCAGGGAGCAACTAAAGGAGACAAACCACTGCCCTCGCGGATATGCGAGCAATGTGATGAAGGATTAGGCCAATTCGCGATGTCTGGGACATGTGGGCAAACGTTTGTCAAGGAATAATGAAAAAAAGCCCATTTGCGTTTGAAATTAAAGGAATCATCGAATCCAGTCAAACGAAAGTCTAACCAAAGAGCTCTGCAAAAGATGTCAGGAAAACATATGTGAACTGCATTAAGCACATCAATCAGAATTGTGTTTATTTTGCAACACTTGCCAGGTGCTGGCCTGCGGAAAATGTGTCGTTTGGATCACCGGACAGCCAGAACACGAATACAGATGAAATCACCGATTCTGTGGAGATCCTACCGTAAAGAAGTCGGTATTTGTCTGAAGTTTCAAGAGAGCATAGAAGCAGTTTAAAGCCGTCAATGACTCGGTAGAGCATTCAAAGAAGCAGATTACGTTTGATGGTGGCCCGAGCTTGTCGTGATATTTTGGCTAAGGAGGAAAAAGGAGACTGCTAAAATCAAAATAAATCTCAACTCCTCAAGATAAAGTCAAACAGATCAGTCAAGAAAGAAAGATGCTAAATATGAGAAAGTACTGACCAACAACCGTGACAAGATGAACCGAGCAGAGCAAATCATAGCTTCAATCAGCCAGTTTAATGCAACAAACTGACGATTTCGAACTGACGGACCTCAAGCCAAAAGGTTATGCATAATTTAGAATTTCCACAAAGGATCTTCAGTTTGAATCGGCGCAGCGCAGCCAGTGATCATTCGTCGGGTTCAAATGTATGTTGTTCATGATGTAGATCTCGGTGAAATACTAGATGAAGAAAGGAAATAGCAGCTGAAGATTGAGTTTAGCAAGGAAAAAGGAGAGGGTTGAGGAGAATTCAAGTTTGCCGCGAGGTGCTTGTTGTTCAGCAATGGAGACATTGTCGTAGTAGATACAACTGGCAACCGATTATCAACATTCCACCTCAACTGGATTTTTATAAAACTACAGACGTTCAAAGTGAGACAGAAGAAGGAAACTGAAATCACCGTGGGGTGTTGCGGTGACCAGTGATGACACGCTTGCTTGTTACTGATGGACAGAATGTGAAGAAGGTGTAGTAATAATCTGGAATTTCTTCGTCAGTTCAGACCCTCACAAGATGACGCAGAGGACACTCAAAGAGTGTGCTGAATGGTATTGCTGCTGCGAACAAGAATAATCGGGTAGCAGTTGCTGACAGCCTGGAAGAGTAATATGTTATGTCTCCATCATCAGGATGGATCTTTGATTACATCTCTATCACATGACATGTTTCGTGATTCAACGTTTTAGCTATAAGCAGCAATAAGCATATGATCTTTACTCATTTCGAGGATGGAAATGTATTGTTATTGCTGATTTAATGGGTAATAAAATGTTTAATATCAGCACTTCTATCGACGGGGAAACCAGTGAAACCCAGCGGTGTAGTGCTGCGACGATGCTGGGGACATCTATGTTTCAGTTCATTTCGGTAAGCGAGGAAACTGTGAGGGAATACATTATTGCAGTCCAGATGGAGTACATCATGTGATAACAGCTTATGGGATTGTATAATCCTGTAGGCATGACATTTAGTCTACCGGTGACCTTGTGGTTGCTGATAGACACTCCGTCAAGATCTTTCATCGAGTATGGAGTACTGTGACCTGGGGTCCAATCAGATAAACTTGTGGAATTCAGCTGCAAACACATCAAATTCATCAAACACTAAAACTAAAAGTCAAAACAATAAAGTAGTATTTTCTAGCGGTAGCGTTAGCCAATAAATCAACCATCTTGACTGATAATATGGGTCCTAATTCGTTTAATGAAAACACATTTGTTTGCCATATTGATTGCACTTTTGAGCCGGTATTTTTGGAGTCGAAATTCACTGATTATTGAATGGTTTCATTAAATGTGATAAACTTGATCTGAATATCCCCTTTCAATACCGAGCTATATTTGATCCAGTCATGCCTTGGTTGCTTCCGGTTTTGCATAAGCATGTTCAGTTCTTTACCAGAGACTTTTAACAATTTTCAGTGTATGACGCGCCTCACTCAACAACATCATGAAAGGCCACTGCGCAATGACAACAAATAACTCCACAAGTTATGACAAGAAAAATATTGACCAATAATACAGAAACAAATGCTTGTTTTGTTTTATGGGTGGTTCATAAACACAACGTAACCGTTGATATATTTTTAGGTTCAGGTGAAAGAGATATGTTGCAGGTAGTGCACAAAATTGATTTTACTGTGATGATAGTCAAGTTTAATAAGTTATAGGTTTGCTCACTACCCACCCCACCCATTTCAAGATTGCTTACCACCAACCTACCTCCCCTCCCCCCATTTCAATGTTGTGTTGCTAACAGTTGTTAGCATAATCATGTGTGTGTGTGTGTGTGTGTGTGTGTGTGTGTGTGTGTGTGTGTGTGGGACGGTGTTGTCACTTCAACATTGAAATGAGGGAGAGGAGAAGACTGAGACCACACAATCAAAATGTTTATCACCACACTATTAGAAACTTCTCAAAGCATGGCAGCACACACATTGACTTTTAACTTTGCTGTTTACAAATCATACGAGTTTGTTACCGCTTGGCTTTAGTGATGCCAAATGACACAGTTGCATTTTTTTGCTGGGTGAAGCAACATTGGGAAATGGGGAC
>CM055825.1:25908479-25995895 GCA_029582265.1 Zoroaster sp. YZ-2022 | reverse complement strand
TTAGAAAGGCATGTATTAAGCATGACAACATTTTAGTATAATTTTCATCAAAGAAAGTATAGATCTTATAAGTCCTTTCTGCTCTGACCCGACGAATATATCTTGAACTAGTTATTCAAAGTTATAGCTAACATTTAAATTTAATATGCACTTAGTGTCGAATTTAACTTGTCTTAGCTGTTTCAGTTCTTTTGTACTTTCAAACTTACCCAAAGAAATAAGTATTCAAAACGATGGCTTTCATTTGTTAATATGTAAATTAGTTTAACACTGGGATTCCTTAGGCTATTGTGCTCCAGTCTTGTGTGGAGTTGTGAATGAGAGTTGTGAATGAGGTGGTTAATTTACATAGGAATGTTGAATTTTAGTTAAATAATTGGGTATGGGTGCGGTACTGAGAGCACGTACGTTCGAGTCCCATTGGGCGCGTAATCAGTAGTCTGTATAGCCGAGGCGGGATTCGACTTTCCATTGCAAAAATCACGGTCGCGCGCATAGCAACAAGGACGCCTTCTATAGGCCATCAAACTTTTGGGCTTCGATTGTGGCGCCAAAATTGAAATCAGTGAATTTATAAAGTTACGATCGGTCTTTGGTATGTACCCAATTTACTAAATGTGGTAATTATTCAATGAAAGTAAATTCCAGTAAAGAGATTTTTTGAAGCTAAGTGGTTGCTAAGGGTCGTGCCAAAACTGAATTTTGAATGGGAATTTGGTGTTTAAGTCATTATAACTATTTTAGTATAGTTTTGACAAAGCTGTGTCATACTTGAAAAGAAGTATAGATCTTATTGTCTATTTTACAAATAAGCATTTGGTTTCCTGCTGGTATATTTCTTGTTGTTTTATTCAATGATTTATCCGTGGAAAAGTTATATTTAATAAAAAAAATACTGTCAAAAAATGTACCGCAATATTTGTTTTTGTTAAAAATGAAGATAGTTACGTCGCAGTAAAAATAGTGTAACTTTATAATTTTATATTATTTGTTCGAAAATAAGCGATAAACTAATAGTGAAAGAGCCTGGGATTACCAATTCAACCTCTCCCGACTATTTCATATGGTTCCTGTACAGTTATGAATGAGTTTCGTGAAGGCATCGGTTACGTGACCTGAGGTCAACCGATCTCATTAGTATGTATGCTAATTGCCGTTAAATTCGCACATGCGAAGGAAATGAACGCATCGAACGTACGTGAGAGGGTTGCAGTCAGTATTGCTGTTGGAAGAGATGAGATGAGATGGTTTACAAATATGGCCTAGAACCAGAGCAGATAATTTTCAGGCTGCTAAGAGGCAAATTGTTTGGAAGAGAGACAGCTGCTGAGATCTGCAATCAAGATACAATTTCTTGATGGAAAACCATGGTTTTCACCACTTATTAATAACGCCAGACTGAGTGTTTGCCGAAAATGTGACGTCGTGGTCCAGTAACTTGGGGTCGCTATCAGCGGTAGAGGGCGCAATCTTTGTGATCTTTATGAACTTTGTTAACTTTGTGAACGTCCAACTTTTGTTTCGCGGCGTCTGAAACAGATGGATACGTACTTAAGCTAGCTGTGTGGAGTGATGTGAGGAATTACAACTTTGAGGACTACGCCATAGATTTGGTGGGAGCGTTTCTTTTAATATATAGAAAATCTGTGTTGCCAAGAGAGGAACATAATTAGCCTATTTGTAGTATCGGGGTTTATGAGGGTTAGCTCGACTAGTGCCGTTTGTCTTTGAATTTATGCATAACCTAAAACGGTAATAATTATGTTACACTCTTGAATGTATGTGAATGTCAATCACTGTCTGCTTATGAATTTTCTAACCGATAATTTATATTCTCTTATTTAAATTTGCGACGTCACATCAGGGAATCTTTTTGAGGAGGTTTTTGACCATTCGTAATGTAATTTAGTTTGAACTTTGGGAGTGTATTTCCATAGTTAATAGGCATATAGGCCCTAGGTGCTTTTAATTTTGCACTGAACATTTTCAAGCCAGGAGAAATTCAGACTGGCACTTTTGGGAAGGTTGTGATTTAATTACTTGGATGATTCAATTTTAATGATTGGACAATTTATAATTTATTACTGACAATTTAAGCCGTTATGCGGTGAATATAAATTTAGTGAATTTGTATAGGGATTTTCGGTAACTGTCCAGAAGTGAAGATTCTTTATTTGAGACTGGTATTTTTCTAGAATTTTAAATAATAAATGTGTAAATAAATATATTACTGCTTTTGTCCTAGTTCCATTCACTGAGTCTTTCGGTCATGGCCATCCTATAGGGGTTAGTTGTGACACTTAGGCTTCATTTACATGTATCTTGCGATTTTATGCCTAAAATTAAACATGAATTGTCATGTGTTTTATCAGGACAAGTTGTTTCCTGTCATCCTCCCCATAGCTGTTACATTTATACAACCACCTAAACCATATTTATTTTAAGTCGCTTCTTTGAAACATCCTGACAAAAATCTCCTGGAGATCATGTTATTTATATGATAAACTGCTAAAATGTGTCACACATGCGTTTTATCAGTTACCACCCTTAACCCCAAAGCAATCCCCCTCTTAGAGTCGGCTTACTATCTCATGTAGAAAGTGACATAACACTGTTAAACTATACTCTGTCCTTAACTGCTTGTAATGCAGCTATGTTTGCACAAAGCCAGTTTTTGAGGCACACTTTTGTTTACAAGCCCCAAGGGATCTGAATCTGAGAGGGGGATGCACATGTCTCGGGTGTGTATATGGGGAACATACTGAAAATACGTTTCTGTGAATCGCAACATACCCTACAAAAATAAACGAAATTGTGACAAGCATAGCACCACTGTTAAATCCATTCCTTTGATTTCAAAATGGCCACCGTTTTGGACCTATTTTCCCCAAATTTGTTACACTCTGACCACCTAATACATTGTTGTTTTCCATTTAATGTTATATTTTGAGTCTTGAAATCTGAAATTAATATTACTTATTTTGTAAAGTATGGCCAAGGCCACCATCTTGAATTTTAACAGGGCGGCCATTTTGGTTTGTTTTTCTTAATTTGACTTGCTAGCCAGCTGATATGCATGTAGCAACATCGAAGAGTGAATGCCTACATCTGGAACATGGTTTTATTCCTTAGGGCAATATAGTTAGGGTGCCATTCTTTTCATTGGCATCTTTGGCTGCCATTCTGGATTTCAACGTGGCAGCAATTTTGGAAATATTTCCATTATTATTAAAGTAGGCCTACTTTTACACCTAAATTTTGTATTGCTAAAATTATTACTATGTTAAGCAAGTGATTCTTGCGTCGGGTTATAAACAATTTATTTAATTTTGCCCTACACAAGTCATGTGTACTTAATACGCCCATTGCATTTAGATTGCCAAAACAAACAAAAGTAAGGTCGGCTCCAATTCTGTTTGTTTTAAACTTGTTTTATTTGCTTTGGGGTTAAGGGCGGTAACTGATACAACGCATGTGTGACACACATTTTAGCAGTTCATCATATAAATAACATGATCTCCAGGAAATTTTGGTCAGGATGTTTCAAAGAAGCGATTTAAAATAAATATGGTATAGGTGGTTGTATAAAAGTAACTGCTATGGGGGAGGATGACAGGAAACAAATTGTTCTGATAATTATAAAACACATGACAATTCAGAAAGTTTTTTTTGGGAAATTTGGGGAAACGTTTAATGACATGCCTGGAAAAACAACAGCTCTAAAGGCTGCAAGTGAACTTATGTGGCTGACTTACAGCCAGTGTCTGGAACAAACTGGCCTGTACAATGCTTTGCAAATCATGAAATGCAATCACTGTGGGAATGCAACTTGTTTAATTTCATTAAACTTCTTGTTTAATTTTAGGCATAAAATCACAAGATACATGTAAATGAAGCCTAAGTGCATATTCATTTAAAATAAGATCTATACTTTTTTTCTGATGAAAATTATACTAAAATGTCATGGTTAATACATGTGTGACGGCTTAGAAATTATTAAGTTAGAATTTAACACCCCCGTTTATTTGTTAGCTCATACTTACCTTTATTACGTAATCATTTCCTTACTACATTATTATTCAAATTTGGGAAGCGCCTCTCACGATTGCATTTCTATCGCGCTTCCACCGTACCTTCATACTGTTTTCTGTCGAAGACCCATTAACACGTCTTCGTCTTCGTCTTCATATCGTTTTCAGGTAATACTCTTATTATATTTTCAACTTATATTTCAAAGATATAATTTATCTAAACTTAGATCTACAATTTCATCAACATTAATACTTTCATTTAGTGATTATTTGCTATTATTTCCTTAATTATTGATGTATTTAGAATTCGTTATTAAGCAAAAGATTGTCGGAGCTTGCGATCATCTTAAATGTCCTTAAGACAAACTCTTTCATATTATTTCACAAAGGAGATTCACCAGTGCTTTATTGCTTAAACAGTTATCTCTCAAGACTTATTCTCGATTCATTTTACTTAGTTTGCATTATTTTATGATTAATGAAGATGGCGGACGCTGCCTAGGTTTTGGTGCGAACTGCAGATAATTGTGTAATTAAATGACCCTTTTATTGTTCTTTGTATTTTGAAACGTTTAATTAATTTGTTCTACCTTTATACTGTTTTCTGTCGAAGACCCATTAACACGTCTTCGTCTTCATATCGTTTTCAGTTTTCAGAATAAAACAACAGAACACAGAATTTGTCGCCGTCCAATGCCTCTATCTTTCAACGACCCGACCGTATTATACTGAGTGTCACACATGCATTTCTAAAGATTTAAGATCATTCTGGCACAGAACCCTAAATATTTATTATCATGCTGGCTTCAGTTCATGGAGTTTCAGATTAAAAACTAGAGGTTATCCTTTCATGAAAACGCTGACATGGGTTTCGGATGTATTGATAATATTGGGCACTGATGTCCCAAGTTCTTTATTTAGTGTTAAGAAAGTTATGATATATTGAAATAAGCTGAAAATGCGTATTAATTGTAGTTATTGTAACACAAGTTGCATTGTGTGTTCCTTAGACGTCCAAGTAGTACTAACTCGTCCAAACGTAATTTTAGGCAAGACCCGATCGACAGTAGGTGGGACAGTAGGTGGCAGGAGACTGATGTTTGTTATTGTTCCAAATGTAATGGGCACTGTGTGCTCAGAAGTAAATGAGCAATGGGAACAAATAGCAGCCGCCTACTGTTTCAAAGTCACCCATTGATATAGACTAAAATTGTAGATACTAAGAATATGATAAATGTTGTTAAGATGTGTGACATGAGTACTGTAATTAAGTGATAAGTTGACATTACTGTTTGCAGTATGGATATTGTCCAGCGGTACGACCCATGATATAAATAACACTAAAATACAGCGGAAATTGCAGACATTATAATTGTCAAGTTGTAGTAAGAGTAAACATTATAATTGTCATGTTGTAGCAAGAGCATACATTATAATTGTCAGTAATAATGGTCAGACTTTTACAAGTCTGACCATCACATCATTAAATATGACGTCACGGACGTCATACTTAAAGCCCGCCCTCTCGCGCTAGCGCGCTAACACTACTCAACACAAGTTTGCACATTTTTGCATCACACTCATTTTTGCACACACTCATTTTTGCACATTTCTGATGTGATCTGGGAAAACCCTTCACATGGTGAAATTTGTCATTTTTGTGTTATATACATCAAATTAACGAGGACACTGCTGTTTTCAAAACTGTTTTATTCATGATTCCAGGTTGTCTATAACTTGAGTTATGCTCTCGGGAAGTTATAACCGCCGCTGTCCTTAAAAAACAATGGCGGAAACGAAAAACAAAGACGGCTTTTTAATTATCTATCATCATATGTTTTTACATCTAAAACGATGGAATTTTTATTTAATATTTTCAAGAATGATCATTTCGATATTAACAGTTAAAAAACTCAAATTTTCAACAACAAAAATTGGGGGACTATTTTGCCATTATCTTCAAAACAAGTTTGCCGACATCAGACGGGTTTTCCCAGATCGCATCACATATTTTTTACTCCACCCAACGGGGTCTGAAAAGCGCCTGTTATACTACTTACCATCATCAGCTTGTCGCCAAATACGTTTTACATTACAATTTGACCATTTGGTTATTTTTAAGTTACAAATCTTACCTTATCTTTAAAGCCTGTATGCATTTATTTGTAAATCGTATGTAAATGCATCTATATGTAAATGCATCCATATGTAAATGCATCCATATGTAAATGTATCCATATGTAAATGCATCCATATGTAAATGCATCCATATGTAAATGCATCCATATGTAAATGCATCCATATGTAAATGAATCCATATGTAAATGCATCCATATGTAAATGCATCCATATGTAAATGCATCCATATGTAAATGCATCCATACTTAATAAATATAAGAATCAAAAGAATATGTAATCATGTGTGTGATTTGACAAAAGTAAAAAATCATAAAAATTTAAATGTCTATTTCTACAATTTAAATTGTTACGTCTGACAAATTATTTCCCAATTCTTGATTAAAGAAAAACAAATTTAAAAACCAAGGCACGCGATCGCCGTACACGCGAATTTTGTAATTATTTATATAGGCCTACATTTGATAATGTATAAAAATAAAATCTTAACTTCAACGGTGATTATTTAAGCAATAGCAGTAAACAAAATCTCACCAATAACCTGAACTGTAAAACAAAATTGTAAACAATTTATACAAAATATAACAAAAATGTATATGTGATTTCTGCACTATTCATGTCTGATTCTTACCTGAGGACACAATATATATATAGTCTTTTTTTAATACATGAAATATACCATATAACGAACAAAACCCAATGTTATTTAACATTATAATGGATAACTTAATAAAACAATGCGTCCACTTACCGAAACACAGGCTTAGATACACAACAAGGAAACAGTACATATAATCTCCAGCCATAGTTGGTTTGTTGCCACCGGGCAGATAGGCACTGCCGTAATGTGTGTAGTTGAGTGAATTTAATGACGATGCGGCAACTTCGTAATCGTCCTGTGTTGGAAATAACAATGTTTTTTTTTCAAGCACACACACACACACACACAGACCGTTGTTGCTATCACTATGTGGACATTCCTTTGTTCTCATGTACTTAAGCACAGTAATTTCTTAAAATCGTTCCCATTTCACACAGAAGAGTGTTTTTTGAGCGGTTTTCGTTCTATTTTTCCCTTTTAATAATATCCTTCGATTTAAGTCAAAGAACCTGCCTAGACAAATCACTAATTTCAGAGATATTCGTACTTTTCCAAAGTCCAAAAACACTGTGGACGTGTGTAAGTCCACACAGTGCACAGAGTTCCTACACTATGTGGACATCCTTTCTTCCGAAGTCCACATAGTGTATGCTACGCCTGTGCACACACACACACACACACACACACATCTTCTTGTCATTTGATTGGTGGAACACACATCACGTGCTATCCAATAGTTTTGCCCATTGCACCTTCGCTCCAAAAGACTATCCAATACGCGTCTCATTACGATGCTCAGATATCCAATAAAATAACTAGATCGGCCGCGCATTAACGTGCGCACTATTGGACAGTCTTTTGGAGCGAAGGCGCAATGGGCAAAACTATTAGCACGTGATGTGTGCTCCACCAATCAAATGACGAGGATCTGTGTGTGTGATATCAAATTAATTAATGTACAATTAATAATATCACTCAGTAACATCTGAACTAACATATCTGAAAAATATCAAATGACAAGGACGTGGCTTTACTTATGCTAACAATGTTTTCTAGTAAACAATAGGTATCATATTCCATCAGCCATACTAGTCACTGCCATAGAAATGCTGAGCTGTAATAAATTACTTTACAGCTGGTGAACGTCAAACGTCATTGCAATAAAAACAAAGATTTTCTTTGGTTTCCTCTTTTCTCATAGCTTGATGCCCGGGGTATTGGGCGGGCGATTTCCTTTGTACCGAAAATAAAATTAAATAAATATAACTGAAATCAAACAAACTTCTGTTTTCATTTCTTTATAAGAATCATACATGTATTTGATTGTATTTTTAACAAGAAAATGCAATCGGGAAATAGGATTTCAATCGATAAACGTATTCAATCGGGAATGTGGTTGACATGATTGCGATTATTAATCCTGATTGGGAGAATCCCAATCCTGTTTAGGGTTTCAATCAGGATAAAATCATAGATCTATTAAGATTCCCCTAATCGGGAAAGTATGATTGACAACGATTGCCCCATTGGTATCCTCATTGGGAAATAGGGTTTCAATCAGGATAAAATCTCCCAATCGAGAATGTTGACATGGTGTCCCCATTGTATCCTCATTGAGAATGGGTTTCAATCAGATAAACGTATGCCCCAATCGGGAAAGTACATGTTGACAAGGAATGCCCCATTGTATCCTCATTGGGAGAATAGGGTTTCAATCAGGATAAACATATCCCCCAATCAGGGAAAGTACATGTTGACAAGGAATGTCCCCATTGGTATCCCTCATTGGGAGAATAGGGTTTCAATCAGGATAAACGTATCCCCAATCGGAAGTACATAGTTGACAATGCAGCCCCATTGGTATCCCTCATTGGGAGAATAGGGTTTCAATCAGGATAAACATATCCCAATCGGGAAAGTATATGGTTGACAAGGGGTGTCTCCATTGGTATCCTCATTGGGAGAATAGGGTTTCAATCAGGATAAACGTATCCCCAATCGGAATGTGTGGTTGACAAGGAATGGCCCCATTGGTTATCCTCATTGGGAGAATAGGTTTTCAATCAGGATAAAAGCATAGATCTCTAATCGGGAAAGTATGATTGACAACGGTGCCCATTGGTATCCTCATTGGGAGAATAGGGTTTCAATCAGGATAAACATAGATCTCCCCAATCGGGAAAGTATATGTTGACAGGGTTGCCCCATTGGCATCCTCATTGGGAGAATAGGGTTTCAATCAGGATAAACGTATCCCCGAATCGGGAAAGTATATGGTTGACAAGGAATGTTCCCCCATTGGTATCCTCATTGGGAGAATAGGGTTTCAATCAGGATAAACGTATCCCCAATCGAGAAGGTTATGTTGACAAGGGGTGTCCCCATTGGTATCCTCATTGGGAGAATAGGGTTTCAATCAGGATAAACGTATCCCCCAATCGGGAAAGTATATGTTGACAAGGAATGTTCCCCCATTGGTATTCTCATTGGGAGAATAGGCTTTCAATCAGGATAAACGTATCCCCCAATCGGAAAGTATATGTTGACAAGGGCAGTCTCCATTTGTATCCTCATTGGGAGAATAGGGTTTCAATCAGGATAAACATATCCCCCAATCGGGAAAGTATATGGTTGACAAGGGGTGTCCCCATTGGTATCCTCATTGGGAGAATAGGGTTTCAATCAAGATAAACGTATCCCCCATCGAGAAATTATGTTGACAAGGAGTGTCCCCCATTGGTATCCTCATTGGGAGAATAGGGTTTCAATCAGGATAAACGTATCCCCCAATCGGGAAAGTATATGTTGACAAGGAATGTTCCCCTATTGGTATCCTCATTGGGAGAATAGGGTTTCAATCAGGATAAACGTATCCCCCAATCGGGAAAGTACATGTTGACAAGGAGCAGCCCCATTTGTATCCTCATTGGGAGAATAGGGTTTCAATCAGGATAAACGTATCCCCCAATCGGGAAAGTACATGTTGACAAGGAGCAGCCCCATTTGTATCCTCATTGGGAGAATAGGGTTTCAATCAGGATAAACATATCCCCCAATCGGGAAAGTATATGGTTGACAAGGGGTGTCCCCATTGGTATCCTCATTGGGAGAATAGGGTTTCAATCAGGATAAACGTATCCCCCATCGGGAAATTATGTTGACAAGGAGTGTCCCCCATTGGTATCCTCATTGGGAAAATAGGGTTTCAATCAGGATAAACGTATCCCCCATCGGGAAATTATGTTGACAAGGAGTGTCCCCCATTGGTATCCTCATTGGGAAAATAGGGTTTCAATCTCAATCTGGATAAACGTATCCCCCAATCGGTAAAGTATATGTTGACAAGGAGCGCCACGTAAATATTCTCATTGGGATAATATATAGGGTTTCAATCTTGATAAAAGCATAGATCCTTATTGGGAGAATCAGGCGAAAGTTATCCTAGTTTCTACTCACCGTTACTCGGGTTGTATGGAGGATTGCTTTTCGAGCACACTATATATTAATTAAATATCCAAAATGGCATTGCACTTGGAAATCTAATCTCACGTTCAAAATTTAAAGCCTCAGCCGGCAAATGAAGGAGCAAAGGTAGTAGAACGAGGATTAGTCCAGAATAAATTTTCAGTCGGCAAATCTAAAGCTATATGGGTTTGCCGACTGAAAATGTTTTGTGTTTCTAAGCACTGAAGATTTGCCGAGTTGTTTGAAACAACATGTTTTATTAATGATGATGATGATGATTTAAAAGTCGAGTTGGCCAACAAATTAATAAGCATATAACAAATTTTTACGTGCGATGTCCATGTAATCTTTCTCATTCGCTGATCTGTCCCCGTAGTTTTAAATGTCCGAGGAGAGAAATGTACTCATGATTTCCCTCTTATTATGTTGCGTCCACTTCTTAACAGTACTTTTATAAACATAACACACAAAGAACAAAGCAAAATGCAAAATAATGATGTCTGCGTATGTGGTTTCGGTATAAAATAAATGTATATAATTGTATCACAAAAAATAATTCCTCCTCCAAATCCAATCATATCACAACCTTTACACTGTAACATCTCAATACATGTATTACATTGTTCTTATTACTATTTAGTATCATTAAGTCTCCATGTTTTAAACTATACGATAATATTATCTGAGTATAGTAGTTACTGTTAATGTAAGTAGGCCTATTGGGGGTCTAAAGGTCTTAGGATGATCGGGGCGATGAGGAGGATTGAGCCACTCCTCATCCATGAAATGTCCCACATGATTAGCGTCTCAAATATCCTCTCCTAATTCAAACTCCTACTGCCCGGCTTCACGTGCCGATCCCCGAACTGTGGGCAGGGGTGTGAAGGCGGGTTTCTGGCGCCTTAAAACCAGTTTGCTCCGGGCAGGTGGAGCTCGTTAATCCATGGGAGGTAGTTCACCTAGGAGACAGTAACTCTGATTTCAAACTCGGGTTGGTGGGGCTCGCCGCCTTGGACGGCAGCCTACCTAGGAGAAGGTAAACTCTGATTCCAAACCCCCTAATGGGTCAGCTCGGCAGCAGGGGCTGGCAGCTGCAATCACGGCGGGGCCACATTCTTCATGTAAGTGTCTCCGGCATGTTGTAGCAGACCAACAAGCGGAGGAACTCGCTTCTGAGTCAACAGTTGCTGATCATCAGGCGTAGTTAGTCCGCTGCTGCGGGGCAACCTTCTTTCATCCCAGCCGTCACGCCTTGCGTTCCGCTGGTCCAGAGGGGAGCGTTTGTCCTGGGTAAGCATTCGCTCTCGACAAGTTTTGCCCCGGCGCTCGGCGCCCCACAGTCATGATTGTACGGCATAAACAGAATAAGCGACTGGCAAACCGGGGGTCATCCCGTTCGGGGACTTTCGTTGCCCGGCAAGGATCGCGCTCCAGGCAGGCGCGTCCGGGTCGTCATCCTGCTACTGCCTCCCTTGTATTAGCTTGTTGGAATGTTCGCTCCCTGGGTATTCATACAGATCTCCAATCTTATTCCCCACGAAAGTCTGCGGTGATCGACCTCGAACTCACTTGCCTGGGCATAAGTGCCTCAATTCGTGAGGCAAATTTCTCCTTCTTCTGGAGTGGCTACCCAGACAACGCAAGACCTATGCATGGAGTTGGCCTTGCAATTCAGAACTCTCTGCTCCCATGTATTGAACAACCTGTTTCCCTCTCTCCCCGACTTATGTCCATGTGGATTCGCCTCAGTAGTGGCTTTGTCACTGTCATCTCTGCGTACGCTCCTACTCTGATGGCTGATTCCGTGGAGAAGGACGAATTCTATCAACAACTTGACGATACTTTGCTTAGTATACCAGCCGGGGACAGCATTGTGCTTGCTGGAGACTTCAACGCACGTACCGGATCTGATTACCGGTCCTGGAGTGGTGTGATTGGTCCTCATGGCCTGGGTAATATGAATGACAACGGGCAACGTCTCCTTGAATACTGTGCCAGCCACGACCTGTGTCTCACAAGCACATTTTTCGCAGGCTCACCTCGCTCCAAGGCCACCTGGATGCATCCTCGTTCACACCGCTGGCATCAACTTGACCACATCATCGTCAGGAAGAGGCAGCTGGGTGATGTTAAACATTGTCGTAGCATGCACTCTGCAGACTGTAACACTGATCATGCTCTTGTCCGCTGCAAGCTCAGAATGCAACCCAAAAAGTTTCATCAAGCTCACCCGAGGCCATCCCCTGCAGTTGACACCACTGCTACTCGGGACTTCACCCGTGTCACCAAGTTCCAAGAGCTTCTCTTGGATCAATTCAGTTCATCTCCTACACCTAATACTCCTGGTCCCGCATGGTCCAGGCTTAAGTCTACAGTCACGGACTGCGCCCTTACCGCTTTTGGTCGACGTATTCGAACACAACCCGACTGGTTCCGTGAT
This sequence comes from Zoroaster sp. YZ-2022, assembly GCA_029582265.1. Classification (NCBI taxonomy): domain Eukaryota; kingdom Metazoa; phylum Echinodermata; class Asteroidea; order Forcipulatida; family Zoroasteridae; genus Zoroaster; species Zoroaster sp. YZ-2022. The sequence goes on along the minus strand of CM055825.1, from coordinate 25,983,222 downwards.
AGTGCCGACATTCTGCTCCCAGCTCTCGAGGCCAAACGTGCGGCCAGAACCAAAGTCACCATGCTTCACACCCGCTCTTCATCGTCTGTGCTTCGTGCTGCTAAGAGTAACGTTCAACGCTTAACACGAACTGCCCTGTGTCGCTACTGGTCTGGTCTCAGTGCTCGTATCCAACATTGCGCTGACTCTGGGGATCTTCGTGGCCTCTACAACGGTATCAAAGAAGCGATCGGTCCTACTCCAAAGAAGAGCGCTCCACTGCTGTCAGCTTCGGGTGAAATCCTGACTGATCCATCAGCACAACTTGACCGTTGGGCACAGCACTACAGCTATCTATATGCTAACGACGCTGAAGTGATCCCTGACGCATTAACCTCTTTGCCACATTTTTCCACTCTGCATGAGCTTGATAGCGATATCACCTTGGATGCAGTGAAACGTGCCATCAGCGGGCTAAAAAACAACAAGTCCCCTGGTGCAGATGGCATCCCTCCCGAAGTTCTGAAGTGCGGCGGTGTTGCTCTAACTACTGAGCTCTTCAATGTCTTTCTGCTCTGCTGGCACTCGCACTGTCTTCCACAAGACCTAAAAGATGCAAACATAATCACCATCTACAAAAACAAAGGTAACCGCCAAGATTGTAACAACTACAGAGGTATTTCTCTGCTGAGCATAGCCGGCAAAGTCTTCGCCCGTGTGCTACTTCCAAGATTGCAGGTCATCGCCAACAGAATTCTGCCTGAGAGCCAGTGTGGGTTCCGCTCTTCTCGTTCTACTGTCGACATGGTGTTCTCTCTCAGACAGCTACAGGAAAAGTGTGTTGAGCAGCAGCGCCCACTTTACGTTGTCTTTATTGACTTGACGAAGGCCTTTGACTCTGTCAGCCGTTCAGGCCTGTTCTCCATCTTGAAGCGCCTGGGGTGCCCAGACACGCTGTTGTCCATCCTCATGGGATTCCACGACAACATGCAAGCCTCGGTCCAATTCAACGGCTCCAAATCTGAGAAGTTCCCGGTCCACTGTGGTGTCAAGCAGGGTTGTGTGCTCGCTCCCACCCTGTTTGGGATCTTCTTTTCGGCTCTTCTCCATCGTGCTTTTCCTGACCCTTCTGGTATTCTGCTCCATACTCGCAGCTCAGGGAAGCTCTTCAACCTCTCTCGTCTCCGTGCCAGGACTAAAGTCAAACGCGTCCTTATTCGAGAACTTCTGTACGCAGATGATGCTGCTATTGTCGCCCACAGTGAAACAGAGCTCCAATCCCTGTGCAGTTCCTTTGCCAAAGCCTGCTCGGAGTTCGGTTTGAAGATCAGTCCTGGCAAGACAGTTGCTCTCTCGCAGGGTTCTCTAGCTCCTCCAACCATCTACATCAATGGGAAAACTCTGAGCGTGGTTGAGAAGTTTCCATACCTTGGCTCTACTATCTCCAACACCAATTCCCTTGATGCTGAACTCGACTGTCGCATTGGCAAGGCCGCAACCACATTCGGTCGACTTCGCCAAGGTGTTTGGAGCAACAGAGACCTCTCCATCAAATTGGAGATCCGCGTTTACGTGGCCTGTGTGCTAAGCATCCTGCTGTACTGCAGTGAGTCATGGACCACGTACCGCCGCCAAGAGCGTCGTCTCAACTCTTTCCACTTCCGATGCCTGCGCTCCATCCTTGGTATCTCCTGGCGCGACCATGTGCCAAATGTTTCCATCTTGCGGCTCACCGGAGCTACCGACATGTTCACCCTGCTGAGACAGCGCCGTCTTCGGTGGGCTGGCCACGTGCACAGGCAGGTTGATGGCCGAATCCCCAAGGACATCCTCTATGGCGAACTTGCTGAAGCCCCCCGACCTCGCGGCCGACCCAGACTGCGATACAAGGATGTCCTGAAACGCGATCTCGCCGCTTTTGGTATACCAAACACAACTTGGGAGTCAACTGCCAGCAACCGTTCTCGTTGGCGTTCTGCTATTTACAACGGTTGCTCTACTTCTACCCAACTGCAGGGACGTGCACAGGGTTGTAGAGGGGCAGGGGCTCAGAGTCTGAAAAGGGCGGTGTAATTCCATGCGAGCGCGCGTAGCGCGCGAGCTAAAAAAATTTTTGGCGTTTATTTATTAATAAAAACGCATAATATGGTTTTTAACATTACAATCAGATCAGATTATGTTGATGACTGGTTTTCATTTACAATCTGATCTGGTGGTGAGTGAGCCTATAGTCAAGGACCAAGTCCACCAAGTCTAATTATCCCCTTAAGTCTCAAATTTATAATAAACGTATCATATCACCTGATATTTGCACAAGAAAACGGAGCTCCGCCTAGTCAAACAATCATAAAGTGCACCAATAACACAAAACCGAAAATGAACATGTATTGGGGCAAATAGCTTACCTACCTAATGAAGTAAGTGTAGTAGTTGCTTTGAAGTAGGCTAACTGTAAGACATAGGTCTCGAGTGGGAGCGGGATGTCAATTTCGTGTTTCAGTGACAGCGTGTGCCTGCCTATCAAAGACGTATAGGCGCGCGCGGCTATGCGTGAAATCTAGTTTCGCGGAGGGGCACATGCAGGCCCGTGCACAGGAATAGTAAGGGGCATCTCTGCTGACCTAATATTTATTCTAATTTTATTCTATCCTGACATCTTTCAACTAGGCAGGGCAGTCTATGCGCAACAGGAACTTAATAATTCATTAAACAAATTTTTTTTTTTTAAACCTTGGGCTAAAAAGGGCACTTTTTATACTAGGCAAAAAGGGCAGGGGTTCAAGCACCCTTTGGGACCTATGTATGCACGTGCCTGCCCAACTGTACATAGATGACTGTGAGAGTCGCCGTCTCCATCGTCGCTTACGACGGGACGGGCCATGATGATGAAAGTAGGCCTATATTAAACCAAGAAGTCTTCTTTTGATTTGGCTTAGACCTTTAAGCCTAAAAATGACAGTATTTTCCATCAGGATTAAGGTGCTTATAGACCCTATAGATATTATCTGCAATAATATACTCTACTGTCTTTATCCCCATATGCAGGTCTCTGAATCTGCGTCATATCTTGTTGCTACATGCAATGCCCCCGTCAATTTAGTCAAACTGCCCCACCCAAAAAAAAATAATAATAATAAAAAAAAAATAAAAAAAATAAAAAAAATAAAATAAAAAAAATTAAAATAAAAAAATAAAACAAATAAAATAAATAAAAAAATAAAAAAAAAAAAAAAAAAAAAATAAAAAAAAAAAAAATAAATAAAAAAATAATACTTTTTTTTTACTTTTATCAAGGAATACTTTATTCAAATCTTGAAGAGCATAGTATGTACAGGGATAAAAAAATAATAAATAAATAAATTAAAAAAAATTACAAAAAATTTAAATAAATAAAAATAAATAAAAATAAATACCAAAAAAAAAATAAAAAAATAAATAAAAAGAAAAAGAAAAAGAAAAAGAAAAAGAAAAAGAAAAAGAAAAAGAAAAAGAAAAGAAACCTTATTTACAAAAAAAAGCACACAAGTACAATGCAAATAAAAAATAATACATAATTCTACGTATGTAGTTATCGGTATTCAAAAATATATATTAAAAAGTATAGATCCTCCTACAACCATGCTACAACATTTTTAATATTGTAATATTACGATTTTTTCTAATAATAAGTATTAAACTTAATGGCAATATTAGTACGTACTGTTAGTCTAAATGTAGTGTAAATCTTACAAATTACTATTTATTCTGCTTAATATCGATATTAGTAACTATAAATGCCTCATTTTACAACTCATTATATGCATGTGAGAGGGACGGGGGCGTTGAACATCAACATCAAGGAAAAAGGGCTAGGGCACGCAGGTTCTCTTGATTTCAGGTTGATCTTTATTAGAGTAATGGCCTGTAAAGTCAGGGCAGGCAGTCAAAAAGAGTTGCTTAGTTACAGTTTTCTTTCATTTCTTTTTGTTTAGATGACTCAGCAATTGTGTTAAAACATAAGGCAGAAAACCACAAGCAAGGCAGTCCTAAGCATAAAGCACCGACCAAAGTAACGCGCAGCAAACCCACCCCATCACATAAATCCGCCTGCAATCTCTACCCAATTGCCAAGTTTACATCCATAAAAATTATGGTTATTTGTCTAAAACATAAAGGGCCATAACTTAATATCTTCAAATGAGGCCTACATTATATTAATCAGAAACTCATGTCTTCAGCACATACTACACATGGTCATACTACATATGCCAGCAGTACAAACACACTTGTGCTCCTCTTAACACATTTTTGAATTCATACTAATTTTCTATCTCAAAAATTCACTTTTTTCATACCCTCTAAAATTCCACAAGTACCACTAAACAAACCTATAATAATTTGCTGTCAAAGTGAAATAAGTCCCTTTGTCATGCTCTAAGTATATAATTTAGAAATAATAAGTTCAAAATTGGATAGAAATAATGGCAAACTTTACCTGTAAAGTCAGGGCAGGCAGTGACCTTAAGCTAGCCCGCTGTTACTATACTAGCTAGGCAGATCCAAAGGAGAAGTAAACAATATGTAGTTCGTGTCAGCTTGATTATTTTTCTAATTAATTAAAACTTCCTTGCCAATTAAATCTTCTACAAAAATGTTCTATTATTTAATATTGAATAAAATAAGTAATTAAACAAATGTTTGATTTCCCTACTTTAATAACCACAAAATTTATGAACTACATGTGGAATCACTTCTTTTAATATGCAAATGAATGGCTTAATTAGTTTGACCCTGCTGCTGTTTCATGACAGTGGAAATATGCAAATGAATGGCTTAGTTTGACCTCGCTGCTGTTTCATGACAGTGGAAAGTACATACATAAACTACACTGTATAAGTGAAAAGACTTTAGCAAAGGGATACGATTAGAATATGCAAGTATAGGTAAGTGATTAAAGAATAAAGTAGTTTTATTATTTGAAGCACTAGAATATGCAAGTATAGGTAAGTAATTAAAGAATAAAGTAGTTTTATTATTTGAAGCGCTAGAATAATTATGCAAGTATAGGTAAGTGATTAAAGAATAAAGTAGTTTTATTATTTGAAGCGCTAGAATATGCAAGTATAGGTAAGTGATTAAAGAATAAAGTAGTTTTATTATTTGAAGCACTAGAATATGCAAGTATAGGTAAGTAATTAAAGAATAAAGTAGTTTTATTATTTGAAGCGATAGAATAATTATGCAAGTATAGGTAAGTAATTAAAGAATAAAGTAGTTTTATTATTTGAAGCGCTAGAATAATTATGCAAGTATAGGTAAGTGATTAAAGAATAAAGTAGTTTTATTATTTGAAGCGCTAGAATATGCAAGTATAGGTAAGTGATTAAAGAATAAAGTAGTTTTATTATTTGAAGCACTAGAATATGCAAGTATAGGTAAGTAATTAAAGAATAAAGTAGTTTTATTATTTGAAGCGCTAGAATATGCAAGTATAGGTAAGTGATTAAAGAATAAAGTAGTTTTATTATTTGAAGCGCTAGAATATGCAAGTATAGGTAAGTGATTAAAGAATAAAGTAGTTTTATTATAATTTGAAGCGCTAGAATATGCAAGTATAGGTAAGTGATTAAAGAATAAAGTAGTTTTATTATTTGAAGCGCTAGAATATGCAAGTATAGGTTGTTACAAGAGCCTATAGTAATATTCACCTGTTTAACATATTTATATGTTGTAACCCTCCATCTGGTAAACTAATAGTGTTCACCAAGGTATGGCACAAATAAAACACCCTGTTAACGCATTAGGTAACATTACACAACTATTTTATTTTACAATGCTACATAGTTGGTTAAATACTGGGGCGTGCCCAAAAATAGTCAGAGCTCATTTTGAAATCTTGCTGTGTGCCGTACGTGAGCTGTCGCTCTCCAGCGACACCCATTTCGTCCAGCATGCCTGAAGGTCACCCAAGGGCGCCCAATCGATAGGGCCCTTGCCGCCGTCCAGCTCCCGTGTATCCCTGCCTGCCCGATGGACTGATTCGTCACCACTATAGTTCCAACGACTGCCCTGGCTCCAACAAGGGTCACGTCAACAGTCTCCGGCCCGGTCTTCTCACTGCGTTCCGGCCATGGAACACCACGAGCACGGTCAAGAACGTTTCCCGGTCCCCGAGCAGTCCACTCTCAAAACTCGTGGAAACATGGACACGCACACAGCACTCATTCCTTTAATACCGGTATTAGTTTATGCTTAATTATCTTACATTTCATTGTATTAAGTACCTTTTTGTATATTGACTTATTTTCGAACTAGAAGACAATTAATAATTCTTTTCATCCTTTAACTGAAGTGTCCGCCTGAATCCTTTGTGTCGCTTTATCATTTTATTGTTTGAGTCGTTCGTCTGTTTTAGTTCTGTTCTTCGTAACAAGGTATGTGATTAAAGAATAAAGTAGTTTTATTATTTGAAGCACTAGAATATGCAAGCATAGGTAAGTGATTAAAGAATAAAGTAGTTTTATTATTTGAAGCGCTACACACCCCTTACATGCACAAACTACTGCAAACAGGGTACTAGCGTGGGGGTACTAGTTAGCGTGGGGATACTAGCGTGGGGGTACAAGCGTGGGGTACTAGGGCGGGGTCCTAGGGTGGTGCCCTGCCGATATTGTCCTCAACCTACAGTGGTAAACCGCAAATAACAGGATACAAAATAAATACATATAAAATCTTTAAAATGACCAAAAATAGCAACATTTCAAAGTTCAGTACATAATTATAGTATAAAATTTCACATAATAAAAATTTACAAAAACAACAAAATAAGAACAACTAGACATAGAAAACAGACACAAAGAAACAGTAAAATGCCCAAATTCATCAAGTGCCAAACAGATGTAGCTCCAAGCACATCACACCTCCTGTGAAGCATGTTGAAGGAAAAAGAAATTACTCGGCGAAACATCATTTTGTCACCCACCAGGCCTCCAGAGGACATGTGCACGAGGGAGGGCGCCACTAACAGGATGAGATACTTATATACATAGTTGCAGTAAATGTACTCACCCTAGATGAAAAACATATTTGTATCTTAAACCCACACAGAAGGTAAAGAGCCACAGCACTGGCCAAAATTGAAATTGTGTTTTCTGTACAAATGCTGAATGCTTTTAAATGCTTATTTCATGACTTAGACTCTGCATCGAGCTAAAAATTTTCACAGATTGATTGTTTAATGTATATTATGATTCAAAGAGAGTAAGCATACTCATAGAAACAGTTTTGCCAACATTACCAATGTTGTACCTTCCTATTAATGTATATCTTGATTCAAAGAAAGTAAGTATACTCAAAGAAAGTAAGTATACTCATAGAAGCAGTTTTGCCAACATTACAGTTTTGCCAACATTACCAATATGTACTTTCCATTTAAGTATTTTAACTAATTAATCTCCGTCGTTGCTCAATTGTCATCAAGTTCCGGTCGAATGACACTAAAATTTTCATAATGGGATCGATTGAAGGCCACGTACGTCTGTAAATAAAATACAAATAAATATTGCAATACATAAAACCAGAAATCTATAGGTAATAGACTTTTGATAATACTGTATGACGGTTTTACATTATGGGCTGGATAACATTACAGACAAGCCACACACCAAGTGTACATCTATTTTATTTTTGACAAGTGCATGCTCAGTCCCGCTGGCACTTGACACTTTAGAAAACCAAGCTGTTTTGCTCTATCATCCATTCATAATATACTCCTCGCAATAGTTTGGCAGATTTTAAGACTGCATGGGTGAAGTTTTAGTGAATAAATTTGTTTAATGATGGTTGAATATAATACATTGGCTATATTAGCCAATTCATCAGCCTAATGCATATTTTGTTGTGCCTAAAAATGTAAGATTCTTTACATGAAACGAGGTTGCTAGTCTTCATACGAGAATGAGTAAATTACGGCAGAATTTCGGCAGCCTCAATGAATCATTAGGTAGGCCTAGCTACTTGCTGTAAAGCTGTATCGGGAACAGACATTGTTTTTACAAAGGCTCTTTCTAACATGAAAGCTACACTTAATGGCACTGGGTCATTTGATGTACATGTATGTAAAATGAAGATTAAAACTCACATGTTTTATTTGATTGTCATTCGTATGACTCAGGATTGTAACCAAGTCCGAGAAGGATGGTCTGATGGTTGGATCTTCGTACCAGCACCGGACCATCAAGTCGTAACTAGATAAAAAAATACTATTCCAGGTGAGATATTCAACAATAATAATCCTTAGTTGTAAGAGGTGTTTCTAGTCAATTTGTTCAAATAGTACATGACAATATTATTCTTTATTTTAATTAATTACTTTAACTTACATTACTCACCATTACAACTGTGTGTGCATTTCTGTTTTATACTACTTTACTATGTACATTGTACATGTACATCTCATCTCACTAGCAGACGTTATTAAGTGAAAGTAAATTATGGACTCTCTGTAGAACTGTTTAAGTTGAGCACTTGTAGATGATAAATTAGTTAGGTATTTAATTAGGGCAATTGTCTATTTTCAAAATTATTAATTAAGTTTATTATATTTAATAGTAAATTATTTAAATGATTTTATTCTCAAAGTTCCTTTGGTAAACCATTTTTAATACGTTTTAGTTTGATATGAACTGCATGTTAATTGTCACCTACTGTTGCTATGTGGGCTGAGGCCACTGCCTGCCCTGATTCTACAGGTAAAGTTGTCAAACTTTTATTGCTTATATTTACGATATAATTTCATGATTGAATACATTAGCTTTGATTTAGGGACACATCTTATTTTAACCAGTGTTGTTTATAGATCAATAATGTGATAATTTTAGGATGTCTAGAAGAAGTTTAATTAGTAATTTTGGCCAAAGAAAGCAGGCGGTTTAGTGGCATACTGGTTATGAACCAATGATTTGTTTACTTTACTTTGATGGTCCTTAATTACATGCAAATTACCTTATGCTTAATTTTAGAAGTTTTGGGTTTGTAGATTTAGTGATTGTGTGATACATTGAGGGTGGATATGGGTTGTTGGGTATTTTCTCTTGTGCTCAAGTGATAAGGTAAAACCACCTAAGACTGTGTACATTTAACTTTTAATTTAAAATACTTGTATAGTTATTTGTAAACCACTGTCTGCCCTGATTCTACAGGTGCAGGCTTGTCATCCTTGAATAAAACTTTGAGAAGCTACATGTAAGTCTCGTCTACCGTCTTTTACGTGGCCGAGCGGTCTAGCGCACCGAACTCAAGTTCTGGTGTTGCCAGCAGCAGGGTGTGGGTTCGAACCCCGGTCGTGACACTTGTGTCCTTGAGCAAGGTACTTAACCATAATTGCTTCGTCCTTCGGATGGGACGTAAAGCCGTAGGTCCCGTGTGTTGTATAATGCACGTAAAGTGGATTGTCGTGCGGTCTAGCGCACTGAACTCAAGTTCTGGTGTTGCCAGCAGCAGAGTGTGGGTTCGAGCCCCGGCCGTGACACCTGTGTCCTTGAGCAAGACACTTAACCATAATTGCTTCTCTCCACCCAGGGGTTAAATGGGTACCTGTGAAGGCAGAGATGGTTTGCTCTATATGCGCTAGAAATGGCAGCAATTGAGCTGTATACTCCCCAGGGAGCTGAGATGGTTTCAGGAATGATTTATGAGCCTTATGAGCCTTATGAGCAGGGATAATAATATAATGCGCCTTGAGCACCACTTAGTTGGTGGATACGTGCGCTATATAAATCTATACATTATTATTATTATTATTTTAGAACCGGCGTGCGATCGAAGCACCCCAAGCCACTGAAGCACTCCCAGTCCCTCTCACATATATAAAATATATTTCAATTATTACACTGAAAACAAATAACAATCTCATAAACAACTGTTGTCATTGTAATATATTTTACTGTGTGATCGATTTATTATAAGATCTCTTATAAATATTGGTCATATTCTGTGCATATTTTAGAACAATTAAAAAAAAAAGTTATGTATTTACAAATAATTAATTCAGTTTGATGTCCGACCAAGAGTGAATTGTATAGCGCTATAACTTGTACATCTTACATTTCTTCATCACAGTTGGTTGGTTTTGGCATGCGGTATCCTGCCATTAGTTGCCTGGCCAATGACTTGGTCTTGATACTTGGATAGGGCGTTTCCCCTTTACAAAAATAAAATATTTTAAATAAGTCAAGAAGAAGACAGTAATAACTTGGATGGACAAGAGAGTTTCATTATAATTGTCTATGTTATAATTGACTCTAGTGTCCGTCATTCTCTTTTATCATAAAGCAAAGGTGCGATTATAGATATTTTTTGGATTATTTGTTTTTAAAAGTATTTTGTAGATATATGTATATAAGTCCTATAGCAGATTATTTTGTAAATATTTCAAGGAACTTTTGTAAGTGCATAGTGAATTTAATTTTGAAACACGGCAGTGGCCAGTTTTGAAAGTGCATTTTTGTGGGCAATGGATTCTGCGCTTTGTCTTTCTAGAGCAATAACTATAATGTAACTATTCTTATAATGTCTGTAATATAATATATATAACTGTGAATGAACAAGTTTGCCAATAATGCTCCTTAGTCACTTAAAGGACTTGGCTTGCTAAATTTAGAAGACAATTTACATAAAAAATAGTGGGATTTCCAGTCAAGCTGGGCCAGCAAGAAAACATTGATCAGATTATAAGTATCTTACCAAGAGTGGCGATTTCCCACAAGAGAATACCAAACGACCACCTGAAGGTAATATTTTAGAAGAAAGTATTTTTTTAGAAAAAAGGGGGGAAATATGAATACTTTGTTTAGATGAATCCTCTATACTTCATCCAGGGTAGGGGCAGGGGAGTGTCCTCTTTTTTTCAGCATGCAGACATTTTGGTGTGCCCTATCCTTTTTGGCAGTTTGTGTCTTTTTTGTCACATACCTCCTGTTTCTGCACCCTGGATCCGCCCCTGAGATCCAACAAATTTCATGAATTTACACTCAATAACTTAATTTAAAAGAGCACAAGGCAGCACATGTATTGTATGTTTCAAGGGCAAAGAATAAAATACATTCAGTATATGTCTGTACATTCCTTAAATCTAGAACTTTTTAATACATTGCCTGCGAATGTTCTGTATGTAGTCAGCTTGAAATGTTGTTTTAATAAGCTAATGGACGTAAAGGTTGATGGAAGTTACTGTCATGTTAAGAATGTTAAAGAATATACTGCCCTCAATGTTCAACTTACACATCACTCTGAGTAGTGTACGTCTGATGCATCAAAGACTCAATGGACAGCCAGCGAGTTGGAACACGTCTCTGATATCAAAAGAACAAATAATGCACACCAAATGTCATCAAAAGTTTGGTTCTTATACGTTCATGCTGAATAATTAAAACACAAATTGGGAATATAATATTTGTTTATAATAAGCCACAATGGTGTTGACCTCAATAATTTTGCAGCCATTTTAGTGACGATTGCTTGCACAACATACAATTTTTTTTGTCTTATGATAAATTAACATTTTTACTTTCTGATGCAAACAGAAATATGCTAGGTTTTTCTTAAAATTTTGGATAAAATGAGACATAAAAAATAATTTGTAAGATATGTTCTTTGTAAGTTGAAATTAATATAAAATCACTTAATTCCTTTAAATCCCTTATGAAAAAACCATACATACCATTCGGTATGTGCACTAGCACCATTTATTATCATTCATTACCAATGGTACTATTGGACTAGTTTTTATAAGGGATATTATAATGCTATGGACCTAAAATTTAGTTGTTATTTTTAAATAAAGTGATTACCATTGATGTCTGGGTATACATATCCTCCCCACGGGAAAGTCCAAAATCAGAAACCTTGGCAACCAATCTTTTTCCAAGCAGGATGTTTCTTGCAGCTAAATCTCGGTGAATCACCTGATCAAATATTAATGACATCCATCAAAAATAAATTCATATTACATCTTTAAAAAATACCATTTTCAGGTAGTTAAATATCAAGAAATATACTGAGGAAACTATTGTACGACCAAGCTGTTTGAAAGCATGATAAACAAAGCTTCATAATAATAATAATAATAATAATAATAATAATAATAATAATAATAATAATAATAATAATGTAGACTTATATGGCGCAAGTATCCACCAAACTGGTGCTCAAGGTGCATTATATTATTACCCCTGCTCATCAGGCTCATAAATCATTCCTGAAACCATCTCAGCTCCCTGGGGAGTATACAGCTAGCTGCCATTTCAGCGCATATGGGCTAATCAAACACAACAACCAACTCTACCCTCACAGGTACATATTTACCCCTGGGTGGAGAGAAGCAATTATGGTAAAGTGTCTTGCTCAAGGACACAAGTACCCCGGTCGCGGTTCGGATTCGAACCCACATTCTGACGACTCAGCCATCAGAACACTTCTATACCATTAGGCTAATAGCTGGTTCCAAGTAACTAGTCTACATCAGATATGTTCATATGTTATATCATTTGGAATGAATATTAAATGATCGCTTCGTGTTGGGGACTTCAGTAATTTTTTTTTATTGAAATGAACCATCTCATCAAAGATAAGTCTAAACTTACAGCATGGAACAAGCTGCTATATATATTATAAGGGAAAGAACTTTACAAGAAATTTACAAATAAATCAAACATTTTAGTAACCTAAATCTTTTTAGGTGGTTCATTAGTTTCCTCTGTTGACATCTATTCTATGTGGCAATTTCTGTTAGTCCCCCCAACACCAGAGGTGATACGGTGCACAGCATTATTGGATAGAAAGACATGGAGCATGATTGTAACCGCCCGTAGTGACCCCTATGTCCTCAGGAGAAAAAAAGCAAAGCCTTGACGTTAACAGTTTTCTGATGAGTAGGCCTTATACTGTATAGATAAAGAAGTATGTATAACCTGTTCCAGTCACAGCTTGTGTCTTACAAATTACTGTATTTTTGTTGGAACTATCCATTTTTGCCCACATCTGGGCAAACGGTTTGGTTTTGACATACCCCTGATTTGGCAAGGTGTTCCATTCCCTTGGCAACGTCAAGAGCAAATGCCACGAGCTGCTCTGATGACAAAGATTCACCGGAGACTGACTCTGGGCGAGTCGTCCGCAGGTAACTACGTAGGTCACCATTGGGAAGATATTCCAAAGCGACATACAGAACCTCTTTACAAAGAAACAATTATATACAATATGTAATTGTATTCAACTCATCAGCAAGTTCTGAAAGCTTATAGAAATTCATTTTTTACTGCAGTATCATGTTGCTTAGCACAAACAGCCATTGTAACATATGTAATGATACGTCACGGACAGACAGACTTAGATCAGGTTCATAGTAATTTGCCTTGTCGATATGTCATACTAAGTTCGACTTAAAAATGATAAAAATATTTTGTGACTGAAATATAGTCATTGTGCCATAAATGATGTAGGTATATAGCTCTCTCTATAAAACCATTTGGGTAAATTTGATGGTTGATCATTTCACCACACATTTCATTCATTGTAATTACTATCTGATGATATGCATTATAATGTCAACTTTGAAAGTAAATTGCCACTGGAAGTGAAATATGAAAAATGAACCTCAACTATTTTCATACCTTCATGTTGACAAGCACCCAACAGTGAGACAATATTGGGATGGTAACCAATGGAGGTCATTGTACGGAACTCCTCCATAAAATCCTCCCGGTCACTCGGTAAGGCATGACCTTAAAACACAAGAACAACAAAATAACCTAAAAGCACGTACACTGGCAAAACCTTTATGAATTTTGAGAGACTGACCAGGCCGGTACAAAGGTCAAATTTATACAGATCACTTTACTTTCTTACACTTATCTTGAGGTTGATCACATCCTGATACTACAGAATCTTGATGTTTCACAAACCAACATAAAACAATGTTTAAAACACTTTTTGAGATTGTATTTAAGCAATTGATCTTTCAGAGACTTCATGATGTTTCGGGAAAGGTGATATCAACAGCATATAATTCCTCATATGCTGTGTACTCTTCTGCAGCCATTCTTAATTGACCATGATTATATATGATGATAAGAGAGTATGTGAATGGTACCATCTATGACGATAGTTTCCTCATTTTCGAATACCTTTCAGTAACTTGATAGCAGACTTGGTCTTATGCCCTCTTACGTTGACCGTCCCTGACCTCACTTCGCCAAAGTTTCCTGTGCCAAGTATTTTATCATCAACGACAAGATTGCTCCAGAGAATTTCCCATCGGACAGCCCAAGATGGAAGGCCGACATCTTCATAAACGACGGCTGTTATATCTTCTGATCCAGTAATCGTATCGTCATAGTCATTAAGAGCAGGGTCCACGGTAGGAGTCTGTGAAAACAAAACATGATAGTCTGGTTCACAGATTCACTGTATGCAAGTACAATAATATTGATCTAATCATCAATGCATACAAGGTACCAGACTATTTTTCCTTCCAGCCTCGGGTCACATTTATGGAAGAAAGACAAGATGGCTGCATCATGATATTGATCTAATAGAAACCCCATGCCTGGTCTAACCCCGGGGCTGTTAGAGGTATAGTTGGCAGTTGTTTGGCACTAGTGTAACACTAAAATGATGTTACCTAGCTGGCCGATGTAGTTAGGAAAATATAGAGATCTAGTGAAGACAAATAACATACTCTGTGGAGACTTCTCTTTGGGCTAAATACAGGATTTTATTAATCGTATGTATGGCTATACAAAGAGGTACACTTGTAGAGAGGTAGCGTAAAGTACAAGACAGGAAAGCAAGTCTGACCCAGCGGTTGATACATGGCATTTATATATACACAAAACTAGTCACTGACATGATCAGTGAGTGTAATCTAATACTAAGGAAAAGACATACAATAGTATGGCCAGACAGCCAGTCTGTTGGACTGGACATAGGGGTGGCCATTGACAGGATTTATTAAGATTAATGGGTACTATAAGAAGGTGGACCTGTACATAAGTTAATTGGATAATAGGACACCTGTTTTCCCGGTGTAATACTGTGTGGTCTGTAAGACTGTGTGAAGATGGACCTGTACATAAGTTAATTGGATAATAGGACACCTGTTTTCCGGTGTAATACTGTGTGGTCTGTAAGACTGTGTGATCTTACAAGATTGTAGCTTACATTACTTTCATCTGGGGGAAGAAAATGTCCTCATTTTCAAAACGTGAGAATTAAAATAAAACACAAGAATTAAGAATTATGCTGATAAAATAATCCATCGGAAAGCGGAAATGGAAAACTAAATAAAAATAACTCAAACCATGCTTGCAAAAAGAAAAATGTGGATACACGGACTAAGAATAAATCAAGGTTGAAAGTGAAAATTTAAAAAAAAATTAAAGAAACCTCATAAAACACATATAAATCACCTGAAAGGCATTACGCAAACCAAAATGAAATTATGTGAACAATGTAGTGAACAAACAAAATGTGGTAAGTGAACTGTTCAACAAATACATAAATACTGAACTTTATCCAGTGATAAATAAAAGTAATAAATTTAACCGAATAATATAACGCAGGGCACTAAATATGTAATAAAAGATAAAACACAATACAGCAGTTACATTATACCATGATTATACTATAAAAACAACAGGTCACCATTCCAATACAAACAGAGTAACAATCGACATGGTAAAATGAATAAACCCGCACACTGGCACACCACAAATTACTGATTTAGAGATGTATATTGGCAGTATAGAATTACAGCTCCATGGTAAAACTGATGAACACAGTAAAACTGTGGGAAGGAATAAATATAACTGAACCTGAAGTCTAAGAATATTTAAATCGTTGAGGACGGTTGACAACTCTGCCGCTGCGTGTACGCTGCGCAGGGACTGGAGTTAGTGGGGATTGGTAGGGCGGGGATGGGCGTAATATGAATATTGGATCAGAAGGTGGGGGTGAGGGTGGGGGAGGGGTAGAATGCTGGGCCACAAGTGGAAGTGAACCAGAGAGGGCACTATAAGTGGGCAATGGGCAGGGATTGTTGGTCAGGGGCTGCGGCAGTGGCAGTAAACCACGGCTCTGGTCGATAGGAGAGATGTATGGTTTTAACCTGTTGTAGTGGATCCGTTGAGGTTTTGACTTGGGATCATGGATGTCAACAATGGTGTATGTAACTGGTGTGTCCTCATCAAAGGGGTGAAATGAAAGGACCTTATAGGGGCCTTTCCATCGAGGGGCTAGCTTTAGTCGGGATTTCGCTGGATCGTCCCGCCAAACCAATTGACCAGGTTGAAATGGCCGAAATTTTTCCTTTGAGTCATACCCATGTTTTTGGGAAGCACTGGCAAGATCTTGATTGGCTTTGGCATGAGCAAAAGCGGAGGTCAGACGAGATTTAATTGAGGTAGCATATGATTGTGGGGATGCATATTGTTGAGGAGAAGGGGATCCAAGAAGGATGTGAGCAGGAAGGCGAGGTTCCCTACCCTTGGCAAGATAAAATGGGGAATACCCAGTGGAGGAATGAACAGTAGAATTGTAGGCCAATTCTACTTGACGGAGAACATCGTCCCATTCACTAGTGGTGGATGTGGACAGATATTTGCACAGTTGGTCTTTCAAACTTCTATTAAAACGCTCCACCTGACCATCCGATTGTGGGTGATAAGGGGACGTACGGGTCTTTTTGATACCAAGTAGTTGACATAATTCATGAATGAGTGAACTTCCAAATTGGCGCCCTTGATCCGTGTGGATAGTTTCTGGGATGCCATGTTCCGATATGTAATGGTCGAAAATACATTTGGCAACGGATTGGGCAGTTTGATCATGGAGTGGATATAAATTAACATACTTTGTGAATTGATCCATGATCACGAGAATGTAGCGATTATCTTTAGTAGTTGGGCGCAGTTCAGTAATGTCGGCGAAGACACGTTGAAACGGATGGTAAGATGTACATATAGTCATTGGGGCTCTCGTTCGAGGAATGGGATTCCGACGGGACTCACAAACACGACAAGTCCGACAATGCATATCAATGTCGCGACGGATGTAAGGCCAATAGCACAGAGGGATGGATCGCTGGAATGTCTTGTCCGAGCTAAAATGACCAGCAAGCCGATCACCATGGAGAAGGGATAACACAATGGACTGTAGTGAGTGTGGAACGATTACTTGATTCACACGAGGTTTACCGAAGGTTGGTTGTGAGCGGCGATATAATACACCGTCGATCATAAGTAGGTTATTGAAATCCAGACACAGCCGACGGATAGTACGAGAGTAATTACGTAATTGAGCACGGGACGGGCGGTTGCCAAGTGTGACCCAAGTTATGACTTGTTGAATATCAGGGTCCGATTGTTGTGCATTATTTAAATCATAACCCATGTCTGAAAGTTGAACGCAAACTCTACCATTAACAGAAGTATCATGAGATTGCGATTGCATGATGGTAGGGGTGGGGGACGGGGGCGAAGAGGCCTTTGATTTAGGAGCCTGTACTGTTGCACATGAAGAGGTATGTGCCAAAGGGGCAGGTTTTGTGGTTGGCAGTGGTAAAGTGATTTGACGGGCATCATGTTTGTCATGCTCGTCAGGAATTGTGGGTCGCCGTGAGAGAGCATCGGCATTGGCATGACGGGCACCATCACGATGGATGATGAGCCAGTCATAGGGGTCAAGTTCAAGCGCCCAACGGGACCGACGGCCTGTGCGGTCATTATGGACAGGTAGCTTTCGCAAACCAACTAGCGGTTTATGGTCAGTCACGATAGTGAACGGTGAACATGCCAGGTAGTGGCGGAAATGACGGATCGACCACACAATGGCCCAAAGTTCACGATCATAAGTGGACCATCGCCTCTCTGCGGCAGTAAGAACGTGACTGGCGTATGCAATAACTCGCTCACGTCCATTTTGAACTTGAGATAATACAGAGCCTACAGCACAGTGGGAAGCATCTGTGAAAAGGATGAATGGCTTCGTACTGTCTGGGTATGCCATAATGGGTGGATGTGTTAATGCCTCACGGAGGGAGGTAAAGGCATTGTTACAATCAGGATTCCAATCATAAGGAACACCTTTTGAGTTAGACGGTGGAGAGGTGTGGCAATATGGGCAAAGTTCTTAACGAAACGGCGGTAATAAGAACAGAGACCGAGAAATGACCGGACCTCTGTAGGGTTTCGTGGAACAGGCCATGTATGAACACGGTCAGTGTTAGACGGATCAGGGAGGACTCCATCTGTACTAACGACGTGTCCAAGAAAGCAAACTTTCGTTTGGAGAAAGTGACACTTGCTTGGTTTGAGTTTCAGATTGGCTGCCTGAAAACGAGCTAAAACTTGTTCCAGATTAGTCATGTGGTCAGAAAAAGACTTTCCCACAATGATGACATCATCAAGATAGACAAGGCAAGAGGACCAGTGGAGGCCATGTAAAACAAGCTCCATCAATCGTTGGAATGTGGGCGGGGCATTAGTGAGACCCATGGGCATAACTTTAAATTGATACAGGCCATCACCCGTGGTGAATGCGGTTTTTTCACGGTCGTCTGGATGTACCGCTACTTGCCAGTAACCACTAGACATATCAACAGTTGTAAAATATACCGAACCAGATAAGGCATCAAGGGTATCATCGGTACGGGGGAGTGGATGGGAGTCTTTAATTGTCACTTTATTAAGCTTGCGATAATCAACACAAAAACGATAGGTACCATCTTTCTTCTTGACCATGACAACCGGGGATGACCAGGGGCTGTGACTGTCCTCAATAATGTCATTCTCAGCTAGGGACTGGATTTGTTTGTTGATTTCAGTCCTAATGCCGGGGGAACTACGGTACGCACGTTGACGCACCGGAGAGGCATCACCTGTACGGATATGATGGTTAATCATATCTGTACGGCCATAATCATGGGGGCAAGAGCTAAAAACATTGGAATACTTGCGAAGGAGATTCTCAAGTTCACAACGTTCAGATGAAGAAATATCTACCTTAGATAAATCTACTGGGGGCAGAGGGGATTGTGGGGTAGTGGAAACCTGTGCCGCGGAAGGAGGGGATTCATCTAGGCTGTATTCACTATTGGAACCATTAGATAGGGAATAGAATTGGCCAATACGGGTTCCTGGGTATAGTTGGACGGCATCTATCGTGGGGTTCATAATACGAATAGTTGTATGACCATCGCATACAGGGGATAGTGTACGGGCCATAGCGAAACGAGGGTCATGAGTAGCATAGCTGGGTTCAAATACACCAATATAGCCATCGGGTACATAGCCCTGTATTGGGGATTCAAGAGCGACTGAAACGTTAGTTTCAGACTCAGCGGGTAGTGTGATAGGGGACAAAATATGAACATTACAACAAGTGGGAATGTCCCTGGGAAAGTGCACTAAGGGAATGGACTGATTGCCAAATTCAGTGGTGCCCTTTCTCAGATCAACTATCATCTTATGGGCACAGAAAAAGTCCCATCCGAGAAGGAATTGCTTGGAAATACCACGGACAACTTGGAACATATGGGACACTGTGGAAGTCCCGACACGAATGGAAATGGATATTTGGCCAAGAGTATCCATTGGCTGACCAGTAATTGAGAGGGTGTTGACCAAAAGAGGTTTCAGGGGTGTACGTTTAAGTTGAGGGATTTGCATTCGTAGTTTATCACTGATGATGGAAACATCAGCACCTGTGTCTAAAAAGGCAAGCACATTGGTGCCCTCAACATTTATAGGAATGAAAGCCTGGGGTGAAGTGAGAGGAGTGCACACATGTTTTGGGTCATCCAATGAGGATTGTTTAAGTACATAACTTGGGACCACTGACGGGGTGGTAGTTAGGGAAGGGTCCGGTTGCCTAACTACTGGTCGTTTTCCTGGTTCTGAGAGGATAAGGAATCGGCAGCAAAGCTGACACGGTGGTCGGGAATGGGGGATCGAGTAGAGCGACGGCTCGGTGACCGACCATTGGAGTCACGACGGTTGTAACCAGCACCGCGATCGCGACTATTATGGCGATAATAGCGGTCACTGTCGGAATGGTCGCGGCTGTCACGATGGGCATAGCGATCGCGACTGGGGTAGCGGTCACGGCCAGGGTAGCGGTCACGGCTAGGGTAGCGGTCACGGCTAGGGTAGCGGTCCCGGCTGTGCACATAGCGATCACGACTGCCCGGGGCACGGGAGTGTGCACTATTAATATCGGATTGGGAATTGTAGTATGTATCGCGGCGAGAACGGGGATGGGGGCTATTGGAACGGTGAGCAGGGGCACGAGTAGGAGATGGAGAATATGCGCGGCGGCGGGGATGGTCATGTGATGGGAGGTTATCCAACTTTAGATCAAGCTTCTGGAGGAGGGCCAGAAGGGAATTCTCCACGGAATTAACAGAGGGGGAGGGAGCAACAAGGGAATTAGGAATGGCGGGGGAAGTGATGGTAGGGGTTAGAGTGGCGGGGTTAGTCAAAGATAAATCAATGCGGCTGGCATCATGGGCGCGCTCAACCTGAACTGCGATGCGCAGAGCAGCATCCAGAGTCGTCATACCTTGCTCATGGATCTTAAGTTGGAGGTAAGGGGAAAGCCCGGCGACAAAGCGGCGAAATTTTTCGCATCCTTTGCTTTTTTTCCATATTCCGGGAAAGCTTCTAGACACAATCTAGTAATTTCGGCCGCAAAAACTTCAAGGGGTTCGTTTGGCATGCGCGGGCGGGCATTGATGCAGCATTGAAATTGATGGATAGATTGATGTTGTGTGAATACTGAACTAAGGGCTGCTTTTACATGATCATAATCTGCTTTTACAGTGTCGGAAAGACCATCCCACAATGTAAAAGCAGCACTGCTCAATCTAGCAGGCAATAAGGAGGACAAGTGGACGTGTGCAGGGTGAGTATATGAGTTGGCTTTGACGGCCACCTCAAAACGACGGCACCATAACTTAAATTCTTCAGTGCCATCACCGGCAAAAGGGGCAGGAAGTTCAGCTTTGATGTAGGGGAGCTGTGGAGTAGTCATGGTAGTGGAAGGGGTGGAGCGACTGGGTGTGGTTGGTGGTGGGGGGGACATGAACAGGCACAAATAAACTACCCAACCAAAATATTGTGAGAAATAATAATAAACCGACAAATAATATGAACAAGAAGAAAAAAATAGTGAAAGCGCGTGAATGGGCACAATAAGACAAAAAAATCAAAGAATACAAAGCGAAGTCATGAAATGTAGTCAACCGGTTAAATAACGGGAAACTTGCGGATCAACAGTAAAGCGCAATCAAGCACAATAAAATACAAAATATAGAAAAGAACAATGAAAATTTAGAAATACGATAGTAATAAATGGGATAATTGAACTTGCGTTGCGTTGACTGGTGCTGCTGATCAAAGACGGCAGTAAGGCTGGGTGGCAACACAAGATGAAAGTGTCGTAGTCACAGAAAAAGTCTGAAGAACTCGAAGAAATGGGCAGAGAGAAGAAACTAGGGTCAGCACACTGGAAAGCGCACACACACACCAAATGCGGGCATGTCCGGAGAAAAGATCATGAACAGCAAAGCAGCCTGGAATCCAAGGATTTGGTGAAGCTCCGAAAATACAGCAACAGTCCGGAAAATACGGAGGAGGCAACGAAGAATAAAAAGTCTGAAGACAGGCGCGAAGAACAAACAGGAAAATAAGATACAGTGACGACTGGCAGAAATGGCGAGTTTGTTCGTGAAGATGGAGAATCGATCAATCCGTAGAGATGAGGGGAAATAGTTTGATGCTTGGAGAAGAGAACAGGAAGACGTCAGGAGGGAGTATCACAGGAAAAGATGACAAAAGCCGGCGAACCGTCAGCTGACTTGTTGTAAACAAGGGCTGAAAATGGTTGGCTGGTGAGCACTGGTTACAGCTCGTTGGAAGGCGGCTGAAGAAAAGTTCACCTTGGCTAAGGAGGCGGTGGGAGAATAGGCGACATCCACCGTACACATAGAAATAGCAGGCAAAACTGAAATTAATTCACCTCGACGATCGGTGTCCAACTCTGGCGAGCAAGGAGGTGAAACCACAAGGGGAAATGTTCGGCACACAAAGAAAGCAGGCACACCAAGTGTGCAAATCGATGGCTTCGGGCGGGTAAAAACTGCTGCTACCAAATGTAACACTAAAATGATGTTACCTAGCTGGCCGATGTAGTTAGGAAAATATAGAGATCTAGTGAAGACAAATAAGATACTCTGTGGAGACTTCTCTTTGGGCTAAATACAGGATTTTATTAATCGTATGTACGTATGGCTATACAAAGAGGTACACTTGTAGAGAGGTAGCGTAAAGTACAAGACAGGAAAGCAAGTCTGACCCAGCGGTTGATACATGGCATTTATATATACACAAAACTAGTCACTGACATGATCAGTGAGTGTAATCTAATACTAAGGAAAAGACATACAATAGTATGGCCAGACAGCCAGTCTGTTGGACTGGACATAGGGGTGGCCATTGACAGGATTTATTAAGATTAATGGGTACTATAAGAAGGTGGACCTGTACATAAGTTAATTGGATAATAGGACACCTGTTTTCCCGGTGTAATACTGTGTGGTCTGTAAGACTGTGTGAAGATGGACCTGTACATAAGTTAATTGGATAATAGGACACCTGTTTTCCGGTGTAATACTGTGTGGTCTGTAAGACTGTGTGATCTTACAAGATTGTAGCTTACACTAGGGTTAGATGGGCTGGTTAAGGTCACAGGACATTCAATAAAATACTGTGTACACAAAGGAGACTCTTCAATGTTTTCATTTTAATCATCACTGTAAGCTAGGTTAGGCCTGAAATATAAGCACTGTTTAATAAGAATTTCTAACTAAATCGTGAAAGGGTCACAATCATATATTTTATGGGAAGCAATAGACGTTTGTCTGTATACATCTCAGGTATGTGCATCATAAACGATACAAGTTGATCTGATCTCCTTTCCTAATGTTGCAAACTTTGAGTGGGCTTATTTTTGGTTTGTGAACATTGTAAACATAAAGAATACTTACTTTTTGGTGAAATGGCATTGAAAACTACATAAAAGCTAAGATGGTTCTAGGAAAGATATAACTGGCTCCATTAATGCGGCATGAGTGTCAAACTTGGCAGATATCGGCACAAAAAAGTGTCCATTACAGAGAGAAATGAAGAAGCAACTTACTGGGTCATTGTCCACAGATAGATAGATGACAATGCAAGAGGATTTATAGTCATTCGCCAATTGCCAGATGTCACCCACTGTGTTGGGGAGCAGAGCTTGTATTGGGTGGCCAGGCAGCCAATAAGCAATATTTTGGAGTTTCTTCACTTACATGGAACTGGTCTTCGCTGCCAGAGGCCCCCGTCTTGTGGTCTTGTTTTTTCGTGAGGCTTGATTCCAAGAGGGCATCAAAGATGAACTTATACTGGTCCTAATGTCGGAAAGTGGAAAAACTACCCAATTAATATTTTTATAGAATTATTGTGAACTCTAGTAACATTTTAGTTTATCTAGTATTTTCAGGTTGAAGTCAAAATGTTCTCGTGGCAAGAGACTGCTGAAATTGCTGACACAAATATTGTTTGAAACCAACAAGGTTAAGTAGTTGTTTGTTTGCACAAACATTGTAATTTACCATGAAGCTGGAAGGTTACAACCTCAGACCATTCTTAAGTAGAACCTTTGTTTTAGAGAACTTTTCCCACAGCCATTAAAGTTATTTTTAAGGACTCTTACATACATTTGTACCTCTTGAAGAAAGTTAATTAGCTCTGGAGGTTCTTTCAGACCTGGGAGTGCTTTTGAAAGTCAGCAGATTTGGGGTTTATGCAACTGGAATTATAGTTGATCTAAGCAAATTGCTGATTTGAGTTAACCAATCAGGATCCTTATGTTTGGTGACCATTGGTGATCAGCCAATCAGTATGTGGCTCGCTGTCACTCACTGACCGTTTTAGAGGGTTTTTTAAGGGGCTGCAGAGGGTCAAGAATCATTCTGCATCCAGAAACCAATGTACTCTATGGTTCACACGTGCATGTGACTCGTTCGATATTAGTCAAGTCATCAGTAGCCATATCTCGTAAGTTAAGATTTTTATCGTTTTAAGTTGTAATTTTGAACTTCGTTGTTAGAATTGCTATTATTTTAGTTGTCTCTTATTGATATAATTTGGTTTTGTTATAGTTTGTAAACAACTGTTTAGTATTCTCTGTAGTGTGAACATTGTATTCAGAGTTGGAACTGGCATTTATTCAAGAGATATACTCTATTTTTACAAGTGCATCCATTTTAGTAAACCAGTTTATTCATCTTTTCAGTTCAATTGTTTTTGTAAATGATTTGATGCTTCACTTTAATAAAACAGATTTACATTTACTTATTAAAGGTTTATCATTTTTGTCTTGTATATATGTAGCTTGACCAGAGACGATCATCTGGGTTAGGATGACCTAGTAGTTTGAATGTTATACTGCTGAGAGTATTCAGGTTAGCTCTTAACTTATTGTGTACTAGATTCGCGAAAATCTACTGAAAACTGCATATTGTATTTGTATTCTTTCACTGATGAAAAGTTGTCAGCTTTTGCAACCATATTTAGTGTAATGTGTTGTATTTTGGGTCACAATTATGAATTTGTTCGATGCTTTAAGTCAAACGATTATTTTACTAGTGTTTATAACAGTTTGTTTCCATATAGTATGTTATTCACTGTGTTGTTTGGCCTTGTAACACTGTCCATGTTTTGGTTCTGGTACTTTTAATGATCTGATACTCAAGGACAAACTCAAGCTATGCTCAAATTGTGTTATGTAATCTGTCACAATCCGTAAGTGAGACACATCAGTTATAGTGTTTTTGGCATATTGATTCGCATTCATTCTAAACCCTCCCACAATCAGTGCAATTTTTGAAATAACCCATTCAGGCCACTCCAAGCCATTAGCTGTTGCCAGTGGCCTCCTATGGTTACCCTTCTGAGCACTGTCACACCACTGAGATTGCAGGGTAAGGTGGTCTCCCATTGATACATTGCAGGCCATACTATAGTTCAAACATTTTCAGTGGCCTTGGGTGGCACACAGTTGGTTTTGTAAGATTACTTGGAAAGGACAGCAGGCTTGTACATGTATGTACTGAAGGTTGCTAATTAAAGAACATAATTTAGTGGTTGGGAGTGGCTTCAATGCGTAGGAGGGCTATTGAAGGTTAAGTAAAATACAAATAGTGACCTTTTGAACATTTGTGTTAAAGTATTGTATCTAAATACACAGGGGTCCGTCAAATCGGTCCGTCAAATCGGTCTGTCAATTCGGTCCGTCAAATCCGTCAATTCTATCCTTCATATTTCGTTAATAAACAACTGCAAGTGGATTATTTAGAACGTATGTGTGCTAAGTCCATTTATTTAGATGTCATATAGATCCCTGTGTCACTTGACACTAAAACCCGCTAACACTAACAAGGACGTTTGGGAATTCACATACAAAATTTGAAAGATGTATACTCTGTGCAGGGGCGTAGCGAAGGCATTTTCTTTGGGAGGGTGTGGAAGCCAATCAGATTTTTTTTGGGGGGGGGGTGGAAATATTGTTGGTAAATTTACCGACAACATACCAGTGTCTGCACCATTCCAAATCGCTGTTCCCTCATAGCACGGACAAAGTTGAGGACATCCACTTGCCCTTCGGCTTGGGCCTGTTCCAACATGGAGTCGACTGTGATAAACGTCCCTGTACGGCCGACACCAGCACTGGGTTTCAGATCAAAGAGAAAAATATTTCAATGCGGGATATATCCACTCTGCATAATGTGGTTGAGGGTGCAAGCTTTTAAATCACCCTTGATTGATAGGCCAAACGATGGGTTATAGATGTATCACCCATGTTCTGATGGCAATTTTCTGACAATTTGTTTTTTCATCAGAACATTGCTATTTGACTTGAGGAGAGAAAAATAAATCATTTAAAATGATACATTTCATTTTGATTTTACAGTAAATGTTTCCTTATGAGGAAGAAATTTCAATTTAGATTGCAGTGGGAGGATAAACCCAGATAATTATTCTTGGGAAACACCCACGTGATTAAGTAGGGACGATAAACCCAATCCACATGTCGGCTCATGCAGGTCCAAGTGGAATTGAAACCCGTGTCAACTAAGCACCACTACATCATTCATCAACCAGTTACCAATTCTGCTCAGCAGAAACAAATTGCTCACCAGAGAGATTGTCTAAGCAGGAGCCAATTTCATAGAGCTGGCAATTTCAATAAGGAAATATTTTGGGTGCCATACTGTAGGGTGCCATGGTCGAGTGGTGTCATGATCAAGCCTATCATCCCATGCGCGATAATATGCTATTGTAAGCGTAGCCTTAGCGTGTGCGCATTGCAAAGTGCAGCGTGTTGAAACTGACGCAATGCCGCGTGATGAGAATGTTTTTGATATTGTTTTGTTATTGAAAATAAAGATAAATAATTCATTCTTCGGTTGGGGTCTGACTGAGAAGGAGACACACACACATATCTATGCTGTAATGCTTTTATGAATCAATATATGTTGAATCTTTTTGATATTTATAATCAACTGGAAGTCTCGAAGTAATACTTCTTGTGAATGTTTGTAACCTCTATGGACGGCATCACGAATCCAGTTAACACGAATTCTTTTACTTGCAACTTCACGACAAAGTGAATCCAGTTAACACGAATTCTTTTACTTGCAACTTCACGACAAAGTGAAGCAAGTTAACACGAATTCTTTTACTTGCAACTTCACGACAAAGTGAAGCAAGTTAACATTATTTGTACGTCTCCGAAAGCTCACCTCTTTACCCAGGGGGCAAGCAAGGTCACCCTGCATCGCTAAGTTATAAAAACTTCATGGGTGTCAAACAGTTCAGTGGGGTCAAATGAACACCCACAGGGTGGACACGTAAATCAATCTGGTGCACGAGGCCTACAAGAGGGGGGTCACTTGTGAGGGGGTCTACTTTAGTAAATTTTGCTCAAAGTATATCAAGTTTGGTCTCAAATGAAAGGAAATTTAATTTTGAAAAATGAACGTGATGTTGATTTCATCATTTTATCAACCTGTGAAAAGTTACACTTGATTGAAGATATGTGGTGCTGGTTAATATGAAATTGTCAAGCTGATTATCATTCCTATTTTTGTAGAAACTTTTTAAAAGCTAACATTGTTTTTAGAAGCTTATAATTCAGTATGCTTTTCATGCCAAGCTTGTATTTACATCATATTTAAACCATTGTCTTTTTAACTTTTTAGTGACAAGACATGGAATCGGACATTTCACAAAACTCCATCTAACTCTGAGCATGTCCCTGTCACAAAGACGCAAATCAATCCAAATGATACCTTATCTGTAACTTTCCTCCGAGTCTTCAATTTCTTCCGCTGAGCTTTCAGATTCTTCATCCTCACTACACTCGCTTTCACCTGCCAGTTCCATTTCTAACTCTTCTTGCATCTTTGCTCGACTACAGGTATCAGGATGACCTCTGCAAAGACAGCCAATATTGCAGCGTCTAGATGCCTTGGTACATCTGCAGTTTCTCTGGCATCCTTTCTTGCATGAACAGTTGGTTCCGTTGGAAACATCTTTTGGCCATGCAGCATTTCTCATTTGTTGTGGAACTACATTGTCTCCCTCTGAGGGCCATCCATATTCTAGTGGCTCTGGAAGGACTGGATTTGCAATATGTGCCGTTTTATCTACTATGCATGCATATGCTGCTCTTTCCAGATGGAGACGAAATGCATCCTCTGTTGGTGGTAACCTCCTTAAGTCAGTAGTATCACTCTTAAGAAATTTATGAGCCCTGAGTTCTGCAAGACTATCAAACCTGGAGATTTCATCTCCTGAAGAGTAGACTGCGATGAACAGCTGCCTAGCTTGGTCAATGATATCATCTGTCAGGTTATGGTCGACCTCAGCAAAACTTGCAAGGTGATCCAGTGGTACAGTCTTGCTCTTCTGTAACCATGTCGTCTTTCCGATGAAGAAAGGGTAGCTAGTAATATCTCGTCCACTGAGACTGTGGATTAGTGGAAGAGCTTGACACAAATCTGCATCTAGCCTCCTAGCTATTTCATGAATTGGGAGATAGCTATCCTGTTGAGTCTTCATCCACAATTCTTCCAACCCCATTTCCTGAAGCTTGGTCTTGAAGTAGTAGACACATAACACAACTACATCAGTGTCATTGGCATAGATAACTACCCGCTTTATACCCTCCACTTGGGTAGCATAGATTGTATGAAGCAATAGTCGCGTATCTGCTTCTTCGTGCATTGACTGGAGTTCTGCAACTGGAGATTCATCCCCATTGGTCAGCAGGACACTTTTGCTTACATCTCGGAAGCCTCCCGAAAGAAACAACTTCATTGATCCAAGCAGTAGGTTGACTCTCTCATCACTAACCCACTTCTCACAGAGGTACTCAAGTAAGGCTGCTTTATTTTCAGATACACTGAAGAATGCTTTGGGATCAGGAGCTCGAAACTGGCCACTTACTTCATACACCTTTCCTCCTGTTTCTGCCCGTCTGGCACGCTCAGCGGTCTTTAGGCTGTTGGCATAATATCTGTCGCAACAAAAATGCACACTCTTGGTATCTGTAGGTAGATTTGGGTGTATATCACACTGTGGGCTTTACTGTGCTATATAGGCTACAGGTCACAAAACCTCATAACTCTAATCTAGGAAACTTGAATCTTGGGGAGGGCAGTCTAGCTACTTGTTACCTATTCCAGAAATATGGATAGAAAAGATATGAAATAGTATAAGTCAATAGAATGCTTATAAAATGTGATGAAATATGACACCAAACACACCATATATATGTTATATGTACCGACCCCATCTAGCCCCCACCCACCCCATACTGTGGCCCCACCCCACCCCACACCCACCCCACCCCTTCAAACCCTTCAGGTAATTATTGAGCATTATCCTTCTAAGTACGTTTCATAAACAGATGGTGTATTTGTATGTTATCTGCAATATATGTGACACTTATCTGGTAAAAATTGGCTTTGAGGGGGTCAACTTTGACCCCCCCTCTAACAACCCCCGTGCAGCTGATTGAAAAACGTGTCCACCCTAGGGATGTTGCCTATGGTCCATAGAATCCATCCATATATGACACGTTTTTATAACTCGACAGGTCAGTTTGCAAGCAAATGTGGGGGTTTGCCCCCTGGGTACTTAGTAACCCCGACTAAGGATCACCAACACAACATGGTGGCAGCGATCTAAAGAACATTAAAACGCCAGAGGAAGAAATCTACAGCCGTCTACTTTTTACAGCAGAACTCGAGCAGAGTCGAAGCAACGAAGAAGCAGTGCAGTACTTGACTCAAGTCTAGCCAACAGTTCGAAGTGAATGACATTTCGACGCATCTAAATGAGTAACAGTGGTGCAAAGCAACGGACATTTCAGCGTATTCCATCGAACAATTTTGCAACCGTTTCTACAATTCTACAAGAGAAAGTACCAGCAACGACCAGCTCAATTGTACAGTCAAGACTGGGAGGTATTTTCGTAACGATAATTAGAACACGGCAAAATAAGTTTGTGAAGGAAATTGTATCCAAATATTTGATGCCTCTAACTCATGAAATTTAAGCTTAACCACATTAACTTGTGTATACAGTATAAATTCACAGTGCCATGGCTAGTAAAAAATAGTAGTAGTAGTAGGAGTAGTAGTAGTAGTAATGGTAGAGTAGTAGTAGTAATGGTAGAGTAGTAGTAAAGTTAACCACACTGAAAACGAATTCCAAATGAATCTTCGGTCATCTAATAAATCAATAGGTGGAAGTGAACAAGAACACGATAGATCTACCAATATTTTATATGAAGTTGTAGAAGATGATCAAAATCAAACTGACAATAGGCACGATACGCCAACGATAAGTGGTAATGACACTGGGACAGAAATGCAGGAACCAAATATCCAACCTATCGGAATCCCAATAGGTTTGCCCAAAGATATGTGGTTGGAATACATAAACATGCAGGTGAATAAAGAACTCGAAATTAGGAAAGCGGAACTTCAAGCCCAAGTTCACACACTGTAAAAAATAATTGGTCATTTTGACTAAAACAAAATAGTCCAGCATGATGTCTGACATGACTTATTATAATTAGTCAAAAACTTAGTGCTTGACTAGTGGATTTAGTCAAAAATGCGACTAGAATTAATTAGTCCTATGACTAGATTTAAATGATGTCTCATACGACTAATCTTTAGTCCAGCAACTTTTTAGCTTAGTCCAGCGACTTTTTAGCTTAGTCCAGTGACTTTTTAGCTTAGTCCAGTGACTTTTAAGATTAGTCCAGCACCTTAATATTAATCATTCAAAGTTATGACTAATGGCATTAGTCAAAGACAATTTTGGTTTTGACAAGTTAGCATCGGTCTATCAGCTAATGATGAATGAACACTTTCTGCAACAAAAAGGAAAGCCACATGTGTCTTTATTATATGCAAACAATTCAGTTAACACTAAATTTACTCAATACTGTCTTTTAACAATTATTTCACCCAAAGTGGAATACCGTAATTCAAACCTTTAAGAGACAATTGTCCATTATAACTGGTGCTGATTTATTTATATTTATAACTGGTGCTGATTTATTTATATTTATAATAGAATCATAATACAATAGAAAAAGGGTCAGTATCCTCTCGATCAGAGCAGACTTTCAACAGGGCATGGAATCGATGCCCTAGTTTAAGATGAACACAGTGCATGGCTGCAAATTACTGGCTCATTTATGCAGCAGCAACAGTAATATAACCTTATCATGTGGAAAATTATTTTCAGGCCCCGATGTAACAAGCACCGTGATTCCAGGCCCTGTTGATCATGATGATACTGCACCTTGAAACATGCAAAATATCTTTCTGCATATCAAGAGCTTTAATCAATGCACACATACTACTAAAATGTGTCCTATAAAACTTGATTTTCTATTTCCTAGTTTGGTCAACCATCCAATTATGTCACTTTAAAAGAGGATGGTGTAACATGTATACATGTACACATAAACAGCTCTATGACTGATTACTTTGATGAGGTCAGATTTGATCCAGAAACAGACACTAGCCAGTTTGTAAACCAATCAAAAACCTTTGTCAAAATATGAACTTGAATGCATTTAGGTTTGTTATACATCTATGCAAATTCATTTTGCAAATTCCAAGATAGAATGCAGTGTTCCTTCAAAAGTTGACTGACTCCATGTACATAACAACACATTGACCCATAAAATTAATTTAATAGTGGAAGTTACATGCTAAGGCCCCCCAAACAAGTCTCCGTTTCTGGTCATCGGTTGGCTTCAAAGGCTTAGGTTACTTTTTAGACACCTGTGGATAATAAAACAATTGTGATGGTACCGTAATTTTTCTTCGAAAATATGCAAAATTTTAAAGAATTAACAATTCATTAAAATTCTTTACTGGCATATGAAGATATATTACACATGGTATGCATGTGTAAAATGCCTGATTTGTTAAAGGCATTATGAAATGGGAATTTATTTACTTGAAAACATTATGCACAACTCTATTTCCATGCTAAAATCACTTTTCTACCAATTGTCAGATTGTGGATGTTTTGATACACTTTATGGCTATATTTGTCGTATACTAATGAGAATTTGTATATTCATGAGCGAATTAGTAATGTCACAGCAGGAATCAGATGCAACGTCACAGTTGATTTGTGTACAAAATTTCATTGAATTCCATGTCTTTTCAAAGTCAGTTCTCTTAATTTGTGTCTGGTTACCAATCAGAAAACTTGATGAGGTGACCACTGTTTTCTTGGGCAAGGTTTAGGGTTTGAATTTGTCACTTTCAGTGCTGCTGTAAACACTGAGTTCATGTTGTGATCTCACAAACAGAACGCTCATGTGTCAAGAATAAGCATGAACATTTTGTTACAAATTTAAACAGTACAATCAGTCTTTACTGCAAAAAATAGACTTCCCATAAAATTGCATTTCATATGTCCTTTAACTTGGAGATTCAGTAATGAACTAAAATTTCCCATACAAAATGTACAGACATATATATTAGAAATGTGATGTTTTGGATGTTAACAAATTTTGCACTGGAAGGGTATCAAATACAATGGCATTTTACAAGGTTTTAATGTGAGGTAAGAGACTTGTAATATTTTCCTCCTTTTATAAGGACTTTTATAAGGAAATTGAGTAAATTACAAAACTTAATTTGACCTTACAGTCCCTCTTTAAAGGATACATTTACTACAAGATCTACTTCAAATGTTTTGGTTGAGTTTTTGATGGGGCATGAAAATTAATCAGAGAATTAAATGTTGTTATTTAGCTTCTCTAACAGAGATAAAACACTTCGTTCGAGAGGAATATTGTCCTGAATATTCAGGACAATCTTCTGGAAAAATTTACAATGTTTTTTTAAGGCAGGTAGGATAAGCTAAATTGAAAACATAAAAACTTGCGAGAAATACGGTAACGGCTGTCATTAAGTTGTTAGAGCTGCTAACAGCAATCTCATCGATTATGACGTCAAATGAAGTGCATAGATTTATTTCAGTACTGTCGCCCTGGATTATCGGCCAAGCTTTGAAGTTATCCTGTACATCAAAAACAAAAACAAACAAAACATTTTTACACTCCAGTCTGTAGTATTGTAGAGGCTAAAAATGCTAACTTGTGGTTTACTTTGGAAATCACCAATACTCTTACTAAAATGCAATAATGAACTCGGCCTGCATTTAATTGTGGATATATGCATTTAACCATTATGAACTGACTGCATACATGGCCTAGCGCATACACTAACTTAGCAGAGTGCACCCATTATGCACTATTAAGCATTCCTCAAGCACCCAGTGTTTTTGCTCTAACTAAAATTAAAGAGTACAATGCATACAGTGCAGTGCATAGAATGCAAGGTCTCAATCAGTTTCTTACCTCCTCTTCACCCAAAATCAGCATATTGCTAATTTTTTCTTTAAGAGTGCACGGTACGCCAACGATGGCAGCTATACTGACAGCCTCTGTAAAAAATTCAAAATAGCAAACTCAATCAGTTTAAACAAATATTTTAGGCCTATTGTTTTTTAGAATATGTGAGCATATACTTTTATTAGCTTAGTTTTATGAAATATTTTTGGAAAGAACCTGGCTTTCTGAAAAACCAACCCAAACAAAAAAGTTTTATGGTTATCAACTGCAAGGCCAAAATGCCACTCGAAAGAAAACAAATTGAAACAGGCAAAGGTGAAATTGACAGAGGCAGACATTATCTGTTAACAGTAATATATATCCTTATTTATCAATCCATTTTTTTTAGTTCAGGTCCCAAAAGCTGGTACCACTTTTTTATAATTAAACTAAGCAATCATTTCACTTTACATGAGGGTTAGTTGTAGGATACCTCTGCGACTCTTGTCATCACGTTGGAGACTATTGTCGTCCAAGGCCTGCTTCAGAGTAGCTGCTGGTTTCTTTAGACCACTGCTAAACTTGACGATTACACCGCCATACTTTTGTAGACCTGCATCCAAGACCTGTCTGATGTTCTCTCCACCAGCTTGTAGTCGACTGAATTCCGTCTGGATCTATTGGTTACAAATTATTTATGTATCATTTTATTAAAATAAATGTGGCAATGTTACCTTTTCAAAAGGCCTCTTAATGCATCCAGACCCATGGGCATTTTCCACTACAATTTCTAATGATTGGGGAAAATGTGAACTTCACAAAATCATATTCCTTAAACACAGAGGACCATTCACCCTTTCCCTCAACTATAGTAGTTACATTTTTAGATCATTACAAAAAGTATATATAACAAAAATGATATGTTCCCCAGTCAGTGAGCACCGATTTGGCTACAATGTCATAACATGCCCATAAGAATTTCCTTGACCAACATTTAGAGCAATGGGTTAATTAGCAGTTTATGTTTTTAATTACTTTATAAGAGATTTTTTTTATCTCTAGAAAGTATAAACCATCCCCAAACTTAAAACAAGAATAATAATGAAAGCAAACCTCTTCTTCATCAAACAGCCAAGGATAAACATCTTGGATCTCTTTAACTGTTGAAGTCCCTCTAGTTATGAGTTGTCTTCGATCTGCTAATGTGGCAGACATTGCCAGGTTGACGTGTTCGTGGTTAGGTTTCTTCTTCTTTGTCTCCTGCTTCATCCAAGATATGTGGGCACATATTGACGCATCATCCTCAGAGGAGGGCCTCAATGGTTTATAGTTGGCCATGCCCCACTGTGGAAGAGATTGTAATGTCTTTGATGGGGCTGGATCACTGCTTGATATAGACTTCCTCTTGTGCTGAATGACTGATGGAACATGTTTGTCCTCTCGCTTCCTAGAATTTGCAAACTTATACTGAAGTCGGTATTTCCAGAGGCTCTGAGACAAAATAACATTATTTTAAAAAAGTCACCAAAAGTAATGTTTGTTTTACAAAATAAGCTATCAAAATTTTGAAAGTAACTGACTTCCGTTATGAAGTATATTCATCTTTTTATGAGAAATAGGTGGAACATAATTTGTTATTCCATTTTTTGGTCCATAAGTAAAAGCATTGTTATTCATGTATGTTGACATTTTTCAATTCCCAGATAAAGATAAATCATGCTACTTAAAAACCAAGTCAAGTACAAAACCTAGTAACATGGTCAATTAATACTTACTTGTGCATTATCGATAGTCATGTTTGGCTGGTGAGCCAAATTAGGCGATTTGTCAAATAGAAGATTAACTATTTTCTTGTACTGTTCTGATGTAGGATAGCTGGCAGAAACAGAAAACAGTAAAATAAAATAGTAAAGTAAACAAAATATACTCATCAAACAAAGTTAAGGACCACTTTTTATTTTTAACATATTTTCTTTATAGCACATATTAAGGACAAGAAAATGCCTACATATGAATGTCCTGTATGACCTCCAAGACACAGTAATCGATTTCACATGTGGTTTGTTTAAATTGTTGCATAACTTCTTTCTAAACTTGTCACAACCTGAAAATGGGTGTTTTTGTTGTGTCAGCTGACCACATAAAGTGGTACAAAAGTCCATGCAAGTGCTTTTCCTTGCATTTCCACCAAGCTCAGGCAGTATTCTGACAAGAGAGATGCCTAGACGCCACTTGAGTGAAGTAGAGGTTGCACGAGCCATAGGGATGCTGGACGCTGGCTTCAGCCAGCGACGAGTAACTGAGATGATGGGTGTGTCTCACAGTGTCATCAGTCGCGCTAACCAACGACACCGGAGACAGGGCGATACTCAGAGAGACCCCGTACTGGCCGCCCATCAGCAACAACTGCGAGGAATGACCGCTACTTAGTGACTCTTTGTCGTCGCAACCGCTTCAGTAGTGCTCGCAGACTCAATCACCAATTCGCTGCTGCAACTGGGATGACTGTTTCGAATCAAACCATCCGTAACCGACTTCACAGAGCCGACATGCATGCCAGGAGGCCACTGCAATGCATCCCATTAACCCCTGCTCACAGAAGAATCCGTCTCAACTGGGCTCGTGACCATGTGGGATGGACCCAACAGCAATGATATGAGGTACAAACTTGCAAAACATCTTCAAGAAGCAGCAATACTGCCCACACTCTGTCATCTACTGTTACTCTATCACCTACCATGAGTGGTAAAAGACGAAGAAAACACCAAGCCTGAACAGCTTTTTGTTTAACTTTAAATTTCCCTAGTTGTGTAGCCATTTAGATGGTTTGTTTGTTTTGTCAGTCCCATGATACGGAAAGTTGTCTACTTGTTCGTTTAAAAACTCTAGGGTGAAATATTCTTCCTGACACAGTGACGAATTACTTTGTCAATAACGTCGGAACTATTCCTTCAAAAATCATGAGCAATATCTGGTGCTAAGCCATGAATGACATGAAAATGTTCAAGTTGGTTAGCGGACTTTCTCTTGATACCATACACACGTGCAACATCAGGCATTTGAGTTGCTAATTTTGCTTGTTGGTTGTATGAGTCCTTCCTTCTTAAAACAACATCTGTGTCACGGAAATGGTCTTTCATGGTGTTCTTGGTGGTCATGCAACTCGCCGGGCGAACTCGCCGGGCGAACTCGCCCGAAGCGGCTTCATGAGCAGGCTTCGCGGCGAACTTCGCCGGGCGAACTTCGCGAACCGCGGGCGAACCGGAACTTCGCGGGCGAACTCGCGGGCCGAACTTCGGCGAACTCGCCCGGCTGGCGGGCGAACTCGCCATGGCCGAACTCGCGGCGGGCTTCGCGGGCGAACTTCGCGGCGAACTCGCGGGCGGCTCGCGAGCTTCGGGCGAACTTCGCGGGCGGGCTTCGCGGGCGAACTCGCGGGCGAACTCGGCGAACTCGCGGCGAACTCGCGGCGGCTCGCGGGCGAACTCGCCCCGAACTCGCCGGGCGGGCTTCGCGGGCGGGCTGGGCGAACTTCGCCGGGCGAACTCGCGGGCGGGCTTCTTGAAGGCGAACTCGCCGGGCGAACTTCGCCCGGCGAACTCGCCCGAACTTCAGGCGAACTTCGCGGGCGAACTTCGCCGGGCGAACTCGCGGGCGGCTTCGCCGCGAACTCGCGGGCGAACTTCGCGGCGAACTCGCCGGGCGAACTCGCCAGCGGCTTCGCCGGGCGAACTTCGCCCGAGGCGAACTTCGCCGGGCGAACTTCGCCCGGCGAACTTCGCCGGGCGAACTTCGCGGCGACTCGCGGGCGGGCTTCGCGAAACTCGCCCGGCGAACTCGCGGCGAACTCGCGGGCGACTCGCCGGGCGAACTCGCGCGGCGAACTTCGCGGTCGCGGGCGAACTTCGCCGGGCGAACTCGCGGCCCGCTTCGCGGGCGAACTCGCCGGGCGAACTCGCCGGGCGAACTCGCCGGCCCGAACTTCGCCCGGGCGAGCTTCGCCAGCGAGCTTCGCCGGGCGAACTCGCTGGCGAACTCGCGGGCGAACTCGCAGGCGAACTTCGCCAGGCGAAACTTCGCTGGCGGCTTCGCCGGGCGAACTCGCTGGCGAACTTCGCCGGGCGAACTTCGCATGAGGCGAACTTCGCGGGCGAACTTCATGCGAACTTCGCCGGGCGAACTGGCGAGCGAACTCGCGGGCGAACTTCGCCGGCGAACTCGCGGGCGAACTCGCCGAAAGCGGGCTCATGAAGGCGAACTCGCGGCGAACTTCGCGGCGAACTCGCGGGCGAACTACGCCCGGGCGAACTCGCCGGGCCCGAACTGGGCGAACTTCATGGCGAACTCGCGGGCGAACTCGCGAGCGAAACTTCGCGGGCGGGCTTCGCGGGCGAACTTCGCGGGCGAACTACGCCCGGGCGAACTTCGCCCGCGAGCGGGCTTCGCCCGGCCCGAACTTCGCGGGCGAACTCGCGGGCGGGCTTCGCGGGCAGCGAACTCGCGGGCGGGCTTCGCCCGGGCGAGCTGGCCGGGCGAACTTCGCGGGCGGGAACTTCGCGGGGCCGGCGAACTTCGCGAGCGAACTTCGCGGGCGAACTCGCGGGCGAACTCGCCGGGCGAACTTCGCGGGCGAACTCGCGGGCGAACTTCGCCCGGGCGACTCGCCCGGGCCCGAACTCATGGCGAACTCGCCCGGGCGAACTCGCGGGCGAACTTCGCGGGCGGGCTCGCGGGCGAACTCGCGGGCGGCGAACTCGCGGGCGAACTCGCCCGGCGAACTTCGCCCGGGCGAACTCGCGGGCGAACTCGCCGGGCGAACTTCGCGGGCGAACTTCGCGGGCGAACTGCTTCGCGGGCGAACTTCGCCGGGCGGCGAACTTCGCGGCGAACTCGCGGGCGAACTTCGCGGCGAACTCGCGGCGAACTCGCGGGCGGGCGAACTTCGCCGGGCGAACTCGGGCGAACTTCGCCGGGCGAACTTCGCGGCGAACTTCGCGGGCGAACTTCGCGGCGAACTCGCGGGCGAACTTCGCGGCGAACTTCGCCGCGGCTTCGCGGGCGAACTCGCCGGGCGAACTTGGGCGAACTTCGCGGCGAACTTCGCGGGCGAACTCGCGGCGAACTTCGCCGGGCGAACTTCGCGGGCGGGCTTCGCGGGCGAACTTCGCGGCGAACTTCGCGCGGGGCGAACTCGCCGGCGAACTTCGCGGGCGAACTTCGCGGCGAACTCGCCCGGGCGAACTTCGCGGGCGAACTTCGCCGGGCGGGCTTCGAACTTCGCCGGGCGGGCTTCGCGGCGAACTCGCCGGGCGAACTTCGCGGGCGAACTTCGCCGGGCGGGCGGCGAACTCGCCGGGCGAACTCGCCGGGCGAACTCGCCGCGCTCATGGTTTTTTTGGAAAAGTTAAAACTCTGTACCACGGTGGGTCTTGAACCCATCTGGGCAATTTTCAGTTTCTATCTCACAGTGGGTTAACCAGTGGGTTAACCAGTTCAGCCACTTGGTCACCCACCACCACCCCAAAATTTCTAATATATACACCTCAAAGTCTTTAGGGGAGTGTTTGTGGAAAAAGGGAAAACAGAACTCTGGACTACGGTGGGTCTTGAACCCATGTGGGGAATTTTAGGTTTCCATCTCACAGTGGGTTAACCAATTGAGCCACTTGGTCGCCCACCACAAACGCGGAATTTCTAATATATAAACCTCAAAGTCTATACTTGGGGAAATTTAGCACCCTCTATCTGGAAGTCAGCTCATGGGATATGGACTTAAAAGAAATAACAGTAATCATATGCTTACTTAATGATATAAACAATAGATTAAGAAAGAGTCTATAATTATGACACTAGTGTTAACACATTAAATAAAAAGGGTATATAATTAAACTCAAATACAACTATTTCAAGCACAGCAAGTGGTCTAGTGGGTAAGACTCGTGGCTAATAAGTAGGGGGTCCTGAGTTCAAGCACAATGTTTTTTTTTATTCTGACTGATGTCATTCTAAGGTTTATATCTAAGGTTTATAATTAAACTCAAACGCATATGTCCCAACGACAGCAAGTGGTCTAGTGGGTACTAATGTTGACTTGTAAGCAGGAGGTCCTAGGTTCAAACCCAGTGTAATTTTTTTTTTTTTATTACTCGGACTGATATCATTCTAATTAATTAAACTCAAACGCCATTATCTTTAGCGCAGCTAGTGGTCTAGTGGACTAGTGGATAAGAGTCTTGACTTGTAAGTAAGAGGTCATAAGTTCGAGCCCAGCATGTCTTAGGTTCAAGTCTAGTGTTTTTTATTTATTCTGACTGATGTCATTCTAACACTCTTGTCTTATAAGTAGGAGGTCCTGAGTTCAATCCCGGTGTTTTTAATTTTTATTCTGACTGATGTCATTCTAAGGTCCCAATTTCAAGCCCAGTGATTTTTATTTTATTCTGACTTAGCAGCTCTATGAAATTAAGCCCAGACCTAATTGTAGCCCGTATAATTATGTGAAAATATGATTTAATACAAATACCATACTAATTTGTACTTGATGTGAGATACTAATTGCATACCTTCTGAGATTCCAACTGTTTCCATCTCACAGTGGGTTAACCAGTTGAGCCACTTGGTCACCCACCACCACCCCGGAATTTCTAATATATAAACCTCAAAGTCTATACTTGGGGGAAATTTAGCACCCTCTATCTGGAAGTCAGTTCATGGGATATGGACTTAAAAGAAATAACAGTAATCATATGCTTACTTAATGATATAAACACTAGATTAAGAAAGAGTCTATAATTATGACACTAGTGTTAACACATTAAATAAAAAAGAGGTATATAATTAAACTCAAATACAACTATTTCAAGCACAGCAAGTGGTCTAGTGGATAAGACTCTTGACTAATAAGTAGGAGGTCCTGAGTTCAAGCCCAATGTTTTTTATTTTTATTCTGACTGATGTCATTCTAAGGTCCCAATTTCAAGCCCAGTGATTTTTATTTTTATTCCGACTTAGCAGCTGTATGAAATT
Source organism: Zoroaster sp. YZ-2022 (assembly GCA_029582265.1). Taxonomy (NCBI): domain Eukaryota; kingdom Metazoa; phylum Echinodermata; class Asteroidea; order Forcipulatida; family Zoroasteridae; genus Zoroaster; species Zoroaster sp. YZ-2022. The sequence goes on along the minus strand of CM055825.1, from coordinate 25,943,199 downwards.
AAGCCCAGACCTAATTGTAGCCCGTATAATTAGGCCACATCAAAAAAAAATTGTTGAGCGTCCTTTTTTTTCGGGGGTGGGGGTGGGAGGTGTTTTTTTTTTTTTTTAATTGAGTTTTTTGACCTAGCAAAATATGAAATAAAAATAAAAAAATCATCAGAATCACTATAAAACAGGGGATTTGTGTTTAAAAAAAAATGTTTTTACTTGTTTTGTTAAACCCATTAACTCCTAGACTTCAGCAGTACCGCGTGTATCATCAGACAATGGCTCCCAGTCAAACTTGCCGTCTGAAAACTCCACGTAAAAATCCGAAATCGAAACATCAAGCTCGATATAGACCTTATGCGTTGACGTCATCACGCCGCCATCTTAGAGGTAAAACGATGATGAAACAATGGAAAACGCACATCTATACACGCGCGGCACACAGATTGGGCCAATGAGCAACCTTCTTTTGACCTCTAGCCGAGGGCGCCCTACTCAAATGACGTCATGTGCATGAGGTCTATTGCACGCAAACCAATCCTTCACCGTCGTGCTGGAGCCCTCACGGGCTATTGTTGCGACTACAATAGGCATTTTACTCGGAAAATCCACACGAAAGCGAGTAGTACGGGGATTAAAAATCATGAATGGTTGACTGTACAGCATGAAAAACACATGTGAACTGAAAGCATGAAGTTCTCTGTGCTAGTCTGGTTCCCTGCCTCGCATAAACGAGTGAATATACTCGAATCAGTGCACACGACGACAGGGGACCAACCACCGCCGGCATTTTTTTCGTACCACGCTTTGCAGCTTGGCCCCATAGCGAATGTGTAATACGAAAAAAAAAATCCGCGCCGTGAGATCGAAACCTGTGGGATCGGGGTTTGACGCTTCGGCATAATACAAACTGTGTGCGCGGCGCAGAATGGAGCCAAATTTGACTGAAAAGATCGTTGAAAATGCCGTTCTATGATTTAAAAAAAAAAAAATTATAAAAAAAAGGGGGTCGGGGGGTTTCGTAGGGTCGGGCGGGGACGATCAACAATTTTTTTTTTTTATGTGGCCTTATGTGAAAAATATGATTTAATACAAATACCATACTAATTTGTACTTGATGTGAGATACTAATTGCATACCTTCTGAGATTCCAACTGTATAATCCATATTACTATATTGCAACAAAGTACTTCAACTGTCATGTGTAAAATGAGGTTGGTTATATAGATGGGAATTAATTGTCTTTTGTATGATACCCTGGTGGATATCGTCTAGTCTAAGGGTGCGGTTGGAACTACTATGCAGGGTGATATGACGTATTCTTATTCGTATTAAGGGAAACGTTTGATTAAAGATTATATAGTTTGTGAATTTAAGGGACAACATCGTCATGATCAGAGCACATTTTCATCAGGACATGGAGTCGGTGTTCTAGTTTAAAGATGAACAAAATAACTAAAAATTACTGGTTCATTTATGCAACAGTAACGATAATATGACCGCATGCCAGTCAACTCGCCTCCTGGCAAACTCGCCCTTACAATCTCGCCCTTACAAACTCGCCCTGGGCTGGTGCACCATCTTGAGCCCACCGCACATAACGGAACATTCCATTTTGCTGTCGCTGGAAGTGGATCTCCATCTGTGGCACAACCTCCTCGTTGATCATTTGAAGATAGGCCTGACCATTGATATTTCACTCAATCTAATGATTGAACATAAATCTGTGTCGATTTTGTTCAGCAGGAAAGTGAACCAACTGCAATTGTGCACCACAATTTCAAGACAGTGGTGCTCAATGATGCTTGACCCTGGAATGTAACCCATGGTATCATTGGAAAGCACATAGCTTCTGCTTTAAGATGATACCATGCTTTTTGCTGGTAAACATATAGTCTGGCCATATTAACCCTTTAAAGTTGGATTACCTTTTTTTAAACACACTGTATAACAATAAAATATAGAAAATATTTAAAAATTAATAAAAAATATAAGGACCTCATTGGCCAGGTCAAGGTGACCATTGAGGTCATACTTGGGTCATCCTCTTTACATTGATACCTAACAGTGCCTGGCCAAAACGGTCTGACCACTAGAAACTGACCATTACATTTGGGGCGTTTTTAACAGCATGTACACTGTATATATGACAATAATAATATTAAAACATTAATAACAAATATAAGGACCCCAATGGCCGGGTCAAGGTGACCATTGAGGTAATCCTCGGGTCATCCTCTTTACATTGATACCAAACAGTGCCCGGCCAAAAGGGTCTGACCAATAGAAACTGACCATTACATTTGGGGCGTTTTTAACAGCATGTACACTGTATATATGACAATAAAAATATTAAAAAATTAATAAAAAATATAAGGACCCCAATGGCCGGATCAATGTGACCTTTGAGGTCATCCTTGGGTCATCCTCTATACATTGATACCTAACAGTGCCCGGCCAAAAGGGTCTGACCACTAGAAACTGACCATTACATTTGGGGCGTTTTTAACAGTATGTACCCTGTACATAGTAAATATTTTAAAATTAATAAAAAATATAAGGACCCCATTGGCCGGGTCAAGGTGACTATTGAGGTCATCCTTGGGTAATCCTCTTTACATTGATACCTAACAGTGCCCGGCCAAAATGGTCTGACCACTAGAAACTGACCATTACATTTGGGGCGTGTACAGCATGTACACTGTATATATGACAATAACAATATTTAAAAATTAATAAAAAATATAAGGACCCCAATGGCCGGGTCAAGATGACTATTGAGGTCATCCTTGGGTCATCCTCTTTACATTGATACCTAACAGTGCCCGGCCAAAATGGTCTGACCACTAGAAACTGACCATTACATTTGATTTGGGGCGTTTTTAACGGCATGTACACTGTATGACAATAAAAATATTAAAAAATTAATTAAAAATATAAGGACCCCAATGGCCGGGTCAAGGTGACCTTTGAGGTCATCCTTGGGTCATCCTCTATACATTGATACCTAACAGTGCCCGGCCAAAAGGGTCTGACCACTAGAAACTGACCGAATGCAATTGTCCCATATAGGACATGCATTAAATCGAATGTCAAACCAGTAATTAACCGTTACTTGTTTGATATTGAATGTCAAACGTCAAATAAGTAATCAACTTCACGCCGGTATAAAACCATCCCTTCCCTTCTACACTATCCCTACCTTTCTACAGTTGAGTTAAGCCTACGTCAGCGGCGTAGCCAGGACTTTTTCAGTGGGTGGGGGGGGGCACAGGGGGAATTGCTTTGCAGTGGGGGGGGGGGCCCAGGGGTTATGGGTTTTTTCCCTTTTCTTTTTCTTTTCTGTTTTTTGGGGCACTATGATGATTTTTCGTGGGGGGCACCTGGGGGGCCACTGGAGCTACGCCGCTGGCCTACGTTAACGTTAGGTCTACAAGTTACGCCTGATTTTCTACAAATATGTTCCTAGGTTCAGCTTTCACTTGATTTGTGAATCCTTAAAAATAAAACAAGAAAGATTTTCTTACCTGCTTTGTAAGGAAGGGAAGTGGACGACCGACGGCTCAGGGACGATTCTCAATGACGTTCTAAGCAGCAGTGTGACATGTGTACAGCGAATACGCGCACCACTCACGCGGAGCACCAGCATCATGCCTAACTTTATCGCGCACTTTCTTTTTTGTGTGGAAAATTACCAACTTACTGACTGTTTTTGAGCGGGATAACTTAGGCGGGAAAATGACTAGTCCGTTTAAATCACTGGTCCGTCGCTGATTAATTTCTTTTTCATAACTTAGACTAATCAAAGATAGTCAAAACCATTAATTATGACTAATGCGGTGTAGTCATAACAAATGGCTAGTCAGAAGTTAAATCGCTGACTATTCTTGGTTAGTCTTTGCAATATTAAGATTAGTCCCGCTGAAAATTGATTAGTCATAGACTTGGGACTAGGCAAACTTAGTAATTTTGACGAATTTATAAGCCCAAATGACTAACTAATTTTTACAGTGCATGAAAGAGTTGGAAATGCGTGCCAATACTAATAATAACTGTTCAGAAAACAAAACTGCTAGCACTAGGGTACCTGATGTAAGGAGAAGATATTGATATCTACCTCCGTGTATTTGAGCATTTTGCTCAAAGTAACAAATTGCCCAAAGAAAACTGGTTGGTAAAAATAGCCCCAGAGCTTACAGGTGCAGCTTTTGAGGTATATGCTACATTATCACTTGATGAAGCAAATGACTATGACCAACTAAAAAAGGCAATCTTGTCTAAATACGAAGTAAACTCTGAGACATTCAGAAACAAATTCCGAACACGGAAAAGACATGAAAATGAAACAGTACGAGAATGGGTTCATGATCTCGAACACTACTTCACAAGCTGGATAGAATTCACAAATACAGATCAAGATGATGGTGTAGGTATAAGTGAACTGGTCATCATGGAACAAGCCATGAACAAAATGCCAGAAGACCTTGCTGTACATTTGCGTGATAGTAAGCCCAAAGACAGTAAAGAGATGGCATATATCGCAGATGAGTACGTAGCCAACAGAGGAGGCTCAAAATACTGGAAGAAGCAAGATGAACACAAAAATAGAAACGACTATAGGTCTAATAGAAATTCAAGGTACGGATATCAACAAAACAATCCTAAGCCTATGCATGAACAGAATCCTAGGCCTACAAACAAATGATAATGGTACAAACCAGAATAGAGAGGGTTACAGCAGACAACCCGATAATGCTTACAAAAATAGGCACCAACAGAGTAGCCATCAAGACAGACGTACTGATGAAAGATATTGTTCCTATCACAATTCATGGTGACATTCCACAGAAGAATGTCGAAACAAATACAAGGATAAGTCTAATCCTCCAGACAAAGATAGACCTGGATCTAAGAACCCGAACAGAGGTCCTAATCCAAAAAAGGCCTACAAATGTGAAGCGCACAAACAACAAATTAAATTAGGTCTAAACAAAGAAAAAGTCGAAGTTGTTGATGATGAAGCTGAAGCCAGACTTCAGAAATGTAATATAAGTGGTACAGTCAATGGTAGACCCGTCACTATAGGCAGAGACTCGCAGTGTACACAAACTGTAGTTGCCGCAGACCTGGTCCCAACTAAATGTTATACAGGAGAAAATGTAACTGTTCGTGGTATAACAGGAAAAGTGGTTTTACCACTAGCCAAAATTGATTTGCAATGCAATATCATATCAGGAGAAGTAATAGCAGCAGTAGTCCCAGGACTACATATAGAAGTCTTACTAGGACATGACCTAGATAAAACATGTGGAGATGTAATGGCAAAACAAATCTGTGTATTAACCAGACAACAAGCAAAACAGGAAATGGACGAAATAAAACGAGCTGAAACTGAGTTAATAGAACACAAGAATGATATAACAGACTTAGGACTAGATGATGATACTCAGATCTTAAACAACACAGAAAAGAACAACACTAATACTACAGTAGACAGTCAGGTAGAAATAGGCCTAAGTAATACTTCATAGTATGAAAATGAGGTACAAGAAATGAATAGCACAGAAGATAAGCCTAAGGAGAAAAGCACTTTGTCAAAAAGACAAACAAAAGCAAACAAAGAATGGCCAAATGTTGATAAAAATGGCCTAAGAGAAATGCAGCAAAATGATATGACACTAAGAGGAGTAAAACAGAGACTTACACCAATATCAGACATTGATAAAGAAAGGGTGTGTTTCTATTCCAAAGACAATTTCATAATGAGAAAATGGAAATCCAAGAAGAACCAAGACTCTAATAATGTTGAAGCGGTACACCAAATCGTGGTACCACAACAATACAGGCCTAACATATTAGAAATGGCACATGATATCACCATGTCAGGTCACATGGGCATTGAGAAAACTAAGCAAAGAATCTTAGCCCACTTCTACTGGCCAGGCATATTCCAAGATGTATCAAACTACATAAAATGTGGTCCCACATGCCAAATGATGGACAAAAGCAAAACACCAAGAAAAGCTCCACTTATTCCTATGCCAGTCATAGATTCCCCTTTTGATCGCATAGCAATAGACATTGTAGGCCCACTAGAAAGGTCCCGCAAAGGCAACAAATATCTGTTAACAATATGTGATTATGCCACAAGGTTCCCAGAAGCCATTCCCCTATCTAATATGCGAGCTGACACAGTTGCAAATGCACTACTCACCGTATTCGCCAGAATTGGCATCCCACGAGAAATTGTACATGATCAAGGCACAAATTTCATGTCACAAATAATGGCTTCCATGTGCAAAAAGCTGAACATAACACAGCTAACTTCAAGTGCGTATCACCACCAAACTGTAGGAATTACAGAGAGATTCCACGGAACTCTCAAAAACATGTTGAGGACGCTCTCCAAAACTGAACGCAAAACCTGGGACGAATTCATTCCCATTTGCGTTTAGAGAGGTACCCAACCAAGCAACAGGGCAAAATTAAATCAAAGGTTTCTCACCATTTCAACTCCTATATGGAAGACAAATCAGAGGCCCGCTAAGTGTCATCAAACAAAACTGGATCACTGACGAACCAGGAAATGAACAAATAGTGTTAACTTGCTAAACAAGAGGTATCGTATCTTGGTCACATCATAGGTAACAAAACGGTAAAACCTATGCAGGACAAAATAGAAGCTGTCAGTAAATTTCCACAGCCTATAACTAAAAAACAGGTCAGAGCTTTCTTAGGACTAACAGGTTATTACAGGAAATTCATTCCAAATTATGCTGATACTGCTCGACCACTGACAGATCTGACAAAGAAGTCATGTCCCAACACAGTAAACTGGGATGTAAATTGTGAAATAGCCTTCACAAAACTAAAGAAGTGCCTTACTACTCAACCAATTCTGAACACTCCTATTTTCACAAAAGAGTTCATTTTGCAAACTGATGCATCCAATTTTGGACTTGGAGCAGTTCTAACTCAAATTGATCATGAAGGAAATGAAAAACCTATTCTATATCTGAGTAGAAAATTACAAGGCAGAGAAGAAAACTACACAATATCAGAAAACTACACAAAGAGTGTCTTGGTAAACTCCATTACTATTTATTTGGTCACAAGTTCACAATCATGACAGACCACCAAGCACTCAAATGGTTGGAAGTGAACAAATCAAATAATGCCAGACTTACAAGATGGTTCCTTGCTCTTCAACCATACCATTTCAGTATTGAGTACAAACAAGGAAGCAAAAACCAAAATGCTGATTTCTTAAGTAGAATTTAAGAAATAATAAAGAATGCACAAATATTAAATTATATTACATAAATATCTGCAAATCAACAAATTTGTGTAATATTATCAAATTAATCTAACTTTAATTGTATAATGATATAAATATGGTCTATTCAAATGAAGCCTATGGTACATAGAACTTAAATATTGTACTATAAGTTAAAAATTAATACTTAGGAAAGGCATCTATTAAAAAAAATAATAAAGCATGAATAAGAAAGTTCAGTAAATTTATGCCGTGTTCAAAGTATGAATGTGGAACATTATAAATTTGTGAAATTGGATGGCAACTGATCATCAGCGTACTACAATCATCGAGCAGATGCAACGCTCAAGAACTTTATAAATACAGGTCTCTTGAACTAAAAAGGTTTCCAAATATGGAAAATCGAGAATCTGGAACATTATAAACTTGTAAAATTGGATGGCAACTCATCACCAACGTACTACAATCATCGAGTTGATGCAACGCTCCAGAACTTTATAAGTACATGACTCTTGAACCAAAAAGGTTTCCAAATATGGAACACATTTTATAAACAGTTTTGTGTTTAATATTAATATATACTAATACATGTATTCTAGACCCTGGCTAGTGTTTAAAATACACAGTATTTACTTCCAACGGGGGGCATGTCATGATCAAGCCTATCATCCCATGCGCAATAATTATGCTATTAAAAGCGTAGCCTTAGCGTGCGCGCATTGCAAAGTGCAGCGTGTTGAAACTGACGCAATGCCGCGTGATGAGAATGTTTTTGATATTGTTTTGTTATGGAAAATAAAGATAAATAATTCATTCTTCGGTTGGGGTCTGACTGAGAAGGAGACACACACACATATCTATGCTGTAATGCTTTTATGAATCAATAAATGTTGAATCTTTTTGATATTTATAATCAACTGGAAGTCTCGAAGTAATACTTCTTGTTAATGTTTGTAACCTCTACGGACGGCATCACGAATCCAGTTAACACGAATTCTTTTACTTGCAACTTCACGACAAAGTGAAGCAAGTTAACATTATTTGTACGTCTCCGAAAGCTCACCTCTTAGTAACCCCGACTAAGGATCACCAACACAACAAGTGGTTACATGCATCGGACCTGTGTTCTGATGGCCGAGTCATCGTCAGAATGTGGGTTCAAATCCTGGCCGCGACCGTGGTGCTTGTGTCCCTGAGCAAGACACTTAACTGTAATTGCTTCTCTTTACCCAGGAGTACAAATGGGGACCTTTGAGGGCAGAGATGGTAATTCTTAGCAAAAAATATTCGCTTAATAGCAAAATTCTCTGCTCAGCAGCTTCATGTGATCTCTGACATATGAGGGTGTTAATGTTAACATGGTTACCCCTTATGTGTTCCTAATCGACCCATCCAGACTATACCTGCAGTGTACGAGGATGGGTCCCTGTTGTGAAGTCTCGGACATCTGAACTCGTCTGACAAACTGAAGTAACGATGAGGACTCTGGTAGCTTTATTTTGGGCCAAGTGGTGTAATGATACTGCAGGATCTCACGGTGCTCGCTCATCTGGAACAAACAAAAGTACAAGAAAGATGGAAACTCTTGCATCTGGGAAATCATTAAAAGGAAGGTACATCATTGGTAATGTTGACAAAACTGCTTCTATGAGTATGCTTACTCTCTTTAAATCAAGATATACATTGAAGGGAATGTACAGCATTGGTAATGTTGGCAAAACTGCTTCTATGAGTATGCTTACTCTCTTTGAATCAAGAAATACATTGAAGGGAAAGTACAGCATTGGTAATGTTGACAAAACTGCTTCTATGAGTATGCTTACTCTCATTGAATCAAGACATACATTAAAGGGAAAGTACAGCATTGGTAATGTTGGCAAAAGTGAGAGTATGCTTACTCTCTTTCTTGATTGTCATCATGAATGAATGCATTTAAAACCAGTATAAATTTCTGGTAAAATGTCTGTAAAAAGCTCATATCATTGTGTGGTTATATAACAAGAAAATAGTGAAAATGCATTCAGATTGTTTATACTCAAGGGAAATTGTATACCATAATTTATTTACAAGTAAGATTTATGTAAAACTGTGATAATTTTTATGTTTTTTTTATTTTACCAATATCATACAGTGGTTTTAAAACATCTTATAAAACATGTACTTGGACCTATTGCACAAAGCGTCAACATGCATCTTCCGATAAGTACTGATGTACGATGCAAATAATGGCGTAAGAATACAAATGCAAATTCACGTGACGATAGTGCACACTTTAAAATAACTAAGAGAATAAGAAGTTTGTGAGATCGGGCCTGGGGGGAACGTAATACTCAAAAGTTCACCGACCTTTGACAGGTTGAATGTCTTCACGATGTAATTAGTGTAAGCTTTCTTGTTTACTTTGGTGACACACACATCTCCATAGACCTTGGTAATGTCCGGCCAGTACTTCTCACATTTTTTCTAGAAATAATGAAAATTATGATAAAGAGTGTTTTTCAAGACTCTTTATTATTATTATTTTGTTTCTCTTCACAACCATTTTTTAAGCAAACAGAAAATACATCAAAAACTAAAATCATTAAAATGAATACATGTGGAGATCTGCATGAGGAGGAATTGTTGAATTATAACCAAAACTCACTGGTTCAGTCTTCCACCAAGCATGTGCATGAATCAGAATCAATACCAATGCAATGAGCAATTAAGATTTAACAAAAAATCCCTAAAATAAGTTTAAAACTAGACGGCAGTGTTTGTGATATTACAAACACATAGGTGTTCGAGTTTTGTCAGGGCAGTGATGATGACGTCAGAATGTTTTTTTAAAGAAACTTTGAATTATTATTTTTTAATATTAAACTTTGACTTCCGGTTTGGACAGGAAGTAAGGTCAAATTGGGGTCACCTTTGTGTAAATATTTTTCGACAATTAATCTATACAATGGTGCAAAAAATGTCAATGTACATCTTGTGGTTGTTGAGATAAGATTTTTTTAAATATTAAACTTTGACTTCCGGTTTGGACAGGAAGTAAGGTCAAATTGGGGTCACCTTTTTGTAAATAATTTTTGACAATTACCGATCTGTACAATGGTATAAAAATTGTGAATTTACCTCTTGTGGTTGTTGAGGTATGATTTTTTAAATATTAAACTTTGACTTCCGGTTTGGACAGGAAGTAAGGTCAAATTGGGGTCACCTTTTTGTAAATATTTTTGGACAATTAACGATCTGTACAATGGTACAACAATTTTGAATTTACCTCTTGTGGTTGTTGAGATATGATTTTTTTAAATATTAAACTTTGATTTATTGTAATTCGATATCTGATGACCTAATCATGACGTCACAAATTTTGTTTCATCTACGTGTTAAGTTCTAAGTATATGCCAAGTTTCAAGTTCATGTGAAGTTTGCAAGTATGTGTTTTTTTGTAGACAATCTATGGGGAGAAGAAGAAGAAGAAGAAGAAGGAGAAGAAGAAAAACTAGAGATTCGAGTTTGTTTACACAAACTCTAGGTGTTCGGGAGGAAGTAAAGGTCAAATTGGGGTCACCTTTGTGTAAAATTGTTTTGACAAATAACGATCTGTACAATGGTGCAAATATTGTGAATTTACCTCTTGTGGAAGATTTTGTTTTAAATATTAAACTTTGACTTCCGGTTTAGACAGGAAGTAAAGGTCAAATTGGGGTCAACTTTGTGTAAAATTGTTCTGACAATTAGCGATCTGTACAATGGTACAAAAATTGTGAATTTACCTCTTGTGGTTGTTGAGATATGATTTTTTTAAATATTAAACTTTGACTTCCGGTTTGGACAGGAAGTAAGGTCAAATTGGGTTCACCTTTTTGTAAATATTTTTTGACAATTAACGACCTGTACAATGGTACAAAAATTGTGAATTTACCTCTTGTGGTTGTTGAGATATGATTTTTTTAAATATTATACTTTGACGACTTCCGGTTTGGACAGGAAGTAAGGTCAAATTGGGGTCATCTATTTGTAAATGTCTTTTGACAATTAATGGTCTGTACAATGGTACAAAAATTGTGAATTTACCTCTTGTGGTTATTGAGATATGATTTTTTTAAATATTAAACTTTGACTTCCGGTTTGGACCGGATGTAAGGTCAAATTGGGGTCACTCACAACTCGTGTTTCATCTACTTGTTAAGTTCTAAGTACATGCCAAGTACATGTACGTAAGCTTGTTTACAAAAATCATCAACTTTGACCAATTTTAAAAGTAATTTCCCGCTCTCTTCACCTTTTACTTACACCATAGTAAGAAGCACTAATCAGGTGTCTGCAGATGACTTCGATGTTCTTGTGAAAACTTCGATTCAGTAGAAATTAAGTGGAATTTTTACAGCGATGCTCCACAAACGCGTTATAAGTTTATAAATATATGTGATGATCAGCGCCACCAAGTGACCACTAAAAGTTTTGAAATTCAACAAACTCAAATACAAATAATTATTAAAAGGCACACAAATCAGTAAAGCAGGTGCCCAGGTGAACATCTCTCGGTGAAGCCCCCTCTTCCATTCCATGTCCACTATTAAGCAATCCGAATAGCGTAACGGGAAACTTCACGCTAAACTTCGCATAGGAGCCTTGCTCTTGATAGGATCAGGAATAAGACGAATTAATTTCTTCTGCACTGATGGTAAAGACCACTAAAGTTGTATAGCGCCCTCTATAGTTAGAATTTCTAACGCACAATAACACACTGAATGTGGGTCAATACGTATGTGGACTTGACGTCATCATGACGTCACTGTTGCGGTTTCCTGATCATCATGACGTCACTAGGTTTCATCTACAAGTTAAGGTCTAACTATGTGTGAAGTTTGAAGGTTTTTTAAACTTGGCAAGTATGTTTTTGTTTGCGGACAAGATGGGGAAGAAGAAGAAGAAGTAAAACTAGATATAAGTTTTTGTCACAACAAAAACAAGGTGTTCGGTTGAAGTTAAAATGGTTACGTCATCAATTCGAAGTGTTGGAGAAGTCCAATGTTAACGTCTGTTGAAGTTCTCGCGAGAAGTTTATTTGAATACAATACAATACTGAATTTAGAAATTATTTTAATATTAAACTTTGACTTCCGGTTTGGACAGGAAGTAAGGTCAAATTGGGTTCACCTTTGTGTAAATACTTTTGACAATTAACAATCTGTACAATGGTACAAAAATGTCAATTTACCTCCTGTGGTTGTTGAGATATGATTTTTTTAAATATTAAACTTTCACTTCCGGTTTGGACAGGAAGTAAGGTCAAATTGGGGTATAAATATTGTTTGACAATTAACGATCTGTACAATGGTACAACATTTTTTAATTTATATCTTGTGGTTGTTGAGATATGATTTTTTTAAATATTAAACTTTGACTTCCGGTTTGGACAGGAAGTAATGTCAAATTGGGGTCACCTTTGTGTAAATATTTGTGGACAATTAACAATCTGTACAATGGTGCAAAAATTGTGAATTTACCTGTTGTGGTTGTTGAGATATGATTTTTTTAAATATTAAACTTTGACTTCCGGTTTGGACAGGAAGTAAGGTCAAATTGGGGTCACCTTTGTGTAAATATTTGTGGACAATTAACAATCTGTACAATGGTGCAAAAATTGTGAATTTACCTGTTGTGGTTGTTGAGATATGATTTTTTTAAATATTAAACTAGATTGTTTTAAATATTAAATTTTGACTTCCGGTTTGGACAGGAAGTAAGGTCAAATTGGGGTCACTCACAACTCGTGTTTCATCTACTTGTTAAGTTCTAAGTACATGCCAAATTTCAAGTTCCCCGAACACCTAATAATTATTAAAAGGTACACAAATCAGTAAAGCAGGTGCCCAGGTGAACATCTCTCGGTGAAGCCCCCTCTTCCATTCCATGTCCACTATTAAGCAATCCGAATAGCGTAACGGGAAACTTCACGCTAAACTTCGCATAGGAGCCTTGCTCTTGATAGGATCAGGAATAAGACGAATTAATTTCTTCTGCACTGATGGTAAAGACCACTAAAGTTGTATAGCGCCCTCTATAGTTAGAATTTCTAACGCACAATAACACACTGAATGTGGGTCACTACTCATGATGACTTGACGTCATCATGACGTCACTGTTGCGGTTTCCTGATCATCATGACGTCACTAGGTTTCATCTACAAGTTAAGGTCTAACTATGTGTGAAGTTTGAAGGTTTTTTAAACTTGGCAAGTATGTTTTTGTTTGCGGACAAGATGGGGGAGAAGAAGTAAAAAAAAAAATTTTTTTAAAAACCGAACAAAAACAAGAGGTGTTTCGGGCACATACCCGAACACCTAAAAAAACCAAAAAAAACTACACGGCAGTGTTTGTGATATTACAAACACATAGGTGTTCGAGTTTTGTCAGGGCAGTGATGATGACGTTAGAATGTTTTTAATAGAAACTTTGCATTATTTTTTTAAATATTAAACTTTGACTTCCGGTTTAGACAGGAAGTAAAGGTCAAATTGGGGTCATGTTTTTGTAAATATTTTGACAGTTAACAATCTGTACAATAGTGCAAAAACTGTGAATTTACCTCTTGTGGTTGTTGAGATATGATTTTTTTAAATATTAAACTTTGACTTCCGGTTTGGATAGGAAGTAAGGTCAAATTGGGGTCATCTTTTTGTAAATATTTTTTGACAATTAACAATCTATACAATGGTGCAAAAATTGTGAATTTACCTCTTGTGGTTGTTGAGATATGATTTTTTTAAATATTAAACTTTGACTTCCGGTTTGAACAGGAAGTGAGGTCAAATTGGGGTCACCTTTGTGTATTTTTTTGACAATTAACGATCTGTACAATGGTACAAAAATTGTGAATTTACCTCTTGTGGTTGTTGATATATGATTTTTTTAATATTAAATTTTTACTTCCGGTTTGGACAGGAAGTAAGGTCAAATTGGGGTCACATTTTTGTAAATATTTTTGACAGTTAACAATCTGTACAATGGTGGAAAGATTGTGAATTTACCCCTTGTGGTTGTTGAGATATGATATTTTTAAATAGTAAACTTTGACTTCCGGTTTGGACAGGAAGTAAGTTCAAATTGGGGTCACCTTTTTGTAAATATTTTTTGACAATTAACAATCTGTACAATGGTGTAAAAAATGTCAATTTACCTGTTGTGGTTGTTGAGATATGATTTTTTTAAATATTAAACTTTGACTTCTGGTTTGGACAGGAAGTAAGGTCAAATTGGGGTCACCTTTGTGTAAATATTTTTCGACAATTAACAATCTATACAATGGTACAAAAATTGTGAATTTACCTCTTGTGGTTGTTGAGATATGATTTTTTTAAATATTAAATTTTGATTTATCGTAATTCGATATCTGATGACCTAATAATGACGTCACAAATTATGTTTCATCTGCGTGTTATGTTCTAAGTATATGCCAAGTTTCAAGTTCATGTGAAGTTTGCAAGTATGTGTTTTTTTGTAGACAATCGATCCGGAAAAGAAGGAGAAGAAAAAAAACGAAAAAATACGAACAAAAACAATAGGTGTTCGCGCTGTAGCTCGAACACCTAAAACAATTTAAAAAACGAACAAAAACAAGAGGTGTTTCGGGCACATACCCGAACACCTAAAAAGCACCAAAGTTCTTGAGGTGCAAAAGTGGACAGAAAAACACTTTCTTTTGTCACCTAATGATAATCACAATGTTCATACTAGCGGTCAATGGTCATAGCTACAATGCTGATATATAAACTGGGAGCCAATGCTCATGTTCGGTACAACCAAATGTTCATTATAGTAGTGTTCATTAGAGTGATCGATCTACAATTCCTTTTATCACCTTTAGGATAAAAGGTCAGCGTAAACTTACATTGTTCTATCCCATGCTGGGGCTTTCCTCTCCGATTGCGTTGTTATTGCACTTTATGCAAAATGCTTGGCATCAGTTTTGTTGTATTACGCCCTCACTCGTGAGAAGTGTTTCATCACTTGTCTTTCATTATTGGGCCCTGGTATTTGGCTGTATGCCAAAACAATAGGCTGACCTTGGGCTATTTCTTTACTGGTTGTTAGGCAGGTACGTGCTGGTATGCAAATTCTTTACAGGCTTAACCAATTAATTTGCTCATCTAAGCGTCATTAGGTGTTCGGGTTTGTGCCCGAAACACCTATTGTTTTTGTTCGTTTTTTTTTCTTTTCTTCTCCTTCTTCTTCTTCTTCTTCTCTGGATAGATTGTCTACAAAAAAACACATACTTGCAAACTTCACATGAAATTCAAACTTGGCATATACTTAGAACTTAACACGTAGATGAAACAAAATTTGCGACGTCATGATTAGGTCATGAGATATCGAATTATGATAATTCAAAGTTTAATAATTAAAAAAATCACATCAAGGGATCTGAAAAATCAATAAAATTACTGATTTAGTCGGGGAAAAATATGTAGTTTATCATGAGTGTAAAGAGTGTGAAATATGTGACATTAGAGACGAGGATATGTTTGAGTTTGATATTTATTTGTACTGAAAACACGACATTTTTGTAAAAAAGAGAAACACACTTTTCCTGAAAATTTACGCGCAATCTGTTATTTCCACTACGTCCGCAATACTCAATCGAGTGGGCGGGGCATATAAAACAGTCCGGCCGGCGGAACGGTAATACTTGTATGTCGCCCTCAATCGGCAGAAACAGATACTGAAATATCGAACATTTTAGCGAGTGGTACGGTTATATTTCCGATTTACTCAGAAAGAAATTGTATTTTTATGAAAATAAGAGTGTGAAATATGTGATATTACTGATGAACTCGTGCCAACTCGTACTTCAACCAACTCGTCCTCCGACAAACTCGTACTCCGACCAGCTCGTACTCCAACCAAATCGTACGAGCACATGTACAATACAATCGACGGTGTTTGCGTGTGGTGCCCACACAAATTCTTTCTACGAAATTGAGGGAGTGTAATGTCATAAAGGGTAGGTATCTTGAATTTAATTGTTAAGAGGATTTCCTGTATTTATCTTCGTGTTTTATACAAGAAAAGCCATTTTAAGCGTTGGGTTGGCTGGTAACGTTAATGTAGTTGCATTGTGCCTGTTTAACTTAACGTCGTTAGTTATGTGAACATACTTTGAACAGTAAACAACTCACCACTTTTCTAACAGATGTCACTAAAATGTATTTAGAATGTAAATAAGGATAGGAAATTCAGTTGCTAAGGTTATGGCAATTTTTCAGTTGAAATTTTATGCCATATTTTGTAATTTATGTTTTCTCCAAAAATCTTCAGTTTGTGCACAAATTAACGTCATGTAGTGATTGTTTACTGCACTTTCCCTTAATTTTTTAGCCTTCTTAGATACAAATCAACTTACATAGACAATTATTTCACAGGAAAAATGCACAATATTCATGACACAATACATGTACTTGTATAAGTTGTTAGTCCTGCTCCCTGGGGAGGCCTCTCTCAGACATCTCTCACATGAAACTATGAGAGTCAGCAATTTCCTTAAATACCTTTCTCTTTTGATGTGAGTTTCATGCAAGAACATTTCTTTAATTTAATACACATTGTCAAGAATAATTGTGTGCAATTTTGAAAACAACCAATTCCCTTTTCAATTTCAATGGTCCAGCTACTCCAAAATTATACACTATTTTCCCCATTCATATAAATTAGAACTTCTCTGAATTTTCAAATACTTTATTCTTGTCCATGTACTTGTAAAACCTTCCTACTATTTTGTACAGCATGTTCACTGTGATGTATTATTTTCCTCATTCACATAAATTAGAACTTCTCTGAAATTTCAAATACTTTATTCTTGGTCCATGTACTTATAAAACTTTCCTATTATTTTTTACAGCATGTTGACTCCAATACATCATGGCTCAGACAGCGTTGACACCACATCCAAATGCAGTATCGTAACTGTTCAAGTCATCAACAATATTCAGTTTGTAGGCTACATTGGTATGGTTTAACGTCTTACGTTAACAGATCATTTGAGAATCTGTGCACAATTAATGGAAGTGGTCTTCATTACTTGGTTTCGTTTGAAGGTATGTAAACTTTCACATTTTTTATAGTAGTACTAGTAGTACTTATGTCCTGTGTGGTGATGGCTGCATTGCAGTTTACTTTATACTAGCACTTAATTTTCTCACTAAAGTAGACCAGAAACAAATATCAGCACCTTTATTGAGATAATGAAACAGTCACATCATGGAGGAAGGAAGACGTCACATGTAGTTCTATTCCATTGTAAAACCTAACTTAAAGGCATTGTTCTGAAGGGATCATTTTTCTGAAGTTACATCAATCCATCAATCCATCATCCTGATAATAACATATAAGGGCATTCTAAGTTATGTGTGTTTTGTTAGCATGACCCATTATTCTTCATCCCTCTTTGAAAACATTTAATATTGTTTTTACATGATTCGTTTATATTTCAGATCAACGATATCCATTTGTGCTACTGCTACAAGGTGAGTTAGAGTCTGTGTAACTTTGTGATCCAATGGCCAGTATTTGAAGTTTATCCATTCATCAAAGGAGTTAACGTATTATTCAAATTATTTTATATGGACTTATCCTATCTGTGGCAGTCTTTTCCCTCAAGGGAATTGTTTTTTCAGGACTTCAAGACACATCTAGGTCTTTCTAGGAATTTCTTTAACATGTTAGAACAAAAATAGTACTGAGGAATTCTTATTATTTTTTGGACTGAACCCAAACATCCTCACAAATGTAATTATTAAACAATATCTGTTGGTGATCTAGTAAAATGTATATTGCCGACAGTGAATCACTGGCAGTTGGGCCATATAAACATAGTAAACATACCCCCCCCCCCCATCTTCATTGCATGGGTGTGTCAGCCTTGGAATACCATTTGCCAGATCACCCAATTAAAGTTCCTATTTATTTGTATGCTCGCATTGGGATAGTACTGACCATCAATCCCATAAACACAATTGGTTAAACAGAGACTTTCTACAAACGGGCCATGGAATTGGTGTCCTAGTTTAAGACGAACATAGTGACTAAAAATTACTGGCTCATTTATGCAGCAGCAACGCGAATATGACCTTATCATGTGAGTATTATTTTCAGTCACTGAGTTAAACTAGAACTTGAACTCTGATTCCATGCCCTGTTGATCGTGAAGATATTGCCACCTTTAAACAATAACTTTAACATTACTATTTATGAAAATGTATTTTCAACAGTTAATGACACATAAATACATATACATGTAACAATCAGAAGATCATATTTCAGTATTGTTTGTTTCTTTTTTTTTTACAGTTATCCTTCAAATTACATTGTCCTGTCTCTTCCCTATAAGTATTGTTTTAAAAAACTGAACCAAACATTGTACAAGACCTGCACACACCTCACCTCAGGGCCAAAAATGTGTAATGATAAAGCTGTGATGATACAGTATTTAATTCCACCACAACGTAATTAGCGTAACAGCTCTGTATTCGTCCAAAGGACGAATGTCGTACAGATCGTTAATTGTCAAAAAATATTTACAAAAAGGTGACCCCACTTTGACCTTTACGTCCTGTCCAAACCGGAAGTCAAAGTTTAATATTTAAAACAATCATATCTCAGCAACCACAAGAGGTAAATTAATTTTTTGCACCATTGTACAGATCGTTAATTGTCAAAAATATTTACAAAAAGGTGACCCCATTTTGACCTTACTTCCTGTCCAAACCGGAAGCGAAAGTTTAATATTTAAAAAAATCATATCTCAACAACCACAAGAGGGAAATTCACAATTTCTGCACCATTGTACAGATCGTTAATTGTCAAAAAATATTTACAAAAAGGTGACCCCAATTTGACCTTACTTCCTGTCCAAACCGGAAGTCAAACTTTAATATTTAAAAAAAATCATATCTCAACAACCACAACAGGTAAATTAAGTTTTTGTACCATTGTATAGACTGTTAATTGTCAAAAATTATTTATAAAAAGGTGACCCCAATTTGACCTTACTTCCTGTCCAAACCGGAAGTCAAAGTTTAATATTTAAAAAAATCATATCTCAACAACCACAAGGGGTAAATTCACAATCTTTTACCATTGTATAGATTGTTAATTGTCAAAAATTATTTACAAAAAGTGACCCCAATTTGACCTTACTTCCTGTCCAAACCGGAAGTCAAAGTTTAATATATTAAAAAATCATATCTCAACAACCAAAAGAGGTAAATTCACAGTTTTTGCACCATTGTACAGATTTTTAATTGTCAAAAATATTTACAAAAACATGACCCCAATTTGACCTTTACTTCCTGTCCAAACCGAAAGTCAAAGTTTAATATTAACAAAAATCATCCACAAGAGGTAAATTGACAATCTTTGCACCAAGGTACAGATCGTTAATTGTCAAAAAATATTTAAACAAAGTTGACCCCAATTTGACCTTTACGTGTCCCGAACACCTAGTGTTTGTCAATACAAACACCAATCTCTAGTTAAACTTTAGGTTTGGCGGGCTTAATGAATTTAACTTCCACTTTGTCACAGTCACTGGATTAATGAAGATGCTAGAAAATTTTGGTGTGACGAAGGTGATATAAAAATTTCGCCTCGGTTCTTCTGCAGCTGGATAAAGCGCTTTGGCTTGTGGATTATCAATTAAAAAGAAATTGTTTATTTCGGCAGCTGACGATTTTTGATATTTTGCGGCTGTATTTTTCGAAGCTACGTGTTCCAGACGCAAGCATCGGAGGCGTTCTCGACGATTTGTATACGGTAAATTATCGTTGGAATTTGTGCAAGGCAAATCTCCAAGGACAATATTATTTTCCTTTTCAATTTGTGAAGGATAATTCATCTTGGACTTGGGTTCTCCAGCTGCAATTTTTGGTTTAAAAACAATTGACTATCAACATTATCCAGCGGATTTTGTTCATCGAGTTTTTTCTGTGGATTTCTACGTAACATCGGCTCAGTTCTTCAATGCCACTGTTACACAAATAAAAGTTCTCTCCGTTTCCTCATGTAGTTTTTTCTACGAGGCCACATAGTTCCACTTGTCTTTAGTAATTTCGTGGATATATATTCAGTTATTGGATTGACAGCGTATTCTTTGGATTTACATATGTTTGGGGGAATTTTGACGTCTCTGTGGTCGCGGCATTTGAGCTACCGAACATTATTACAGTAACGTTATAGGCATAGCTAGGCCTCCACTGTTCGGCCCGAGTTTTTAACTTAACGGATAGAACGTCTCACTATTGGTTTTTTTTCCAGTGTACAAAACTGTTCAGTATCTTCAATTTCATCAGCACTTTTACACGGGGGTTGCTTCAACTTTTCCGGCGCTTATTCATTCGGACTGAGGTTTACCCGTAACTTGTTAGTCCCTAACGGCATAAACTGTGATTGGAACAGTAAAGACAGAGAATTTGTTGCGTTGTTGTAGCCGCCGGCTGAGGGATATGCCTCGGCCGAAGAGACAAACACGAACGCCAGCACGGCTATCATCGCCGCTGAAGCAGTCAGCACATCGAGGACAGGGACCAAGGCAACGCCGGGGTGCCAGGCGTCCGACGGCGGCTCAAGGTCGGCCTCCTTCGAGTGACACTGCACCATGAGTGACCGGCAGTCGTCGTTTGTGCTCCAGTGACCGAGGTACTCCCAGTATCACTACCAACACGGTAGCGGATGTGTTGGGAAATATCCAACCAGCTACAGTGGGCAATGATCGGGCAAGTTGTAAAGTTAATGGTTCATGTATCGTCCATGTACGTTAAGTAATTCGCCGCACTCATGAAATGACGAACTTGCCTTTGGCTTTAATATGGAGTATTACTATTAGGCTACTGGTTGCATAAACTTAAGTCGTGCTTGTTACAAAAAAGAAAATCATAGGTGAAATTGTATGATTTACTGTAAAGTTGGTGCTTGTGAAAATGGAAAAGTTGTTTAACCACTGATTTTACTAAATACAAATAGTAAGGGATTTACATAACCTCAATTTGTTGTTCACGAACATCTGTGATTTTATTGTTCTATGCCGTCAATGAGCTGTTGTCAGTGGAAACCAAAAGAGGTCAATGCTTTGCATTTGCAATGATTTTTTAAAGGAATAGGGGCCTACTGATCCTCAAAATGGACACATTCCTTATAGGTGAAGCGAACAAAGGCTAGGCCTACTTCTTAATTCGTTGGTGTTAATTTGTCTGTTGTGGTAAATTATTGAGAAAATGATCATTAATATCATGGTTATGGAAAGAAATATTTTATTTGAAAAAATAAATTATACCATTTTATTTTTAAAATCTAAAACAATAATTTTATTTTCAAGTTTAAAAACAATTTTACAACCATCTGGAATAAGATGAAGCATGGGTCAACCGTTTTTCTTCTTCGGTAAAATTTCTGTGCCCCCATCAACTTTAACAACAGTTTGGGGGTGGGTCATTATACTGTAACGGGTGGGTCATTATACTGTAACGGTCGGGT
Source organism: Zoroaster sp. YZ-2022 (assembly GCA_029582265.1). Lineage (NCBI taxonomy): Eukaryota > Metazoa > Echinodermata > Asteroidea > Forcipulatida > Zoroasteridae > Zoroaster > Zoroaster sp. YZ-2022. Next base: position 25,921,416 of record CM055825.1, on the reverse strand, counting down.
CCAACCCTGCCGCTCTTATCACTACTAAAACGGGCGTGTCTCAACAACCCGCTTAAACAGAACGCGGAAGTCTGATGTGTGATGTACGAGTGTACAATCTGGGCTTGAGGTTGTAAGTGAAGATGGTGTGTGATGGTGGAGAGGATGATGATGATGATGATGATGATGATGATGATGATGATGATGATGATGATGATGATGATGATGATGATGATGATGATGATGATGAGTTTTACAGAGTCAAGAATGAGGATTGACAAGATGATGACGAGATGGACGACCTAACCTGATAATAAAAGGTTACACTGAAACAAAAGGGTTTACTTTCAATTCAACTGGTATGCTTCTTTATTAACTCTCTTCAATGTCTTCCATTCATTAGTTCTCTTAAATTTCTTCCATTTAATTAATGGGGATTCTATCTAAACTTGATGCAGGGTCCCTACTAAATCAGTAATTCAAGGATCACGCGCAGTGACGGATCATGCATGACCGATCAATCAAGGACTTGTAGCGTGTCTATGGTTGACGATGGATAGCAATAACATGTACGCACAGTACAGTACTCGTACTGTAGTAAGCGGCGGCCGCATACACAGAGTAACACACGGCGCCTTTGCTATTTCACCGGGTCAGTCCAAGTCACGAACTATGCAATGAGCTGCTGCGCTGCGCGCCTTTTATAGATTTCTGCAGCTCGCAATTTTCAATGTGCGCATGGGATTGCGACCAAAAATGATTGGTCAAACTAGTAAACAATGCGCGTGCGACCAAAAGTAATTGGTTAAGCTAGTAAACAAGATGTGCGTGCGACCAAAAGTGACTGGCGCTTTACAGCTTGATCATGCATATTCAATCCACGGTCTAAAATTAATATACAAATATAACATGGTTTGAGGGTGGACAGTCGATATTAGCTCCCCGAGGTATTGGAAGTTGGCAAACTAGTTCCCGAGGCGAAGCCGAGGGAACTAGTTTGTCAACTTACAATACCGAGGGGAGCTAATATCGACTGTCCACCCGAAAAAAATAATATTTGTTTTACTATACCTCATACATATACAGTTGTATTACAATAATAAGGAGCATCATTGTCATTGAGCTCGGGAAAACGCGAATTGACATTTACGTGTGCCGCCATCTTTTCATGTATATGTAGCTAGGGCGTTGTTCGTGTGTGCGTACTACTATCACCACGCTACAATAAGGGAAAATATATTAATTTCACGGATGTATAACTTGGTAATATTATATTAGAGTTCTGGTGTTTCTAGATTTGATAATATAAGTGGGCATTACGTAAGTCCAAAGTAAAGCTATTTCAGCCACCTTGCACATTCCTTACTGGTGAGCATCACATTCCAAGAGTGATGACCTCAGCAGTGTAGGCTCTGGTCAGGGTATGTGTATGTCCAAATATGGATGACCACTCTACATCGATTTGGTTAGGACAGCCTCTCTTTCTCAAACCAACCAAACATATTATTGTATTGTCTAATTATTCAAAATGTATCATTCATAAGGTATGAAACAAGTCCTTTTAAGGTTATGATCTTATAAGAAAGTGTTCATAGATTGTGTATATAAACCTTGTGAATTCTTAGTGAGAGGGAGAATGCCTTCACCATCCGACATGTATTAAACCGTATCATCAACCGTAAACTCCGTCTCAACTCGTATCGTCTGTACTGCATATAGCCTAACTGGTTATATTTGGTGGAGAATCCGGGATCTCTCACAGCGAACTTTGTCGATTTCACTTCTGCTCACCTAGTTTTTAATGATCACACGGTCTCGACGCTTATCTGCAATAATGGCAACTTCACATTTCGAACCCCTCCTACCTAAGTTCACGGGCTACGATGTGGAAGATCCTGAGCTGTGGTTGGACAGATATGAAAGATATGGTCAACAGAAAGCCTGAACGGCAACACAGCAAGCCGTAAATCTCCCTCTTTATCTAGCCGACTCAGCTAGTTACTTGTATAGAGACTTACCAGCAGCCACCACCGCCACTTTTGCCTCAGTAAAACAGGCATTTCTCCAAAAGTATCAGCCCCATGAGGGGATGAAGTGGGTGAGACTAGCTGAGCTGGCGGATCGAAAGCAGCAACCCAACGAGTCAGTTGAGGCATATGTCGCCGACATTGAAAGGAGATGCTGCCAGCTACGCAAGTCACCAGAAGAAAGGATGGAGGTGTGTATCAGAGGACTTCTCCCAGACATCAGGAACCATGTCATCAAATCCCATCCAAAAACAGTAGACGAGGCAATCACTCAAGCCAGTCTTGCCCAATCAACGTCGGTGCAATCTCCTCCAATCTTGGAAGTGAACTCGGCCATTAAAGAACTGGCTAATCAGATAACAGCCCTTCAGTCTCAGCTAGCAACCATCTCCGCTACCCAACCTGCCCCATACACCGAACAGACCCCGAATCGTGGTTACTACGACGACCGAAGGCAACAACAGTTCCGCCCACAACCGAGACATTTTGTTCAGAGAGGACAGCAACAAGAAGTGCGACAGCAAGACCGGCAACCAACGCCACCGATGATGACGACTGCCTGCCATTGGTGTGGAAGGGGTGAGTGCAGTAGGCAAACATGTCCGGCCCGTAATATCGAATGTCATAATTGCCATAAAGTAGGGCACTTTGCTAGAGTATGTTTAAGTAGACCAGGCAACTACAATAACAGTAACGGTAGTGTTATGTACTCAGAGATATAATTACACGTGTGCACGTCTATTTTGATCATTATCCAGAGTGGCTTTATTGTGTCAACAGAGGGCGCTATACAAGTTACTGGAATATCTCACACTCCTCCCCTACTAAAAAAAAATTGTTATACAATTAGTGTTTTATGTGTCCAAAAAAAACAAACATATGACATGAGTCGTTTTCTTATTCACTTAAAAAAAAATTTTTTTTAAACACATCCATTTAAGATACCATAACCTTTCAAAATATCTGAAAGCTTTTCCAAAATATCTCAAAACTTTTTCAAAATGAAAACGAATTTTAGGTTAACAAAATTTTCCTTTACCTGTTGTGATAAATAAGATAATGTATTACTTTTACCATAGCCACTGAAACTTATCAATCTGGAAACAACAACAAAAACAACCATTTGGTTATGTTGATCTCCCTACTGTTGCAATTTATAAAAAGATTACAACCCTTTTCTGGTTTACATAGATTCAATGAGTCTGTCAGGTTGTTTAATCACTCTTTTAGGATATCTTCCCTCTTGAGTATGTACCGGAGATTGGGGTGTTACAGGTGTTTTTGTGGATTCCTGTAACTCAGGTTGATCACTTTCAGACTCAAGCTGAACTGGCTCTGCTTGTGTACTAGGGACTTGCGGCATCAGTTGGTCACTTTTACTTCCAATGATGACTGGTTCTGACCTTGAATAAGTCATTGGCAAATCTGTATTCCCATTTGGTGAGGGAAAACTTGCCTTTCCAGCTTCAAGCAAGTGATCTGCATGACAATGCCTTAGTGTTTGTCCAACCTTGACTAGATAAGTCAACGGACCCAACCTCCTTGCCACAACACCTACAACATACCGTTCTCTACCACCCCTGAAATTTTGAACCATGACTTTATCTCCCTTATCAAAATCTCGGATTTTCATGTTTGGTGTGTCGTGAGTAGCTTTTTGCTTACTTTGCTTTTCACAAACTCTACCAAGTACATCTGATTTCAACAAACTAAATCGTGTTCTAGGCGCATGTTTAAACAATAATTCATACGGTGAACACCCTGTTGAAGACTGAGGTGTAATGCGATAAGCCAACAAGAAATTGTCAAGTCGATGACGAACAGAGACCTTTGGATTCTTTCCAAAATCATCTTCCAACATGTATTTTTTTAGTGCCTTTTTTGCAATTTGAACACTTCTCTCTGCAGCACCATTTGATGCTGGATGGTAAGGAGGCACGCGTGTGCCTTATTCCATTCTTACCAAGAAACAACTCAAACTCTTCTGAAGTGAATTGAGGTCCATTGTCCGACACTAATTCTGCTGGTAATCCAAAATCGCGAACCAACTCCTCAGTACTTCAATAGTCCGTACACTAGTTGTGCTAGTCATACATTCAACATTAATCCACTTACTATAACAGTCAATCATGATCAAATAGTGTTTCCCTTCAAGTTCAAAGAAATCAATATGAACTCTTTCCCATGGTTTATGTGAATTGGTCCATGGTACAAATGGTGCCTTGGTTGGAGCATTCCTCAGTGACAAGCATACTTCGCAATTTTTCACTATTTCTTCAATGTCTTGATCTAACTTTGGGTACCAAAAATAGCTACGCGCTACTGCTTTCATGCGCACAATTCCTGTGTGCTCTTGATGTAACTCACTAACAAGTCTTGCTCTGAGACTGGGAGGAAGTATAACTTCGTAACCCCCACTGAAGGCAACCTTGGTCATTACTCAACTCATTCCTTCTAACAAAATAATGCTGTATGTCAGTATCTTCATTGTGCTTTGGCCAACCATTCATGGTATAATTTAGTACCCTACTGAGTATTGGATCTTTGAGTGTTGCTTCTCTGATTTCAGCTGACACAGGTAAGTTATCTGTATACGTAAAGTAGTTCATGGAAAGTTCACTCGCTAAATTTTCCTTACATGTTACAGGGAATCTTGATAGAACATCTGCATTTGCATGATCTACTGACCTACGATACTTAATATCATACTGATGTGCCATCAATATTAAAGCCCATCTTTGCAATCTAGCGGCAGCTAAAGAAGGAATTCCCTTCTTTGATCCAAAAATAATTGTGAGTGCCTCATGATCAGTGTACAGTGTAAACTTTCTTCCATACAGGTATTTGTGAAATTTGGTTACCCCATAAATGATCGCTAGTGCCTCTTTCTCTAGTTGCGAATAATTCTGCTCAGTTTTGGTCAAAGTACGCGATGCATAAGCAACCGGTTTTTCGTCTCCGTTTTTCATGATGTGAGACAACACCACTCCTAAACCTTGTGGTGACGCATCACATGCCAAAATCAGAGGCTGTTTTGGATCATAGTGAACCAGCACCTGTTCACTCGTGAGTACACTCTTAACTGACTGAAACGCAACTTGACATTCCTTAGTCCAATTCCATTCCACCCCTTCTCGCAGCAAGTAATATAATGGGGCACACAACTTTGACATGTCTGGGATGAACTTACAATAATACACAATTATCCCAATAAAGGTTCGCAACTCGTCCACATTTTGGGGGACTTTGGCTTGTGTGATTGCCTCAATCTTCTCCTTAGTTGGGTGAATTCCCTCACTGTTTATGATATGTCCGAGATAGATCACATCACCAACCATGAATGAACACTTGTTTCTCTTAACTTTGACTCCATACTGTTCTAATCGGTTCATAACTTCATCTAGAGTCTTCAAGTGCTCTTCTTTGCCCACGCTACTGATAAGTATGTCATCTAAATAGCATACTACCCCTTTCATCCCACTCAAAACCTGATCCATAACACACTGAAATATTGCTGGAGCTGTGCTTACTCCAAACGGCAATCTTTGATACTGAAATAATCCTGTGTGTGTTGATTGTTAGGAGTTCTTTACTTCTTTCAGTGAGCTCCACTTGCTGATACGCATTTGACAAATCTATCTTACTAAACACCTTGCCTCCTGCAAGTGTAGCAAATAAATCTTCAGCTGTGGGTAATGGGTATGTATTTGTCTCAACCACCTTATTTACAGTCTGTTTATAATCTCCACAAATTCTAATACTCCCATCAGCCTTAGGAACTACAACAACTGGAGCGGCCCATTTACTATGGGTTATCTTTTTTATTACACCACTCGACTCTAGCCTATCCAACTCTTGGCTTACTGCTTCCAATTGAGCATAAGGAACTGGTCTTGCCTTACAAAAAATAGGCCTGCTATCTGGCATTACAGCAATCTCTGCTTGGTGGTGTTTGATTTTGTCTTTCGACCCACCAGCTGTGAACACTTGTTCATGTTTCCTTAAAACTTGCTCAACTATTGGTTTTACGTTACGGATATTGAACATTTCATGCCAATTTAGCTGGATATGCTTCAGCCAGTCACGTCCCAGTAGTGCCACTTTCTTTCCGGACACTACAACAAGTGTTAACTTCCACTCTCTCCCTTCATATTCTACATTTACTTGCATATGGCCCAGCACTGGTATGTTATTTTCAGAATAACTTTTCAATTTTAGACTTGTACTTTCAAGTGGTACTGAAGATGAAAACTTCTTGTAATCAATCTCTGAAATTACCGTTACTGATGCTGCAGTATCAACCGTGAATGTCAAAGGAATTCCACAAACCTTCAACTCAACTTCCAGTGCGGGGACATATTCAGTATTACTACTAGTCTTACATATGTTTTCATTTTCAGTGTTCGTTGCAAACAAAGTTCCTTGTTCCATGTAATCCATGTAGTCTTCTCCGTCTGTCTCGCCTGTCCCTATAGTCCGAGTATGATTGACAGTATGTGCCTGTGCTGAACTACCTCCACCACGGTATCCATAACCATGACCATGCCCACGCTCTGGACCACGACCACGACCACGACCACGTCCGCGTGTGTTAGTATTACTCTGTCGGGGCTGTTCCTGTCCTGGCTGTGCTCTTCTCCGACTTCGATTTGGGTCACAAAGCTCTCTGTATGTGACCAATCTTATTACAACTGTAGCATTTTGATTGGAGATGTGGACATCTATTTGGGTAGTGTTCTCCATGACAGCGATAACATTTCAATCGTCTGTACTGCTGCTGATTTCTGCTCACGCTTTGCTTGTAAGCCGACACCTTATTGATGTCTGTACTATTCCTTTGTAGGTTTCCACTATCTTTCTCTGCCATTTCCATGGCCAACGCCTCCTCACATGCAGTCTTCCATGTAAGCGCGTTGCCTTTGCTCAGTAGTTTGGACTGGATCCTTCTATTGTGAAGTCCGCCGACGAATGTATCTCTAAGGTTTATGTCTAACTCCGCTCCATATCCACAGTGCCTGGATAACTTCTTCAGCTCATTTATGTAGCCGGCAACCGATTCTTGCGGTTCCTGGTGGCGTTTCCGAAATGCCATCCTTAGTGCTATTTGATTCCTTGTTGATGAGTAGTAGTTCACCAGGATCGTGGTTAATTCATCATACTGTTTTTCTGACGGGTCTTCCGGACAGACATAGTTTGTCACAATCTCAAAGGCTGATGACCCTATCATCGCCAAGAAAACATTCACTTTATCTGCATCAGCAATTTTATTTGCCTTCATCCATATTTCTAACCTTCGCTGATAATTATGCCAATCCTCTTTGGTGACATCAAACCCGTCAATGCTTCCAATAAATCCTCTACCATGAGGTTCCGCCATCTTGGATTTATATATATTTTTTTGTCAAAACACACTGGGGCAAAAACTTCCTGTTTCTACTCAAACGTAACGAATTACTCACACCGATACGTCAAAAAGCGTGCTGACTTCCGTTAGGACTCTGGAGATCCACTGGGTTCAAACAAAAAATCCCGTATTCGTCGCCATTTTGTTATGTACTCAGAGATATAATTACACGTGTGCACGTCTATTTTGATCATTATCCAGAGTGGCTTTATTGTGTCAACAGAGGGCGCTATACAAGTTACTGGAATATCTCACAGGTAGTTATTACAATCAATGACTAGGAACCCGAAGTCATGCTAATCTTAATCCACGTAACCGATTAAAGATACCTATTTAAGCAATGTCTCTGCAATTTCAGGTGGAAGCAATCTGGTCAAAGTCAAAATTGGCTCAAATTATCGACAATCATTAATCGATACCGGTGCGCTTATATCTTGCATGGCCAAGAAAACATACACAGAGTGTTTTACAGAAGGTAAATTCCCCTTGGGTCCTTTTGATGTGCCGCTTATTTCTGGTGTAGCAGGGCATGTAACAAGGGTTGGTGGCAAAGTTATATTGCCAATTTCTATCGGGGAGGTTGATTTCAACCATCCGTTCTATATTTTAGATAGTATGAACCATGAGATTATTCTTGGTGTTGATTTCCTGCAAGAGTATGAGGCAACGGTATCGTTTGAATCTAGTCGTTTGGTTTTCAAAAATTCAGCTTCCGTCCCCTTAGTCAGTAAAGTAACGAGACCAATGTATGTAAGGGCTATATGCAATGTATCCTTGCCTGCTAGAACTCAAACGGTATTTCGTGTTCAGTGTAATGATACTAAGTTACAGCATGGTATAATTGAACCTGTTCCATCTCTGTATTCTGATGAGCAATTAGTTGGAGCCAAATGCATTGTTCAATCACATTATGGTAAAACAGTGTATCAAATAATGAACCCCACTGATATTATAATGACATAGACATCAGACCTAACCAAGTAGTCGGTATCTGGGAGCTGCTCTCGGCTGACACATGCATTGAAAGTTTCGAGGTAGATGGAAATGACTCGCATAGGCCTACCCTGACCGGTGATAGAACAAAGGCAAATACTATCCATGTAACAAGTAATGTCAATCCTAATGAAGTACTAGATGGGCTGGGTATCAACATGAATGATTCAGATTTAACCACCGATCAGAAACATGAACTTGTTGAGTTTTTGTCTCAAAACAGAGAAGCCTTTGCGAAAGACACTACTGAACTGGAGACGACTGACTTACATTTTCATAGAATAGACACTGGGGATGCAAAACCTGTTCACCAACGCTTCTATCGAACGTCTCCGCAAAACAAGGCAGAAATTGACAAACAGATTCACGACATGCTAAAAGCAGACATAATAGAACAATCTACTTCACCTTGGGCTAGTCCAGTCGTTCTTGTGAAAAAGAAGAATGGAGATTTCCGCTTTGCTGTTGACTATCGTCGCCTTAATCGTCGCCTATGTCTTTCCCTCTACCTCGACCTGATGATGTATATGATACTATAGGAGAATCGCATGCTCAAATTTTCAAAGTTCTTGACTTGGCGTCTGGTTTTTGGCAAATAGCATTAGATACACAAAGTCGAGCGAAAACCGCTTTCACGTCACACAGTGGTAACTATCAGTTTAAGAAACTTCCATTTGGTCTGATGAATGCCCCAGTCTCCTTTCAAATGGTCATGACACAAATACTCCGGGGTCTCACCTGAAAATTTGCCCTAGTATATGTTGACGATATTATAATTTTCTCGCCAGACTTTGACACCCACTTGAAACACCTTGCGGCAGTTTTTGATCGCTTAACGTTGTGCCAATTTGAAACTAAAACCTCAAAAGTGCCATTTTGCTTCAAAGGAAGTTACATACTTGGGACATGTCATATCGAAACATGGGATAAAGGTAAATCCAGCCAAGACGGCCGTCATTCAAACATTCCCTGTTCCCAAAGATCCATCTGAAGTTCGTTCATTTCTTGGCATATGTAATTATTACCGTAGATTTGTACAGGGTTACGCCACCGTCACAGCCCCCCTTAACAGACTTTTGCAAAAAGACGTGAACTTTGTGTGGAATACAGATTGCGAAATGGCTTTCCAGAGGCTCAAACAAGCGCTTATTTCGCCACCAATTTTACGCTCGATTTTGATAAAGAGTTTATCCTAGCAACGGACGCTAGTGGCTACGCGATAAGCTACATACTCTTGCAATCCGATGAGACTGGTAAGGAGGTTGTCATTCAGTACGGTGGTAGATCTCTCACTAAAGCAGAACAAAAATGGTTAATAACGGAAAGAGAAGGTTTAGCTGTTGTAGAAGGAATTAAGTTTTACCATGTGTACCTAGCTAACAGAAAGTTCCGAGTCTACACAGATCGCATATCTCTGCAATGGTTAAGAAACATACACAATGCTATGGGTAGATTAGGACGATGGTCTGTCTTACTACAGGGTATGATTTTGACATTGTTCATAAGTCTGGCAAGTCCCATGGTAATGCTGATGCCCTTTCGCATAGACAATATGAAGAACAATCCTCTCAAGTTCCCATCACAGAACCTGCCCAGGTGCATTCAGTACACAAGTCGGATGAAGATAATACTGACACACAATGTGAGACACTAGAATACAAACTAACGTATGCCACAGATATAGAGAGAACGATATTTTCTATCGATAATCCTGAGAATGTCACCGACCAATCGATTAATGTTCGCTAGGCAACGGCTTGATGATTCTTTAAATCAATACATTGTATACTTAGAAGATGGTAGTTTGCCCTCCGATTCCAATACGGCTAGGCGTATAGTTGCTGAAGTACAGGATTATATAGTACAAGAGGGTGTTTTATACCATTACTATTACCCACGAGGCAAAGGCCACAAAATTGATAGGCAGATCAAACAGTTAGTTGTCCCCACTTGCTTACGCAATGACATTCTTCTCTCCTATCATGACTCAGTACTAGGTGGACACCAAGGTATTGATCGCACATACAACAGCATCCGTCAAAAGTATTATTGGCCAAAGATGTTTTCAGAAATTGAACGCTATGTGAAACCATGTACCACCTGCCAGAGGGTTAAAGTCAATCGTCATGGCAAACATGCCCACTACAGCCCCTACCTGTAGGAGATGTGTTCTCCGGGTTACACACTGACATACTCGGTCCACTGAAAACTTCACCCGAAGGGTACAAATATGTTCTTTTGGTTGTTGATTCATTTTCAAAGTGGTGCGAAGCATTCCCCCTCAAATCTCAAAATGCTGCGGAAGTTGCAAGAATCCTGTACAATGAAATCATATGTCGTTATGGGGCACCCTCGTCCCTACTTTCAGACAGAGGAGCACAGTTCATGTCAAAACTCATCAAGGAGTTGTGCAACATCTTTCAAATCACCAAGATTCAAACGAGTAGTTACCACCCCCAAACCAACGCAAGTTGTGAACGCATGAACAGTTTCATTTGGCAAACACTACGCGCATATTGCAAACCAGACCAATCCAATTGGGTGCAACTGCTACCTAGTATCATGTTCGCATATTGCAGCACACCTGCCACTGAATCGACACAGCTCAGCCCGTTTATGATCTTATTTGGGCGAGAATGCCATCTACCAATTGATACTGAGCTGTTGCCTCAGACAGAAGAAAACATAAAGTCAATGCAACCACTTGAACATATCATGCAAAACTTTGACATCACTGGCAAGATCGCTACAGAGAACATTAAGGCAGCTCAGGCTAAGTACAAAAGCCAGTTTGATAAGAAAGCGCAAACCCCAACCTATAGGGAAGGGCAAAAGGTTTGGCTTTACTGTGCAAAGAGGACAGTTGGATTGTCTCCAAAAATGTGCCATAAATGGCTTGGACCTTACTATATTTGTGAAGCTAGAGATAACTTCACCTATACGCTTCGTAGAAGTAGTGATAACAAACTCATGTTGTCCCCAGTACATGCTAATCGGCTAAAGCAATACCATGATCCTAAGGACAGACCAGTCGGAGATAATATCCCCATTGATGAACTATCCCAAGGGAAATGTGATACTGAACACATTCCATCTGACACAGTACCACAAACACCACCTGTTGTCTTAGGCAATCCCACATTGTCTCCTGACAAATTATCAGAGGACCATAAACAAGGTCACCACGAGTGGTTCGTTGTGCACAGTTTAAGGCGCTCAGCCATAATAAATGGTAAGAGGCATTACCAAGTCAAATGGAAAGGGTACAATAAAACAACCTGGGAGCCAGAAGAAAATATCCCAGACGAATTGATACAAAACTTTCACATTCACAAAACCAAACGTTACAAAGCGAGGAAAAGAAGGCGTTGATCCACGAATTAATTTACCAATTAGTCTCTTCACATTTAGTAGTTTATAGTAGGAATTAAGATGGGAACATTTAATTTTCGCCATTACTCTTATTCTCAATGGTTTATTAATTTTAATTGATTTATATACATACATATATATACCTCCTTTTGGCCATGGACATGATTGCTTACTGTACACTCTGCCTATAATTGTTTCACTTTGCATTTATGACTTCCTTTTATCTTTCGTAATGTGATATAATTGCTTATTTCTTATCTTGCTTAATGTCTTGGTATTTTAGCCTTTAATTCCTTTCATAATTATATGGTTTTGTTAAGTCGGGAGACTTAATTTTAAGGGGAGGGCACATATCACCACGCTACAATAAGGGAAAATATATTAATTTCACGGATGTATAACTTGGTAACATTATATTACAGTTCTGATGTTTCTAGATTTGATAATATAAGTGGGCGTTACGTAAGTCCAAAGTAAAGCTATTTCAGCCACCTTGCACATTCCTTAATGGTGAGCATCACATTCCAAGAGTGATGACCTAAGCAGTGTAGGCTCTGGTCAGGGTATGTGTATGGTCCAAATATGGAGCCTCTCTTTCTCAAACCAACCAAACATATTATTGTATTGTCTAATTATTCAAAATGTATCAATCATAAGGTATGAAACAAGTCCTTTTAAGGTTATGATCTTATAAGAAAGTGTTCATAGATTGTGTATATAAACCTTGTGAATTCTTAGTGAGAGCAGAGAATGCCTTCACCATCCGAAATGTGTTAAACCGTATCATCAACCGTAAACTCCGTCTCAACTCGTATCTTTTCTCATCGTCTGTACTGCATATAGCCAAACTGGTTATAGTACTACTTGGACGTCTCAGGAACACACAATGCAACTTTTTGTTACAATAACTACAATTAATGCGCATTTTCAGCGTATTTCAATATATCATAACTTTCTTAACACTAAACAAAGAACATAGGACATCGATCAGTGCCCAATATTATCAATACATCCGAAACCCATGTCAGCGTTTTCATCAAAAGCCTAACCTCTAGTTTTTAATCTGAAACTCCATGAACTGAAGCCAGCATGATAATAAATATTTAGGGTACTGTGCCAGAATTATCTTAAATCTTTAGAAAGGCATGTATTAAGCATGACA
>CM055825.1:25848633-25907979 GCA_029582265.1 Zoroaster sp. YZ-2022 | reverse complement strand
ATGAATCAATAAATGTTGAATCTTTTTGATATTTATAATCAACTGGAAGTCTCGAAGTAATACTTCTTGTTAATGTTTGTAACCTCTACGGACGGCATCACGAATCCAGTTAACACGAATTCTTTTACTTGCAACTTCACGACAAAGTGAAGCAAGTTAACATTATTTGTACGTCTCCGAAAGCTCACCTCTTAGTAACCCCGACTAAGGATCACCAACACAACAAGTGGTTACATGCATCGGACCTGTGTTCTGATGGCCGAGTCATCGTCAGAATGTGGGTTCAAATCCTGGCCGCGACCGTGGTGCTTGTGTCCCTGAGCAAGACACTTAACTGTAATTGCTTCTCTTTACCCAGGAGTACAAATGGGGACCTTTGAGGGCAGAGATGGTAATTCTTAGCAAAAAATATTCGCTTAATAGCAAAATTCTCTGCTCAGCAGCTTCATGTGATCTCTGACATATGAGGGTGTTAATGTTAACATGGTTACCCCTTATGTGTTCCTAATCGACCCATCCAGACTATACCTGCAGTGTACGAGGATGGGTCCCTGTTGTGAAGTCTCGGACATCTGAACTCGTCTGACAAACTGAAGTAACGATGAGGACTCTGGTAGCTTTATTTTGGGCCAAGTGGTGTAATGATACTGCAGGATCTCACGGTGCTCGCTCATCTGGAACAAACAAAAGTACAAGAAAGATGGAAACTCTTGCATCTGGGAAATCATTAAAAGGAAGGTACATCATTGGTAATGTTGACAAAACTGCTTCTATGAGTATGCTTACTCTCTTTAAATCAAGATATACATTGAAGGGAATGTACAGCATTGGTAATGTTGGCAAAACTGCTTCTATGAGTATGCTTACTCTCTTTGAATCAAGAAATACATTGAAGGGAAAGTACAGCATTGGTAATGTTGACAAAACTGCTTCTATGAGTATGCTTACTCTCATTGAATCAAGACATACATTAAAGGGAAAGTACAGCATTGGTAATGTTGGCAAAAGTGAGAGTATGCTTACTCTCTTTCTTGATTGTCATCATGAATGAATGCATTTAAAACCAGTATAAATTTCTGGTAAAATGTCTGTAAAAAGCTCATATCATTGTGTGGTTATATAACAAGAAAATAGTGAAAATGCATTCAGATTGTTTATACTCAAGGGAAATTGTATACCATAATTTATTTACAAGTAAGATTTATGTAAAACTGTGATAATTTTTATGTTTTTTTTATATTTTACCAATATCATACAGTGGTTTTAAAACATCTTATAAAACATGTACTTGGACCTATTGCACAAAGCGTCAACATGCATCTTCCGATAAGTACTGATGTACGATGCAAATAATGGCGTAAGAATACAAATGCAAATTCACGTGACGATAGTGCACACTTTAAAATAACTAAGAGAATAAGAAGTTTGTGAGATCGGGCCTGGGGGGATCGTAATACTCAAAAGTTCACCGACCTTTGACAGGTTGAATGTCTTCACGATGTAATTAGTGTAAGCTTTCTTGTTTACTTTGGTGACACACACATCTCCATAGACCTTGGTAATGTCCGGCCAGTACTTCTCACATTTTTTCTAGAAATAATGAAAATTATGATAAAGAGTGTTTTTCAAGACTCTTTATTATTATTATTTTGTTTCTCTTCACAACCATTTTTTAAGCAAACAGAAAATACATCAAAAACTAAAATCATTAAAATGAATACATGTGGAGATCTGCATGAGGAGGAATTGTTGAATTATAACCAAAACTCACTGGTTCAGTCTTCCACCAAGCATGTGCATGAATCAGAATCAATACCAATGCAATGAGCAATTAAGATTTAACAAAAAATCCCTAAAATAAGTTTAAAACTAGACGGCAGTGTTTGTGATATTACAAACACATAGGTGTTCGAGTTTTGTCAGGGCAGTGATGATGACGTCAGAATGTTTTTTTAAAGAAACTTTGAATTATTATTTTTTAATATTAAACTTTGACTTCCGGTTTGGACAGGAAGTAAGGTCAAATTGGGGTCACCTTTGTGTAAATATTTTTCGACAATTAATCTATACAATGGTGCAAAAAATGTCAATGTACATCTTGTGGTTGTTGAGATAAGATTTTTTTAAATATTAAACTTTGACTTCCGGTTTGGACAGGAAGTAAGGTCAAATTGGGGTCACCTTTTGTAAATAAATTTTGACAATTACCGATCTGTACAATGGTATAAAAATTGTGAATTTACCTCTTGTGGTTGTTGAGGTATGATTTTTTAAATATTAAACTTTGACTTCCGGTTTGGACAGGAAGTAAGGTCAAATTGGGGTCACCTTTTTGTAAATATTTTTGGACAATTAACGATCTGTACAATGGTACAACAATTTTGAATTTACCTCTTGTGGTTGTTGAGATATGATTTTTTTAAATATTAAACTTTGATTTATTGTAATTCGATATCTGATGACCTAATCATGACGTCACAAATTTTGTTTCATCTACGTGTTAAGTTCTAAGTATATGCCAAGTTTCAAGTTCATGTGAAGTTTGCAAGTATGTGTTTTTTTGTAGACAATCTATGGGGAGAAGAAGAAGAAGAAGAAGGAGAAGAAGAAAAACTAGAGATTCGAGTTTGTTTACACAAACTCTAGGTGTTCGGGAGGAAGTAAAGGTCAAATTGGGGGTCACCTTTGTGTAAAATTGTTTTGACAAATAACGATCTGTACAATGGTGCAAATATTGTGAATTTACCTCTTGTGGAAGATTTTGTTTTAAATATTAAACTTTGACTTCCGGTTTAGACAGGAAGTAAAGGTCAAATTGGGGTCAACTTTGTGTAAAATTGTTCTGACAATTAGCGATCTGTACAATGGTACAAAATTGTGAATTTACCTCTTGTGGTTGTTGAGATATGATTTTTTTTAATATTAAACTTTGACTTCCGGTTTGGACAGGAAGTAAGGTCAAATTGGGTTCACCTTTTTGTAAATATTTTTTGACAATTAACGACCTGTACAATGGTACAAAAATTGTGAATTTACCTCTTGTGGTTGTTGAGATATGATTTTTTTAAATATTATACTTTGACGACTTCCGGTTTGGACAGGAAGTAAGGTCAAATTGGGGTCATCTATTTGTAAATGTCTTTTGACAATTAATGGTCTGTACAATGGTACAAAAATTGTGAATTTACCTCTTGTGGTTATTGAGATATGATTTTTTTAAATATTAAACTTTGACTTCCGGTTTGGACCGGATGTAAGGTCAAATTGGGGTCACTCACAACTCGTGTTTCATCTACTTGTTAAGTTCTAAGTACATGCCAAGTACATGTACGTAAGCTTGTTTACAAAAATCATCAACTTTGACCAATTTTAAAAGTAATTTCCCGCTCTCTTCACCTTTTTACTTACACCATAGTAAGAAGCACTAATCAGGTGTCTGCAGATGACTTCGATGTTCTTGTGAAAACTTCGATTCAGTAGAAATTAAGTGGAATTTTTACAGCGATGCTCCACAAACGCGTTATAAGTTTATAAATATATGTGATGATCAGCGCCACCAAGTGACCACTAAAAGTTTTGAAATTCAACAAACTCAAATACAAATAATTATTAAAAGGCACACAAATCAGTAAAGCAGGTGCCCAGGTGAACATCTCTCGGTGAAGCCCCCTCTTCCATTCCATGTCCACTATTAAGCAATCCGAATAGCGTAACGGGAAACTTCACGCTAAACTTCGCATAGGAGCCTTGCTCTTGATAGGATCAGGAATAAGACGAATTAATTTCTTCTGCACTGATGGTAAAGACCACTAAAGTTGTATAGCGCCCTCTATAGTTAGAATTTCTAACGCACAATAACACACTGAATGTGGGTCAATACGTATGTGGACTCTGACGTCATCATGACGTCACTGTTGCGGTTTCCTGATCATCATGACGTCACTAGGTTTCATCTACAAGTTAAGGTCTAACTATGTGTGAAGTTTGAAGGTTTTTTAAACTTGGCAAGTATGTTTTTGTTTGCGGACAAGATGGGGAAGAAGAAGAAGAAGTAAAACTAGATATAAGTTTTTGTCACAACAAAAACAAGGTGTTCGGTTGAAGTTAAAATGGTTACGTCATCAATTCGAAGTGTTGGAGAAGTCCAATGTTAACGTCTGTTGAAGTTCTCGCGAGAAGTTTATTTGAATACAATACAATACTGAATTTAGAAATTATTTTAATATTAAACTTTGACTTCCGGTTTGGACAGGAAGTAAGGTCAAATTGGGTTCACCTTTGTGTAAATACTTTTGACAATTAACAATCTGTACAATGGTACAAAAATGTCAATTTACCTCCTGTGGTTGTTGAGATATGATTTTTTTAAATATTAAACTTTCACTTCCGGTTTGGACAGGAAGTAAGGTCAAATTGGGGTATAAATATTGTTTGACAATTAACGATCTGTACAATGGTACAACATTTTTTAATTTACTTCTTGTGGTTGTTGAGATATGATTTTTTTAAATATTAAACTTTGACTTCCGGTTTGGACAGGAAGTAATGTCAAATTGGGGTCACCTTTGTGTAAATATTTGTGGACAATTAACAATCTGTACAATGGTGCAAAAATTGTGAATTTACCTGTTGTGGTTGTTGAGATATGATTTTTTTAAATATTAAACTTTGACTTCCGGTTTGGACAGGAAGTAAGGTCAAATTGGGGTCACCTTTGTGTAAATATTTTTCGACAATTAACAATCTATACAATGGTACAATAAATGTCAATTTACCTCTTGTGGTTGTTGAGATATGATTTTTTTAAATATTAAACTAGATTGTTTTAAATATTAAATTTTGACTTCCGGTTTGGACAGGAAGTAAGGTCAAATTGGGGTCACTCACAACTCGTGTTTCATCTACTTGTTAAGTTCTAAGTACATGCCAAATTTCAAGTTCCCCGAACACCTAATAATTATTAAAAGGTACACAAATCAGTAAAGCAGGTGCCCAGGTGAACATCTCTCGGTGAAGCCCCCTCTTCCATTCCATGTCCACTATTAAGCAATCCGAATAGCGTAACGGGAAACTTCACGCTAAACTTCGCATAGGAGCCTTGCTCTTGATAGGATCAGGAATAAGACGAATTAATTTCTTCTGCACTGATGGTAAAGACCACTAAAGTTGTATAGCGCCCTCTATAGTTAGAATTTCTAACGCACAATAACACACTGAATGTGGGTCACTACTCATGATGACTTGACGTCATCATGACGTCACTGTTGCGGTTTCCTGATCATCATGACGTCACTAGGTTTCATCTACAAGTTAAGGTCTAACTATGTGTGAAGTTTGAAGGTTTTTTAAACTTGGCAAGTATGTTTTTGTTTGCGGACAAGATGGGGGAGAAGAAGTAAAAAAAAATTTTTTTTTAAAAACCGAACAAAAACAAGAGGTGTTTCGGGCACATACCCGAACACCTAAAAAAAACAAAAAAAACTACACGGCAGTGTTTGTGATATTACAAACACATAGGTGTTCGAGTTTTGTCAGGGCAGTGATGATGACGTTAGAATGTTTTTAATAGAAACTTTGCATTATTTTTTTAAATATTAAACTTTGACTTCCGGTTTAGACAGGAAGTAAAGGTCAAATTGGGGTCATGTTTTTGTAAATATTTTTGACAGTTAACAATCTGTACAATAGTGCAAAAACTGTGAATTTACCTCTTGTGGTTGTTGAGATATGATTTTTTTAAATATTAAACTTTGACTTCCGGTTTGGATAGGAAGTAAGGTCAAATTGGGGTCATCTTTTTGTAAATATTTTTTGACAATTAACAATCTATACAATGGTGCAAAAATTGTGAATTTACCTCTTGTGGTTGTTGAGATATGATTTTTTTAAATATTAAACTTTGACTTCCGGTTTGAACAGGAAGTGAGGTCAAATTGGGGTCACCTTTGTGTATTTTTTTGACAATTAACGATCTGTACAATGGTACAAAAATTGTGAATTTACCTCTTGTGGTTGTTGATATATGATTTTTTTAATATTAAATTTTTACTTCCGGTTTGGACAGGAAGTAAGGTGAAATTGGGGTCACATTTTTGTAAATATTTTTGACAGTTAACAATCTGTACAATGGTGGAAAGATTGTGAATTTACCCCTTGTGGTTGTTGAGATATGATATTTTTAAATAGTAAACTTTGACTTCCGGTTTGGACAGGAAGTAAGTTCAAATTGGGTCACCTTTTGTAAATATTTTTGACAATTAACAATCTGTACAATGGTGTAAAAATGTCAATTTACCTCTTGTGGTTGTTGAGATATGATTTTTTTAAATATTAAACTTTGACTTCTGGTTTGGACAGGAAGTAAGGTCAAATTAGGGTCACCTTTGTGTAAATATTTTTCGACAATTAACAATCTATACAATGGTACAAAAATTGTGAATTTACCTCTTGTGGTTGTTGAGATATGATTTTTTTAAATATTAAATTTTGATTTATCGTAATTCGATATCTGATGACCTAATAATGACGTCACAAATTATGTTTCATCTGCGTGTTATGTTCTAAGTATATGCCAAGTTTCAAGTTCATGTGAAGTTTGCAAGTATGTGTTTTTTTGTAGACAATCGATCCGGAAAAGAAGGAGAAGAAAAAAAACGAAAAAAAACGAACAAAAACAATAGGTGTTCGCGCTGTAGCTCGAACACCTAAAACAATTTAAAAAACGAACAAAAACAAGAGGTGTTTCGGGCACATACCCGAACACCTAAAAAGCACCAAAGTTCTTGAGGTGCAAAAGTGGACAGAAAAACACTTTCTTTTGTCACCTAATGATAATCACAATGTTCATACTAGCGGTCAATGGTCATAGCTACAATGCTGATATATAAACTGGGAGCCAATGCTCATGTTCGGTACAACCAAATGTTCATTATAGTAGTGTTCATTAGAGTGATCGATCTACAATTCCTTTTATCACCTTTAGGATAAAAGGTCAGCGTAAACTTACATTGTTCTATCCCATGCTGGGGCTTTCCTCTCCGATTGCGTTGTTATTGCACTTTATGCAAAATGCTTGGCATCAGTTTTGTTGTATTACGCCCTCACTCGTGAGAAGTGTTTCATCACTTGTCTTTCATTATTGGGCCCTGGTATTTGGCTGTATGCCAAAACAATAGGCTGACCTTGGGCTATTTCTTTACTGGTTGTTAGGCAGGTACGTGCTGGTATGCAAATTCTTTACAGGCTTAACCAATTAATTTGCTCATCTAAGCGTCATTAGGTGTTCGGGTTTGTGCCCGAAACACCTATTGTTTTTGTTCGTTTTTTTTTCTTTTCTTCTCCTTCTTCTTCTTCTTCTTCTCTGGATAGATTGTCTACAAAAAAACACATACTTGCAAACTTCACATGAAATTCAAACTTGGCATATACTTAGAACTTAACACGTAGATGAAACAAAATTTGCGACGTCATGATTAGGTCATGAGATATCGAATTATGATAATTCAAAGTTTAATAATTAAAAAAATCACATCAAGGGATCTGAAAAATCAATAAAATTACTGATTTAGTCGGGGAAAAATATGTAGTTTATCATGAGTGTAAAGAGTGTGAAATATGTGACATTAGAGACGAGGATATGTTTGAGTTTGATATTTATTTGTACTGAAAACACGACATTTTTGTAAAAAAGAGAAAC
This sequence comes from Zoroaster sp. YZ-2022, assembly GCA_029582265.1. Taxonomy (NCBI): domain Eukaryota; kingdom Metazoa; phylum Echinodermata; class Asteroidea; order Forcipulatida; family Zoroasteridae; genus Zoroaster; species Zoroaster sp. YZ-2022. The sequence continues at coordinate 25,900,283 of CM055825.1, read as the reverse complement.
ACACTTTTCCTGAAAATTTACGCGCAATCTGTTATTTCCACTACGTCCGCAATACTCAATCGAGTGGGCGGGGCATATAAAACAGTCCGGCCGGCGGAACGGTAATACTTGTATGTCGCCCTCAATCGGCAGAAACAGATACTGAAATATCGAACATTTTAGCGAGTGGTACGGTTATATTTCCCGATTTACTCAGAAAGAAATTGTATTTTTATGAAAATAAGAGTGTGAAATATGTGATATTACTGATGAACTCGTGCCAACTCGTACTTCAACCAACTCGTCCTCCGACAAACTCGTACTCCGACCAGCTCGTACTCCAACCAAATCGTACGAGCACATGTACAATACAATCGACGGTGTTTGCGTGTGGTGCCCACACAAATTCTTTCTACGAAATTGAGGGAGTGTAATGTCATAAAGGGTAGGTATCTTGAATTTAATTGTTAAGAGGATTTCCTGTATTTATCTTCGTGTTTTTATACAAGAAAAGCCATTTTTAAGCGTTGGGTTGGCTGGTAACGTTAATGTAGTTGCATTGTGCCTGTTTAACTTAACGTCGTTAGTTATGTGAACATACTTTGAACAGTAAACAACTCACCACTTTTCTAACAGATGTCACTAAAATGTATTTAGAATGTAAATAAGGATAGGAAATTCAGTTGCTAAGGTTATGGCAATTTTTCAGTTGAAATTTTATGCCATATTTTGTAATTTATGTTTTCTCCAAAAATCTTCAGTTTGTGCACAAATTAACGTCATGTAGTGATTGTTTACTGCACTTTCCCTTAATTTTTTAGCCTTCTTAGATACAAATCAACTTACATAGACAATTATTTCACAGGAAAAATGCACAATATTCATGACACAATACATGTACTTGTATAAGTTGTTAGTCCTGCTCCCTGGGGAGGCCTCTCTCAGACATCTCTCACATGAAACTATGAGAGTCAGCAATTTCCTTAAATACCTTTCTCTTTTGATGTGAGTTTCATGCAAGAACATTTCTTTAATTTAATACACATTGTCAAGAATAATTGTGTGCAATTTTGAAAACAACCAATTCCTTTTCAATTTCAATGGTCCAGCTACTCCAAAATTATACACTATTTTCCCCATTCATATAAATTAGAACTTCTCTGAATTTTCAAATACTTTATTCTTGTCCATGTACTTGTAAAACCTTCCTACTATTTTGTACAGCATGTTCACTGTGATGTATTATTTTCCTCATTCACATAAATTAGAACTTCTCTGAAATTTCAAATACTTTATTCTTGGTCCATGTACTTATAAAACTTTCCTATTATTTTTTACAGCATGTTGACTCCAATACATCATGGCTCAGACAGCGTTGACACCACATCCAAATGCAGTATCGTAACTGTTCAAGTCATCAACAATATTCAGTTTGTAGGCTACATTGGTATGGTTTAACGTCTTACGTTAACAGATCATTTGAGAATCTGTGCACAATTAATGGAAGTGGTCTTCATTACTTGGTTTCGTTTGAAGGTATGTAAACTTTCACATTTTTTATAGTAGTACTAGTAGTACTTATGTCCTGTGTGGTGATGGCTGCATTGCAGTTTACTTTATACTAGCACTTAATTTTCTCACTAAAGTAGACCAGAAACAAATATCAGCACCTTTATTGAGATAATGAAACAGTCACATCATGGAGGAAGGAAGACGTCACATGTAGTTCTATTCCATTGTAAAACCTAACTTAAAGGCATTGTTCTGAAGGGATCATTTTTCTGAAGTTACATCAATCCATCAATCCATCATCCTGATAATAACATATAAGGGCATTCTAAGTTATGTGTGTTTTGTTAGCATGACCCATTATTCTTCATCCCTCTTTGAAAACATTTAATATTGTTTTTACATGATTCGTTTATATTTCAGATCAACGATATCCATTTGTGCTACTGCTACAAGGTGAGTTAGAGTCTGTGTAACTTTGTGATCCAATGGCCAGTATTTGAAGTTTATCCATTCATCAAAGGAGTTAACGTATTATTCAAATTATTTTATATGGACTTATCCTATCTGTGGCAGTCTTTTCCCTCAAGGGAATTGTTTTTTCAGGACTTCAAGACACATCTAGGTCTTTCTAGGAATTTCTTTAACATGTTAGAACAAAAATAGTACTGAGGAATTCTTATTATTTTTTGGACTGAACCCAAACATCCTCACAAATGTAATTATTAAACAATATCTGTTGGTGATCTAGTAAAATGTATATTGCCGACAGTGAATCACTGGCAGTTGGGCCATATAAACATAGTAAACATACCCCCCCCCCATCTTCATTGCATGGGTGTGTCAGCCTTGGAATACCATTTGCCAGATCACCCAATTAAAGTTCCTATTTATTTGTATGCTCGCATTGGGATAGTACTGACCATCAATCCCATAAACACAATTGGTTAAACAGAGACTTTCTACAAACGGGCCATGGAATTGGTGTCCTAGTTTAAGACGAACATAGTGACTAAAAATTACTGGCTCATTTATGCAGCAGCAACGCGAATATGACCTTATCATGTGAGTATTATTTTCAGTCACTGAGTTAAACTAGAACTTGAACTCTGATTCCATGCCCTGTTGATCGTGAAGATATTGCCACCTTTAAACAATAACTTTAACATTACTATTTATGAAAATGTATTTTCAACAGTTAATGACACATAAATACATATACATGTAACAATCAGAAGATCATATTTCAGTATTGTTTTTTTTTTTTTTTTTTACAGTTATCCTTCAAATTACATTGTCCTGTCTCTTCCCTATAAGTATTGTTTTAAAAAACTGAACCAAACATTGTACAAGACCTGCACACACCTCACCTCAGGGCCAAAAATGTGTAATGATAAAGCTGTGATGATACAGTATTTAATTCCACCACAACGTAATTAGCGTAACAGCTCTGTATTCGTCCAAAGGACGAATGTCGTACAGATCGTTAATTGTCAAAAAATATTTACAAAAAGGTGACCCCACTTTGACCTTTACGTCCTGTCCAAACCGGAAGTCAAAGTTTAATATTTAAAACAATCATATCTCAGCAACCACAAGAGGTAAATTAATTTTTTGCACCATTGTACAGATCGTTAATTGTCAAAAATATTTACAAAAAGGTGACCCCATTTTGACCTTACTTCCTGTCCAAACCGGAAGCGAAAGTTTAATATTTAAAAAAATCATATCTCAACAACCACAAGAGGGAAATTCACAATTTCTGCACCATTGTACAGATCGTTAATTGTCAAAAAATATTTACAAAAAGGTGACCCCAATTTGACCTTACTTCCTGTCCAAACCGGAAGTCAAACTTTAATATTTAAAAAAAATCATATCTCAACAACCACAACAGGTAAATTAAGTTTTTGTACCATTGTATAGACTGTTAATTGTCAAAAATTATTTATAAAAAGGTGACCCCAATTTGACCTTACTTCCTGTCCAAACCGGAAGTCAAAGTTTAATATTTTAAAAAATCATATCTCAACAACCACAAGGGGTAAATTCACAATCTTTTACCATTGTATAGATTGTTAATTGTCAAAAATTATTTACAAAAAGTGACCCCAATTTGACCTTACTTCCTGTCCAAACCGGAAGTCAAAGTTTAATATATTAAAAAATCATATCTCAACAACCAAAAGAGGTAAATACACAGTTTTTGCACCATTGTACAGATTTTTAATTGTCAAAAATATTTACAAAAACATGACCCCAATTTGACCTTTACTTCCTGTCCAAACCGAAAGTCAAAGTTTAATATTAACAAAAATCATCCACAAGAGGTAAATTGACAATCTTTGCACCAAGGTACAGATCGTTAATTGTCAAAAAATATTTAAACAAAGTTGACCCCAATTTGACCTTTACGTGTCCCGAACACCTAGTGTTTGTCAATACAAACACCAATCTCTAGTTAAACTTTAGGTTTGGCGGGCTTAATGAATTTAACTTCCACTTTGTCACAGTCACTGGATTAATGAAGATGCTAGAAAATTTTGGTGTGACGAAGGTGATATAAAATTTCGCCTCGGTTCTTCTGCAGCTGGATAAAGCGCTTTGGCTTGTGGATTATCAATTAAAAAGAAATTGTTTATTTCGGCAGCTGACGATTTTTGATATTTTGCGGCTGTATTTTTCGAAGCTACGTGTTCCAGACGCAAGCATCGGAGGCGTTCTCGACGATTTGTATACGGTAAATTATCGTTGGAATTTGTGCAAGGCAAATCTCCAAGGACAATATTATTTTCCTTTTCAATTTGTGAAGGATAATTCATCTTGGACTTGGGTTCTCCAGCTGCAATTTTTGGTTTAAAACAATTGACTATCAACATTATCCAGCGGATTTTGTTCATCGAGTTTTTCTGTGGATTTCTACGTAACATCGGCTCAGTTCTTCAATGCCACTGTTACACAAATAAAAGTTCTCTCCGTTTCCTCATGTAGTTTTTTCTACGAGGCCACATAGTTCCACTTGTCTTTAGTAATTTCGTGGATATATATTCAGTTATTGGATTGACAGCGTATTCTTTGGATTTACATATGTTTGGGGGAATTTTGACGTCTCTGTGGTCGCGGCATTTGAGCTACCGAACATTATTACAGTAACGTTATAGGCATAGCTAGGCCTCCACTGTTCGGCCCGAGTTTTTAACTTAACGGATAGAACGTCTCACTATTGTTTTTTTTCCAGTGTACAAAACTGTTCAGTATCTTCAATTTCATCAGCACTTTTACACGGGGTTGCTTCAACTTTTCCGGCGCTTATTCATTCGGACTGAGGTTTACCCGTAACTTGTTAGTCCTAACGGCATAAACTGTGATTGGAACAGTAAAGACAGAGAATTTGTTGCGTTGTTGTAGCCGCCGGCTGAGGGATATGCCTCGGCCGAAGAGACAAACACGAACGCCAGCACGGCTATCATCGCCGCTGAAGCAGTCAGCACATCGAGGACAGGGACCAAGGCAACGCCGGGGTGCCAGGCGTCCGACGGCGGCTCAAGGTCGGCCTCCTTCGAGTGACACTGCACCATGAGTGACCGGCAGTCGTCGTTTGTGCTCCAGTGACCGAGGTACTCCCAGTATCACTACCAACACGGTAGCGGATGTGTTGGGAAATATCCAACCAGCTACAGTGGGCAATGATCGGGCAAGTTGTAAAGTTAATGGTTCATGTATCGTCCATGTACGTTAAGTAATTCGCCGCACTCATGAAATGACGAACTTGCCTTTGGCTTTAATATGGAGTATTACTATTAGGCTACTGGTTGCATAAACTTAAGTCGTGCTTGTTACAAAAAAGAAAATCATAGGTGAAATTGTATGATTTACTGTAAAGTTGGTGCTTGTGAAAATGGAAAAGTTGTTTAACCACTGATTTTACTAAATACAAATAGTAAGGGATTTACATAACCTCAATTTGTTGTTCACGAACATCTGTGATTTTATTGTTCTATGCCGTCAATGAGCTGTTGTCAGTGGAAACCAAAAGAGGTCAATGCTTTGCATTTGCAATGATTTTTTAAAGGAATAGGGGCCTACTGATCCTCAAAATGGACACATTCCTTATAGGTGAAGCGAACAAAGGCTAGGCCTACTTCTTAATTCGTTGGTGTTAATTTGTCTGTTGTGGTAAATTATTGAGAAAATGATCATTAATATCATGGTTATGGAAAGAAATATTTTATTTGAAAAAATAAATTATACCATTTTATTTTAAAATCTAAAACAATAATTTTATTTTCAAGTTTAAAAACAATTTTACAACCATCTGGAATAAGATGAAGCATGGGTCAACCGTTTTTCTTCTTCGGTAAAATTTCTGTGCCCCCATCAACTTTAACAACAGTTTGGGGGTGGGTCATTATACTGTAACGGGTGGGTCATTATACTGTAACGGTCGGGTCCAACCCTGCCGCTCTTATCACTACTAAAACGGGCGTGTCTCAACAACCCGCTTAAACAGAACGCGGAAGTCTGATGTGTGATGTACGAGTGTACAATCTGGGCTTGAGGTTGTAAGTGAAGATGGTGTGTGATGGTGGAGAGGATGATGATGATGATGATGATGATGATGATGATGATGATGATGATGATGATGATGATGATGATGATGATGATGATGATGAGTTTTACAGAGTCAAGAATGAGGATTGACAAGATGATGACGAGATGGACGACCTAACCTGATAATAAAAGGTTACACTGAAACAAAAGGGTTTACTTTCAATTCAACTGGTATGCTTCTTTATTAACTCTCTTCAATGTCTTCCATTCATTAGTTCTCTTAAATTTCTTCCATTTAATTAATGGGGATTCTATCTAAACTTGATGCAGGGTCCCTACTAAATCAGTAATTCAAGGATCACGCGCAGTGACGGATCATGCATGACCGATCAATCAAGGACTTGTAGCGTGTCTATGGTTGACGATGGATAGCAATAACATGTACGCACAGTACAGTACTCGTACTGTAGTAAGCGGCGGCCGCATACACAGAGTAACACACGGCGCCTTTGCTATTTCACCGGGTCAGTCCAAGTCACGAACTATGCAATGAGCTGCTGCGCTGCGCGCCTTTTATAGATTTCTGCAGCTCGCAATTTTCAATGTGCGCATGGGATTGCGACCAAAAATGATTGGTCAAACTAGTAAACAATGCGCGTGCGACCAAAAGTAATTGGTTAAGCTAGTAAACAAGATGTGCGTGCGACCAAAAGTGACTGGCGCTTTACAGCTTGATCATGCATATTCAATCCACGGTCTAAAATTAATATACAAATATAACATGGTTTGAGGGTGGACAGTCGATATTAGCTCCCCGAGGTATTGGAAGTTGGCAAACTAGTTCCCGAGGCGAAGCCGAGGGAACTAGTTTGTCAACTTACAATACCGAGGGGAGCTAATATCGACTGTCCACCCGAAAAAAATAATATTTGTTTTACTATACCTCATACATATACAGTTGTATTACAATAATAAGGAGCATCATTGTCATTGAGCTCGGGAAAACGCGAATTGACATTTACGTGTGCCGCCATCTTTTCATGTATATGTAGCTAGGGCGTTGTTCGTGTGTGCGTACTACTATCACCACGCTACAATAAGGGAAAATATATTAATTTCACGGATGTATAACTTGGTAATATTATATTAGAGTTCTGGTGTTTCTAGATTTGATAATATAAGTGGGCATTACGTAAGTCCAAAGTAAAGCTATTTCAGCCACCTTGCACATTCCTTACTGGTGAGCATCACATTCCAAGAGTGATGACCTCAGCAGTGTAGGCTCTGGTCAGGGTATGTGTATGTCCAAATATGGATGACCACTCTACATCGATTTGGTTAGGACAGCCTCTCTTTCTCAAACCAACCAAACATATTATTGTATTGTCTAATTATTCAAAATGTATCATTCATAAGGTATGAAACAAGTCCTTTTAAGGTTATGATCTTATAAGAAAGTGTTCATAGATTGTGTATATAAACCTTGTGAATTCTTAGTGAGAGGGAGAATGCCTTCACCATCCGACATGTATTAAACCGTATCATCAACCGTAAACTCCGTCTCAACTCGTATCGTCTGTACTGCATATAGCCTAACTGGTTATATTTGGTGGAGAATCCGGGATCTCTCACAGCGAACTTTGTCGATTTCACTTCTGCTCACCTAGTTTTTAATGATCACACGGTCTCGACGCTTATCTGCAATAATGGCAACTTCACATTTCGAACCCCTCCTACCTAAGTTCACGGGCTACGATGTGGAAGATCCTGAGCTGTGGTTGGACAGATATGAAAGATATGGTCAACAGAAAGCCTGAACGGCAACACAGCAAGCCGTAAATCTCCCTCTTTATCTAGCCGACTCAGCTAGTTACTTGTATAGAGACTTACCAGCAGCCACCACCGCCACTTTTGCCTCAGTAAAACAGGCATTTCTCCAAAAGTATCAGCCCCATGAGGGGATGAAGTGGGTGAGACTAGCTGAGCTGGCGGATCGAAAGCAGCAACCCAACGAGTCAGTTGAGGCATATGTCGCCGACATTGAAAGGAGATGCTGCCAGCTACGCAAGTCACCAGAAGAAAGGATGGAGGTGTGTATCAGAGGACTTCTCCCAGACATCAGGAACCATGTCATCAAATCCCATCCAAAAACAGTAGACGAGGCAATCACTCAAGCCAGTCTTGCCCAATCAACGTCGGTGCAATCTCCTCCAATCTTGGAAGTGAACTCGGCCATTAAAGAACTGGCTAATCAGATAACAGCCCTTCAGTCTCAGCTAGCAACCATCTCCGCTACCCAACCTGCCCCATACACCGAACAGACCCCGAATCGTGGTTACTACGACGACCGAAGGCAACAACAGTTCCGCCCACAACCGAGACATTTTGTTCAGAGAGGACAGCAACAAGAAGTGCGACAGCAAGACCGGCAACCAACGCCACCGATGATGACGACTGCCTGCCATTGGTGTGGAAGGGGTGAGTGCAGTAGGCAAACATGTCCGGCCCGTAATATCGAATGTCATAATTGCCATAAAGTAGGGCACTTTGCTAGAGTATGTTTAAGTAGACCAGGCAACTACAATAACAGTAACGGTAGTGTTATGTACTCAGAGATATAATTACACGTGTGCACGTCTATTTTGATCATTATCCAGAGTGGCTTTATTGTGTCAACAGAGGGCGCTATACAAGTTACTGGAATATCTCACACTCCTCCCCTACTAAAAAAAAATTGTTATACAATTAGTGTTTTATGTGTCCAAAAAAAACAACATATGACATGAGTCGTTTTCTTATTCACTTAAAAAAAAATTTTTTTTAAACACATCCATTTAAGATACCATAACCTTTCAAAATATCTGAAAGCTTTTCCAAAATATCTCAAAACTTTTTCAAAATGAAAACGAATTTTAGGTTAACAAAATTTTCCTTTACCTGTTGTGATAAATAAGATAATGTATTACTTTTACCATAGCCACTGAAACTTATCAATCTGGAAACAACAACAAAAACAACCATTTGGTTATGTTGATCTCCCTACTGTTGCAATTTATAAAAAGATTACAACCCTTTTCTGGTTTACATAGATTCAATGAGTCTGTCAGGTTGTTTAATCACTCTTTTAGGATATCTTCCCTCTTGAGTATGTACCGGAGATTGGGGTGTTACAGGTGTTTTTGTGGATTCCTGTAACTCAGGTTGATCACTTTCAGACTCAAGCTGAACTGGCTCTGCTTGTGTACTAGGGACTTGCGGCATCAGTTGGTCACTTTTACTTCCAATGATGACTGGTTCTGACCTTGAATAAGTCATTGGCAAATCTGTATTCCCATTTGGTGAGGGAAAACTTGCCTTTCCAGCTTCAAGCAAGTGATCTGCATGACAATGCCTTAGTGTTTGTCCAACCTTGACTAGATAAGTCAACGGACCCAACCTCCTTGCCACAACACCTACAACATACCGTTCTCTACCACCCCTGAAATTTTGAACCATGACTTTATCTCCCTTATCAAAATCTCGGATTTTCATGTTTGGTGTGTCGTGAGTAGCTTTTTGCTTACTTTGCTTTTCACAAACTCTACCAAGTACATCTGATTTCAACAAACTAAATCGTGTTCTAGGCGCATGTTTAAACAATAATTCATACGGTGAACACCCTGTTGAAGACTGAGGTGTAATGCGATAAGCCAACAAGAAATTGTCAAGTCGATGACGAACAGAGACCTTTGGATTCTTTCCAAAATCATCTTCCAACATGTATTTTTTTAGTGCCTTTTTTGCAATTTGAACACTTCTCTCTGCAGCACCATTTGATGCTGGATGGTAAGGAGGCACGCGTGTGTGCCTTATTCCATTCTTACCAAGAAACAACTCAAACTCTTCTGAAGTGAATTGAGGTCCATTGTCCGACACTAATTCTGCTGGTAATCCAAAAATCGCGAACCAACTCCTCAGTACTTCAATAGTCCGTACACTAGTTGTGCTAGTCATACATTCAACATTAATCCACTTACTATAACAGTCAATCATGATCAAATAGTGTTTCCCTTCAAGTTCAAAGAAATCAATATGAACTCTTTCCCATGGTTTATGTGAATTGGTCCATGGTACAAATGGTGCCTTGGTTGGAGCATTCCTCAGTGACAAGCATACTTCGCAATTTTTCACTATTTCTTCAATGTCTTGATCTAACTTTGGGTACCAAAAATAGCTACGCGCTACTGCTTTCATGCGCACAATTCCTGTGTGCTCTTGATGTAACTCACTAACAAGTCTTGCTCTGAGACTGGGAGGAAGTATAACTCGTAACCCCCACTGAAGGCAACCTTGGTCATTACTCAACTCATTCCTTCTAACAAAATAATGCTGTATGTCAGTATCTTCATTGTGCTTTGGCCAACCATTCATGGTATAATTTAGTACCCTACTGAGTATTGGATCTTTGAGTGTTGCTTCTCTGATTTCCCCAGCTGACACAGGTAAGTTATCTGTATACGTAAAGTAGTTCATGGGAAGTTCACTCGCTAAATTTTCCTTACATGTTACAGGGAATCTTGATAGAACATCTGCATTTGCATGATCTACTGACCTACGATACTTAATATCATACTGATGTGCCATCAATATTAAAGCCCATCTTTGCAATCTAGCGGCAGCTAAAGAAGGAATTCCCTTCTTTGATCCAAAAATAATTGTGAGTGCCTCATGATCAGTGTACAGTGTAAACTTTCTTCCATACAGGTATTTGTGAAATTTGGTTACCCCATAAATGATCGCTAGTGCCTCTTTCTCTATTTGCGAATAATTCTGCTCAGTTTTGGTCAAAGTACGCGATGCATAAGCAACCGGTTTTTCGTCTCCGTTTTTCATGATGTGAGACAACACCACTCCTAAACCTTGTGGTGACGCATCACATGCCAAAATCAGAGGCTGTTTTGGATCATAGTGAACCAGCACCTGTTCACTCGTGAGTACACTCTTAACTGACTGAAACGCAACTTGACATTCCTTAGTCCAATTCCATTCCACCCCTTCTCGCAGCAAGTAATATAATGGGGCACACAACTTTGACATGTCTGGGATGAACTTACAATAATACACAATTATCCCAATAAAGGTTCGCAACTCGTCCACATTTTGGGGGACTTTGGCTTGTGTGATTGCCTCAATCTTCTCCTTAGTTGGGTGAATTCCCTCACTGTTTATGATATGTCCGAGATAGATCACATCACCAACCATGAATGAACACTTGTTTCTCTTAACTTTGACTCCATACTGTTCTAATCGGTTCATAACTTCATCTAGAGTCTTCAAGTGCTCTTCTTTGCCCACGCTACTGATAAGTATGTCATCTAAATAGCATACTACCCCTTTCATCCCACTCAAAACCTGATCCATAACACACTGAAATATTGCTGGAGCTGTGCTTACTCCAAACGGCAATCTTTGATACTGAAATAATCCCTTGTGTGTGTTGATTGTTAGGAGTTCTTTACTTCTTTCAGTGAGCTCCACTTGCTGATACGCATTTGACAAATCTATCTTACTAAACACCTTGCCTCCTGCAAGTGTAGCAAATAAATCTTCAGCTGTGGGTAATGGGTATGTATTTGTCTCAACCACCTTATTTACAGTCTGTTTATAATCTCCACAAATTCTAATACTCCCATCAGCCTTAGGAACTACAACAACTGGAGCGGCCCATTTACTATGGGTTATCTTTTTTATTACACCACTCGACTCTAGCCTATCCAACTCTTGGCTTACTGCTTCCAATTGAGCATAAGGAACTGGTCTTGCCTTACAAAAAATAGGCCTGCTATCTGGCATTACAGCAATCTCTGCTTGGTGGTGTTTGATTTTGTCTTTCGACCCACCAGCTGTGAACACTTGTTCATGTTTCCTTAAAACTTGCTCAACTATTGGTTTTACGTTACGGATATTGAACATTTCATGCCAATTTAGCTGGATATGCTTCAGCCAGTCACGTCCCAGTAGTGCCACTTTCTTTCCGGACACTACAACAAGTGTTAACTTCCACTCTCTCCCTTCATATTCTACATTTACTTGCATATGGCCCAGCACTGGTATGTTATTTTCAGAATAACTTTTCAATTTTAGACTTGTACTTTCAAGTGGTACTGAAGATGAAAACTTCTTGTAATCAATCTCTGAAATTACCGTTACTGATGCTGCAGTATCAACCGTGAATGTCAAAGGAATTCCACAAACCTTCAACTCAACTTCCAGTGCGGGGACATATTCAGTATTACTACTAGTCTTACATATGTTTTCATTTTCAGTGTTCGTTGCAAACAAAGTTCCTTGTTCCATGTAATCCATGTAGTCTTCTCCGTCTGTCTCGCCTGTCCCTATAGTCCGAGTATGATTGACAGTATGTGCCTGTGCTGAACTACCTCCACCACGGTATCCATAACCATGACCATGCCCACGCTCTGGACCACGACCACGACCACGACCACGTCCGCGTGTGTTAGTATTACTCTGTCGGGGCTGTTCCTGTCCTGGCTGTGCTCTTCTCCGACTTCGATTTGGGTCACAAGCTCTCTGTATGTGACCAATCTTATTACAACTGTAGCATTTTGATTGGAGATGTGGACATCTATTTGGGTAGTGTTCTCCATGACAGCGATAACATTTCAATCGTCTGTACTGCTGCTGATTTCTGCTCACGCTTTGCTTGTAAGCCGACACCTTATTGATGTCTGTACTATTCCTTTGTAGGTTTCCACTATCTTTCTCTGCCATTTCCATGGCCAACGCCTCCTCACATGCAGTCTTCCATGTAAGCGCGTTGCCTTTGCTCAGTAGTTTGGACTGGATCCTTCTATTGTGAAGTCCGCCGACGAATGTATCTCTAAGGTTTATGTCTAACTCCGCTCCATATCCACAGTGCCTGGATAACTTCTTCAGCTCATTTATGTAGCCGGCAACCGATTCTTGCGGTTCCTGGTGGCGTTTCCGAAATGCCATCCTTAGTGCTATTTGATTCCTTGTTGATGAGTAGTAGTTCACCAGGATCGTGGTTAATTCATCATACTGTTTTTCTGACGGGTCTTCCGGACAGACATAGTTTGTCACAATCTCAAAGGCTGATGACCCTATCATCGCCAAGAAAACATTCACTTTATCTGCATCAGCAATTTTATTTGCCTTCATCCATATTTCTAACCTTCGCTGATAATTATGCCAATCCTCTTTGGTGACATCAAACCCGTCAATGCTTCCAATAAATCCTCTACCATGAGGTTCCGCCATCTTGGATTTATATATATTTTTTTGTCAAAACACACTGGGGCAAAAACTTCCTGTTTCTACTCAAACGTAACGAATTACTCACACCGATACGTCAAAAAGCGTGCTGACTTCCGTTAGGACTCTGGAGATCCACTGGGTTCAAACAAAAAATCCCGTATTCGTCGCCATTTTGTTATGTACTCAGAGATATAATTACACGTGTGCACGTCTATTTTGATCATTATCCAGAGTGGCTTTATTGTGTCAACAGAGGGCGCTATACAAGTTACTGGAATATCTCACAGGTAGTTATTACAATCAATGACTAGGAACCCGAAGTCATGCTAATCTTAATCCACGTAACCGATTAAAGATACCCTATTTAAGCAATGTCTCTGCAATTTCAGGTGGAAGCAATCTGGTCAAAGTCAAAATTGGCTCAAATTATCGACAATCATTAATCGATACCGGTGCGCTTATATCTTGCATGGCCAAGAAAACATACACAGAGTGTTTTACAGAAGGTAAATTCCCCTTGGGTCCTTTTGATGTGCCGCTTATTTCTGGTGTAGCAGGGCATGTAACAAGGGTTGGTGGCAAAGTTATATTGCCAATTTCTATCGGGGAGGTTGATTTCAACCATCCGTTCTATATTTTAGATAGTATGAACCATGAGATTATTCTTGGTGTTGATTTCCTGCAAGAGTATGAGGCAACGGTATCGTTTGAATCTAGTCGTTTGGTTTTCAAAAATTCAGCTTCCGTCCCCTTAGTCAGTAAAGTAACGAGACCAATGTATGTAAGGGCTATATGCAATGTATCCTTGCCTGCTAGAACTCAAACGGTATTTCGTGTTCAGTGTAATGATACTAAGTTACAGCATGGTATAATTGAACCTGTTCCATCTCTGTATTCTGATGAGCAATTAGTTGGAGCCAAATGCATTGTTCAATCACATTATGGTAAAACAGTGTATCAAATAATGAACCCCACTGATATTATAATGACATAGACATCAGACCTAACCAAGTAGTCGGTATCTGGGAGCTGCTCTCGGCTGACACATGCATTGAAAGTTTCGAGGTAGATGGAAATGACTCGCATAGGCCTACCCTGACCGGTGATAGAACAAAGGCAAATACTATCCATGTAACAAGTAATGTCAATCCTAATGAAGTACTAGATGGGCTGGGTATCAACATGAATGATTCAGATTTAACCACCGATCAGAAACATGAACTTGTTGAGTTTTTGTCTCAAAACAGAGAAGCCTTTGCGAAAGACACTACTGAACTGGAGACGACTGACTTACATTTTCATAGAATAGACACTGGGGATGCAAAACCTGTTCACCAACGCTTCTATCGAACGTCTCCGCAAAACAAGGCAGAAATTGACAAACAGATTCACGACATGCTAAAAGCAGACATAATAGAACAATCTACTTCACCTTGGGCTAGTCCAGTCGTTCTTGTGAAAAAGAAGAATGGAGATTTCCGCTTTGCTGTTGACTATCGTCGCCTTAATCAAGTAACAAAGCCTATGTCTTTCCCTCTACCTCGACCTGATGATGTATATGATACTATAGGAGAATCGCATGCTCAAATTTTCAAAGTTCTTGACTTGGCGTCTGGTTTTTGGCAAATAGCATTAGATACACAAAGTCGAGCGAAAACCGCTTTCACGTCACACAGTGGTAACTATCAGTTTAAGAAACTTCCATTTGGTCTGATGAATGCCCCAGTCTCCTTTCAAATGGTCATGACACAAATACTCCGGGGTCTCACCTGGAAATTTGCCCTAGTATATGTTGACGATATTATAATTTTCTCGCCAGACTTTGACACCCACTTGAAACACCTTGCGGCAGTTTTTGATCGCTTAACGTTGTGCCAATTTGAAACTAAAACCTCAAAAGTGCCATTTTGCTTCAAAGGAAGTTACATACTTGGGACATGTCATATCGAAACATGGGATAAAGGTAAATCCAGCCAAGACGGCCGTCATTCAAACATTCCCTGTTCCCAAAGATCCATCTGAAGTTCGTTCATTTCTTGGCATATGTAATTATTACCGTAGATTTGTACAGGGTTACGCCACCGTCACAGCCCCCCTTAACAGACTTTTGCAAAAAGACGTGAACTTTGTGTGGAATACAGATTGCGAAATGGCTTTCCAGAGGCTCAAACAAGCGCTTATTTCGCCACCAATTTTACGCTCGATTTTGATAAAGAGTTTATCCTAGCAACGGACGCTAGTGGCTACGCGATAAGCTACATACTCTTGCAATCCGATGAGACTGGTAAGGAGGTTGTCATTCAGTACGGTGGTAGATCTCTCACTAAAGCAGAACAAAAATGGTTAATAACGGAAAGAGAAGGTTTAGCTGTTGTAGAAGGAATTAAGTTTTACCATGTGTACCTAGCTAACAGAAAGTTCCGAGTCTACACAGATCGCATATCTCTGCAATGGTTAAGAAACATACACAATGCTATGGGTAGATTAGGACGATGGTCTGTCTTACTACAGGGTATGATTTTGACATTGTTCATAAGTCTGGCAAGTCCCATGGTAATGCTGATGCCCTTTCGCATAGACAATATGAAGAACAATCCTCTCAAGTTCCCATCACAGAACCTGCCCAGGTGCATTCAGTACACAAGTCGGATGAAGATAATACTGACACACAATGTGAGACACTAGAATACAAACTAACGTATGCCACAGATATAGAGAGAACGATATTTTCTATCGATAATCCTGAGAATGTCACCGACCAATCGATTAATGTTCAAGCTAGGCAACGGCTTGATGATTCTTTAAATCAATACATTGTATACTTAGAAGATGGTAGTTTGCCCTCCGATTCCAATACGGCTAGGCGTATAGTTGCTGAAGTACAGGATTATATAGTACAAGAGGGTGTTTTATACCATTACTATTACCCACGAGGCAAAGGCCACAAAATTGATAGGCAGATCAAACAGTTAGTTGTCCCCACTTGCTTACGCAATGACATTCTTCTCTCCTATCATGACTCAGTACTAGGTGGACACCAAGGTATTGATCGCACATACAACAGCATCCGTCAAAAGTATTATTGGCCAAAGATGTTTTCAGAAATTGAACGCTATGTGAAACCATGTACCACCTGCCAGAGGGTTAAAGTCAATCGTCATGGCAAACATGCCCCACTACAGCCCCTACCTGTAGGAGATGTGTTCTCCGGGTTACACACTGACATACTCGGTCCACTGAAAACTTCACCCGAAGGGTACAAATATGTTCTTTTGGTTGTTGATTCATTTTCAAAGTGGTGCGAAGCATTCCCCCTCAAATCTCAAAATGCTGCGGAAGTTGCAAGAATCCTGTACAATGAAATCATATGTCGTTATGGGGCACCCTCGTCCCTACTTTCAGACAGAGGAGCACAGTTCATGTCAAAACTCATCAAGGAGTTGTGCAACATCTTTCAAATCACCAAGATTCAAACGAGTAGTTACCACCCCCAAACCAACGCAAGTTGTGAACGCATGAACAGTTTCATTTGGCAAACACTACGCGCATATTGCAAACCAGACCAATCCAATTGGGTGCAACTGCTACCTAGTATCATGTTCGCATATTGCAGCACACCTGCCACTGAATCGACACAGCTCAGCCCGTTTATGATCTTATTTGGGCGAGAATGCCATCTACCAATTGATACTGAGCTGTTGCCTCAGACAGAAGAAAACATAAAGTCAATGCAACCACTTGAACATATCATGCAAAACTTTGACATCACTGGCAAGATCGCTACAGAGAACATTAAGGCAGCTCAGGCTAAGTACAAAAGCCAGTTTGATAAGAAAGCGCAAACCCCAACCTATAGGGAAGGGCAAAAGGTTTGGCTTTACTGTGCAAAGAGGACAGTTGGATTGTCTCCAAAAATGTGCCATAAATGGCTTGGACCTTACTATATTTGTGAAGCTAGAGATAACTTCACCTATACGCTTCGTAGAAGTAGTGATAACAAACTCATGTTGTCCCCAGTACATGCTAATCGGCTAAAGCAATACCATGATCCTAAGGACAGACCAGTCGGAGATAATATCCCCATTGATGAACTATCCCAAGGGAAATGTGATACTGAACACATTCCATCTGACACAGTACCACAAACACCACCTGTTGTCTTAGGCAATCCCACATTGTCTCCTGACAAATTATCAGAGGACCATAAACAAGGTCACCACGAGTGGTTCGTTGTGCACAGTTTAAGGCGCTCAGCCATAATAAATGGTAAGAGGCATTACCAAGTCAAATGGAAAGGGTACAATAAAACAACCTGGGAGCCAGAAGAAAATATCCCAGACGAATTGATACAAAACTTTCACATTCACAAAACCAAACGTTACAAAGCGAGGAAAAGAAGGCGTTGATCCACGAATTAATTTACCAATTAGTCTCTTCACATTTAGTAGTTTATAGTAGGAATTAAGATGGGAACATTTAATTTTCGCCATTACTCTTATTCTCAATGGTTTATTAATTTTAATTGATTTATATACATACATATATATACCTCCTTTTGGCCATGGACATGATTGCTTACTGTACACTCTGCCTATAATTGTTTCACTTTGCATTTATGACTTCCTTTTATCTTTCGTAATGTGATATAATTGCTTATTTCTTATCTTGCTTAATGTCTTGGTATTTTAGCCTTTAATTCCTTTCATAATTATATGGTTTTGTTAAGTCGGGAGACTTAATTTTAAGGGGAGGGCACATATCACCACGCTACAATAAGGGAAAATATATTAATTTCACGGATGTATAACTTGGTAACATTATATTACAGTTCTGATGTTTCTAGATTTGATAATATAAGTGGGCGTTACGTAAGTCCAAAGTAAAGCTATTTCAGCCACCTTGCACATTCCTTAATGGTGAGCATCACATTCCAAGAGTGATGACCTAAGCAGTGTAGGCTCTGGTCAGGGTATGTGTATGGTCCAAATATGGAGCCTCTCTTTCTCAAACCAACCAAACATATTATTGTATTGTCTAATTATTCAAAATGTATCAATCATAAGGTATGAAACAAGTCCTTTTAAGGTTATGATCTTATAAGAAAGTGTTCATAGATTGTGTATATAAACCTTGTGAATTCTTAGTGAGAGCAGAGAATGCCTTCACCATCCGAAATGTGTTAAACCGTATCATCAACCGTAAACTCCGTCTCAACTCGTATCTTTTCTCATCGTCTGTACTGCATATAGCCAAACTGGTTATAGTACTACTTGGACGTCTCAGGAACACACAATGCAACTTTTGTTACAATAACTACAATTAATGCGCATTTTCAGCGTATTTCAATATATCATAACTTTCTTAACACTAAACAAAGAACATAGGACATCGATCAGTGCCCAATATTATCAATACATCCGAAACCCATGTCAGCGTTTTCATCAAAAGCCTAACCTCTAGTTTTTAATCTGAAACTCCATGAACTGAAGCCAGCATGATAATAAATATTTAGGGTACTGTGCCAGAATTATCTTAAATCTTTAGAAAGGCATGTATTAAGCATGACAACATTTTAGTATAATTTTCATCAGAAAAAAAAGTATAGGTCTTATAAGTCCTTTCTGCTCTGACCCGACGAATATATCTTGAACTAGTTATTCAAAGTTATAGCTAACATTTAAATTTAAATGAATATGCACTTAGGCTTCATTTACATGTATCTTGCGATTTTATGCCTAAAATTAAACATGAATTGTCATGTGTTTTATCAGGACAAGTTGTTTCCTGTCATCCTCCACCATAGCTGTTACATTTATACAACCACCTAAACCATATTTATTTTAAGTCGCTTCTTTGAAACATCCTGACAAAAATTTCCTGGAGATCATGTTATTTATATGATAAACTGCTAAAATGTGTCACACATGCGTTTTATCAGTTACCACCCTTAACCCCAAAGCAATCCCCCTCTTAGAGTCAGCTTACTATCTCATGTAGAAAGTGACATAACACTGTTAAACTATACTCTGTCCTTGACTGCTTGTAATGCAGCTATGTTTGCACAAAGTCAGTTTTTGAGACACACTTTTGTTTACAAGCCCCAAGGGATCTGAATCTGAGAGGGGGATGCACATGTCTCGGGTGTGGAGAACATACTGAAAATACGTTTCTGTGAATCGCAACATACCCTACAAAAATAAACGAAATTGTGACGAGCATAGCACCACAGTTAAATCCATTCCTTTGGATTTCAAAATGGCCACCATTTTGGACATATTTTTCCCAAATTTGTTACTCTCTGACCACCTAATACATTGTTGTTTTCCATTTAATGTTATATTTTGAGTCTTGAAATCTGAAAATAATATTACTTATTTTGTAAAGTATGGCCAAGGCCACCATCTTGAATTTTAAAGGGGCAGCCAGTTTGGTTTGTTTTTCTTAATTTGACTTGCTAGCCAGCTGATATGCATGTAGCAACATCGAAGAGTGAATGCCTACATCTGGAACATGGTTTTATTCCTTAGGGCAATATAGTTAGGGTGCCATTCTTTTCATTGGCATCTTTGGCTGCCATTCTGGATTTCAACGTGGCAGCAATTTTGGAAATATTTCCATTACTATTAAAGTAGGCCTACTTTTACACCTAAATTTTGTACTGCTAAAATTATTGCTATGTTAAGCAAGTGATTCTTGCGTCGGGTTATAAACAATGTATTTAATTTTGCCCTACACAAGTCATGTGTACTTAATACGCCCATTGCATTTAGATTGCCAAAACAAACAAAAGTAAGGTCGGCTCCAATTCTGTTTGTTTTAAACTTGTTTTATTTGCTTTGGGGTTAAGGGTGGTAACTGATAAAACGCATGTGTGACACGCATTTTAGCAGTTTATCATATAAATAACATGATCTCCAGGAAATTTTGGTCAGGATGTTTCAAAGAAGCGATTTAAAATAAATATGGTTTAGGTGGTTGTATAAAAGTAACTGCTATGGGGGAGGATGACAGGAAACAAATTGTCCTGATAATTATAAAACACATGACAATTCAGAAAGTTTTTTGGGGGAAATTTGGGGAAACATTTAACCTTGCGGGGCACGAGCGTTTTCAAATAACACCAAGGCATATGTGTGTGGAATTTTATCCACACATCTATTTAGCGTCATTGACCCCCATATTGCCCCACATATTGTCCCTCAAATCTAATATTCTTTGCATAACTATTCTTTCCAGACCCCAAGGACTGTTTCATGAATTATTTGGATCAAAATAATTATTCACTAATTAGTTATGGAATTAATTATGGTAATATTTCCCTATTTTCACTATTAGCGTCATTGACCCCATATTGTCCCCCAAATCTAATATACTTTGCATGACTATTCTTCCCAGACCCCAAGGACTGTTTCAGAAAACAAAAACAAAGGGCCCCTACAACCCACATGATCATGGTCACACCATGGTCATTGACCCGTGACATTCAGCACATAAACAAAGGCACAATCCCCTTGCAAAATCCCTTCCTAAATTCTAAGTCTGTAAACAAGCAAATAAACTTTCCCCAACCCAAGAAGTAATGTCAACAAAGCTCTCCAGACCAGCTGTATGTTTAGACAATGATCCATATGAGCCAGATTAGACAATTGGACAATGAGCCAGATTGTCTGTAAACAGTCAAGCCTGTTTACTCCATGCATGGAGGAAGAAAACAGTTTTCTTCCTCCATGCTCCATAATGAAAACTTTCCACACAGAAATGACCTCGCAGGAGGTTTTAATGACATGCCTGGAAAAACAACAGCTCCAAAGGCTGCAAGTGAACTTATGTGGCTGACTTACAGCCACAGTGTCTGGAACAAACTGGCCTGTACAATGCTTTGCAAATCATGAAATGCAATCACTGTGGGAATGCAACTTGTTTAATTTCATTAAACTTCATGTTTAATTTTAGGCATAAAATCACAAGATACATGTAAATGAAGCCTAAGTGCATATTCATTTAAAATAAGATCTATACTTTTTTTCTGATTATACTAAAATGTTGTCATGCTTAATACATGCATTTCTAAAGATTTAAGATCATTCTGGCACAGAACCCTAAATATTTATTATCATGCTGGCTTCAGTTCATGGAGTTTCAGATTAAAAACTAGAGGTTAAGCTTTTGATGAAAACGCTGACATGGGTTTCGGATGTATTGATAATATTGGGCACTGATGTCCCAAGTTCTTTGTTTAGTGTTAAGAAAGTTATGATATATTGAAATAAGCTGAAAATGCGTATTAATTGTAGTTATTGTAACAAAAGTTGCATTGTGTGTTCCTTAGACGTCCAAGTAGTACTAACTCGTCCAAACGTAATTTTAGGCAAGACCCGATCGACAGTAGGTGGGACAGTAGGTGGCAGGAGATTGATGTTTGTTATTGTTCCAAATGTAATGGGCACTGTGTGCTCAGAAGTAAATGAGCAATGGGAACAAATAGCAGCCGCCTACTGTTTCAAAGTCACCCATTGATATAGACTAAAATTGTAGATACTAAGAATATGATAAATGTTGTTAAGATGTGTGACATGAGTACTGTAATTAAGTGATAAGTTGACATTACTGTTTGCAGTATGGACATTGTCCAGCGGTACGACCCATGATATATATAACACTAAAATACAGCGGAAATTGCAGACATTATAATTGTCAAGTTGTAGTAAGAGTAAACATAATTGTCAGGTTGTAGCAAGAGCAGACATTATAATTGTCAGTAATAAAGGTCAGACTTTTACAAGTCTGACCATCACATCCTTAAATATGACGTCACGGACGTCATACTTAAAGCCCGCCCTCTCGCGCTAGCGCGCTAACACTACTCAACACAAGTTTGCATCACACTCATTTTTGCACACACTCATTTTTGCACATTTCTGATGTGATCTGGGAAAACCCTTCACATGGTGAAATTTGTCATTTTTGTGTTATATACATCAAATTAACGAGGACACTGTGCTGTTTTCAAAACTGTTTTATTCATGATTCCAGGTTGTCTATAACTTGAGTTATGCTCTCGGGAAGTTATAACCGCCGCTGTCCTTAAAAAACAATGGCGGAAACGAAAAACAAAGACGGCTTTTTAATTATCTATCATCATATGTTTTTACATCTAAAACGATGGAATTTTTATTTAATATTTTCAAGAATGATCATTTCGATATTAAGTTAAAAAACTCAAATTTTCAACAACAAAAATTGGGGGACTATTTTGCCATTATCTTCAAAACAAGTTTGCCGACATCCGACGGGTTTTCCCAGATCGCATCACATTTTTACCCACCAACGGGGTCTGAAAAGCGCCTCTTATACTACTTACCATCATCAGCTTGTTGCCAAATAAGATTTACATTACAATTTGACCATTTGGTTATTTTTTAGTTACAAATCTTACCTTAACTTTAAAGCCTGTATGCATTTATTTGTAAATCGTATGTAAATGCATCCATATGTAAATGCATCCATATGTAAATGCATCCATATGTAAATGCATCCATATGTAAATGCATCCATATGTAAATGCATCCATACTTAATAAATATAAGAATCAAAAGAATATGTAATCAGGTGTGTGATTTGACAAAAGTAAAAAAAATCCTAAAAAATATAAATGTCTATTTCTACAATTTAAATTGTTACGTCTGACAAATTATTTCCCAATTCTTGATTAAAGAAAAAACAAATTTAAAAACCAAGGCACGCGATCGCCGTACACGCGAATTTTGTAATTATTTATATAGGCCTACATTTGATAATGTATAAAAATAAAATCTTAACTTCAACGGTGATTATTTAAGCAATAGCAGTAAACAAAATCTCACCAATAACCTGAACTGTAAAACAAAAATGTAAACAATTTATACAAAATATAACAAAAATGTATATGTGATTTCTGCACTATTCATGTCTGATTCTTACCTAAGGACACAATATATATATAGTCTTTTTTTAATACATGAAATATACCATATAACGAACAAAACCCAATGTTATTTAACATTATAATGGATAACTTAATAAAACAATGCGTCCACTTACCGAAACACACAACAAGGAAACAGTACATATAATCTCCAGCCATAGTTAGTTTGTTGCCACCGGGCAGATAGGCACTGCCGTAATGTGTGTAGTTGAGTGAATTTAATGACGATGCGGCAACTTCGTAATCGTCCTGTGTTGGAAATAACAATGTTTTTTTTCAAGCACACACACACACACACCCACACATGTTCTTGTCATTTGATTGGTGGAACACACATCACGTGCTATCCAATAGTTTTGCCCATTGCACCTTCGCTCCAAAAGACTATCCAATACGCGTCTCATTACGATGCTCAGATATCCAATAAAATAACTAGATCGGCCGCGCATTAACGTGCGCACTATTGGACAGTCTTTTGGAGCGAAGGCGCAATGGGCAAAACTATTAGCACGTGATGTGTGTTCCACCAATCAAATGACGAGGATCTGTGTGTGATATCAAATTAATTAATGTACAATTAATAATATCACTCGGTAACATCTGAACTAACATATCTGAAAAATATCAAATGACAAGGACGTGGCTTTACTTATGGTTACAATGTTTTCTAGTAAACAATAGGTATCATATTCCATCAGCCATACTAGTCACTGCCATAGAAATGCTGAGCTGTAATAAATTACTTTACAGCTGGTGAACGTCAAACGTCATTGCAATAAAAACAAAGATTTTCTTTGGTTTCCTCTTTTCTCATAGCTTGATGCCCGGGGTATTGGGCGGGCGATTTCCTTTGTACTCTGTGGTTCCGAAAATAAAATTAAATAAATACAACTGAAATCAAACAAACTTCTGTTTTCATTTCTTTATAAGAATCATACATGTATTTGATTGTATTTTTAACAAGAAAATGCAATCGGGAAATAGGATTTCAATCGGGATAAACGTATCCCCCAATCGGGAATGTGTGGTTGACAAGGATTGCCCCCATTATTATCCTGATTGGGAGAATAAGGTTTTAATCAGGATAAAAGCATAGATCTCCTAATCGGGAAAGTATGATTGACAACGATTGCCCCATTGGTATCCTCATTGGCAGAATATGGTTTCAATCAGGATAAACGTATCCCCCAATCGGGAAAGTACATGGTTGACAAGGAAATGTTCCCCCATTGGTATCCTCATTGGGAGAATAGGGTTTCAATCAGGATAAACGTATCCCCCAATCGGGAAAGTACATGGTTGACAAGGAAATGTTCCCCCATTGGTATCCTCATTGGGAGAATAGGCTTTCAATCAGGATAAACGTATCCCCCAATCGGGAAAGTACATGTTGACAAGGAGCAGCCCCATCTGTATCCTCATTGGGAGAATAGGGTTTCAATCAGGATAAACATATCCCCCAATCGGGAAAGTATATGGTTGACAAGGGGTGTCCCCATTGGTATCCTCATTGGGAGAATAGGGTTTCAATCAGGATAAACGTATCCCCCATCGGGAAAGTATGTTGACAAGGAGTGTCCCCCATTGGTATCCTCATTGGGAAAATAGGGTTTCAATCTCAATCTGGATAAACGTATCCCCCAATCGGGAAAGTATATCTTGACAAGGAGCGCCACGTAAATATTCTCATTGGGATAATCATTTTATAGGGTTTCAATCTTGATAAAAGCATAGATCCTTATTGGGAGAATCAGGCGAAAGTTATCCAAGTTTCTACTCACCGTTACTCGGGTTGTATGGAGGATTGCTTTTCGAGCACACTATATATTAATTAAATATCCAAAATGGCATTGCACTTGGAAATCTAATCTCACGTTCAAAATTTAAAGCCTCAGCCGGCAAATGAAGGAGCAAAGGTAGTAGAACGAGGATTAGTCCAGAATAAATTTTCAGTCGGCAAACCTAAAGCTGTATGGGTTTGCCGACTGAAAATGTTTTGTGTTTCTAAGCACTGAAGATTTGCCGAGTTGTTTGAAACAACATGTTTTATTAATGATGATGATAATGATTTAAAAGTCGAGTTGGCCAACAAATTAATAAGCATAATAACTAATTGTTACGTGCGATGTCCATGTAATCTTTCTCATTCGCTGATCTGTCCCCGTAGTTTTAAATGTCCGAGGAGAGAAATGTATACTCACGATTTCCTCTTATTATGTTGTGTCCACTTCTTAACATTACTTTTATAAACATAACACACAAAGAACAATGCAAAATAATAATGTCTGCGTATGTGGTTTCGGTATAAAATAAATGTATATAATTGTATCACAAAAAATAATTCCTCCTCCAAATCCAATCATATCACAACCTTTACACTGTAACATCTCAATATATGTATTACATTGTTCTTATTACTATTATTTTAATTTTGTTAAGTCTCCATGTTTTAAACTATATGATAATATTATCTGAGTATAGTAGTTACTGTTAATGTAAGTAGGCCTGAATTAAACCAAGAAGTCTTCTTTTGATTTGGCTTAGACCTTTTAGCCTAAAAATTACAAATAAATGACTGTCAGTATTTTCCATCAGTGGATTGGGGTGCTTATAGACCCTATAGATATTATCTGCAATAATATACTCTACTGTCTTTAGCCCCATATGCAGGTCTCTGAATCCGCGTCATATCTTATTGCTACATGCAATTCCCCCGTCAATTTAGTCAACCTGCCCCCCCCCCCCCCCCAAAATTAATAATAATAAAAATAAAATAAATAAAAAATTATTTTAAAAAAATCAATAAAAAAAAATATATATATAAATAAAAATAAAAAAAATAATAATACAAATAAAATAGAAAATAGAAAAAAGAAAAACAGAAAAATAGATGAATAAAAAACAAAAGGAAAAGAAACCTTGTTTAAAAAAAAACCACACACAAGTACAATGCAAATAAAAAAAATACATAATTTTACGTATGTAGTTATCGGTATTCAAAAATATATATTAAAAAGTATAGATCCTCCTTACAATCATGCTACAACCTTTTTAATATTGTAATATTACGATTGTTTCTAATAATAAGTATTAAACTTAATGGCAATATTAGTACGTACTGTTAGTGTAAATGTAGTGTAAATCTTACAAATTACTATTTATTCTGCTTAATATCGATATTAGTAACTATAAATGCCTCATTTTACAACTCATTATATGCACAAACTACTGCAAACAGGGTACTAGCGTGGGGGTACTAGTTAGCGTGGGGGTACTAGCGTGGGGGTACTAGCGTGGGGTACTAGGGTGGGGGTACTAGGGTGGGGTACTAGGGTGGGGTCCTAGGGTGGGATCCTAGGGTGGGGTCCTAGGGTGGGGGGTCCTAGGGCGGGGTCCTAGGGTGGTGCCCTGCCGATATTGTCCTCAATCAACAGTGGTAAACCGCAAATAACAGGATACAAAATAAATACATATAAAATCTTTAAAATGACCAAAAATAGCAACATTTCAAAGTTCAGTACATAATTATAGTATAAAATTTTACATAATAAAAATTTACAAAAACAACAAAATAAGAACAACTAGACATAGAAAACAGACACAAAGAAACAAAGAAACAGTAAAATGCCCAAATTCATCAAGTGCCAAACAGATGTAGCTCCAAGCGCAAGCACATCACACCTCCTGTGAAGCATGTTGAAGGAAAAAGAAATTACTCGGCGAAACCACATTTTGTCACTTCAACCCACCAGGCCACCAGAGGACATGTGCACGAGGCAGGGCGTCACTAACAGGATGAGATACTTATATACATAGTTGCAGTCAATGTACTCACCCTAGATGCAAAACATATTTGTATCTTAAACCCACACAGAAGGTAAAGAGCCACAGCACTGGCCCAAAATTGAAATTGTGTTTTCTGTACAAATGCTGAATGCTTTTAAATGCTTATTTCATGACTTAGACTCTGCACTGAGCTAAAATTTTTCACAGATTGATTGTTTAATGTATATTATGATTCAAAGAGAGTAAGCATACTCATAGAAACAGTTTTGCCAACATTACCAATGCTGTACCTTCCCTTCAATGTATATCTTGATTCAAAGAGAGTAAGCGTACTCATAGAAGCAGTTTTGCCAACATACCAATGCTGTACCTTCCCTTCAATGTATATCTTGATTCAAAGAGAGTAAGCGTACTCATAGAAGCAGTTTTGCCAACATACCAATGTTGTACCTTCCCTTCAATGTATATCTTGATTCAAAGAGAGTAAGCGTACTCATAGAAGCAGTTTGGCCAACATTACCAATGCTGTACCTTCCCTTCAATGTATATCTTGATTCAAAGAGAGTAAGCATACTCATAGAAACAGTTTTGCCAACATTACCAATGCTGTACCTTCCCTTCAATGTATATCTTGATTCAAAGAGAGTAAGCATACTCATAGAAACAGTTTTGCCAACATTACCAATGCTGTACCTTCCCTTCAATGTATATCTTGATTCAAAGAGAGTAAGCATACTCATAGAAGCAGTTTTGCCAACATTACCAATGCTGTACCTTCCCTTCAATGTATATCTTGATTCAAAGAGAGTAAGCATACTCATAGAAACAGTTTTGCCAACATTACCAATGCTGTACCTTCCCTTCAATGTATATCTTGATTCAAAGAGAGTAAGCATACTCATAGAAACAGTTTTGCCAACATTACCAATGCTGTACCTTCCCTTCAATGTATATCTTGATTCAAAGAGAGTAAGCATACTCATAGAAACAGTTTTGCCAACATTACCAATGTTGTACCTTCCTATTAATGTATATCTTGATTCAAAGAGAGTAAGCATACTCATAGAAACAGTTTTGCCAACATTACCAATGTTGTACCTTCCTATTAATGTATATCTTGATTCAAAGAGAGTAAGCATACTCATAGAAGCAGTTTTGCCAACATTACCAATGTTGTACCTTCCTATTAATGTATATCTTGATTCAAAGAAAGTAAGTATACTCATAGAAGCAGTTTTGCCAACATTACAGTTTTGCCAACATTACCAATATGTACTTTCCATTTAACTATTTTAACTAATTAACACTAACTCCCTAGGCATTGTACTAAAACAATAAAAATCCTTCAAAATCCTCCAACTGGCTTTGTTGTCTAGGGAGTTAGGGTTAATCTCCGTCGTCTCTATACTCTAATCACGTATCCAAGGGTCCATCTGACTGAAATGACAAGTTGCTCAATTGTCATCAAGTTCCGGTCGAATGACACTAAAATTTTCATAATGGGGTCGATCGAAGGCCATGTACGTCTGTAAATAAAATACAAATAAATATTGCAATACATAAAACCAGAAATCTATAGGTAATAAACTTTTGATAATACTGTATGACGGTTTTACATTATGGGCTGGATAACATTACAGACAAGCCACACACCAAGTGTACATCTGTTTTATTTTTGACAAGTGCGTGCTCAGTCCCGCTGGCACTTGACACTTGAGAAAACCAAGCTGTTTTGCTCTATCATCCATTCATAATATACTCCTCGCAACAGTTTGGCAGATTTTAAGACTGCATGGGTGAAGTTTTAGTGAATAAATTTGTTTTAATGATGGTTGAATATAATACATTGGCTATATTAGCCAATTCATCAGCCTAATGCATATTTTGTTGTGCCTAAAAATGTAAGATTCTTTACATGAAACGAGGTTGCTAGTCTTCATACGAGAATGAGTAAATTACGGCAGAATTTTGGCAGCATCAATGAATCATTAGGTATGCCTAGCTACTTGCTGTAAAGCTGTATCAGGAACAGACATTGTTTTTACAGGCTCTTTCTAACATGAAAGCTACACTTAATGGCACTGGGTCATTTGATGTACATGTATGTAAAATGAAGATTAAAACTCACATGTTTTATTTGATTGTCATTCATATGACTCAGGATTGTAACCAAGTCTGAGAAGGATGGTCTGATGGTTGGATCTTCGTACCAGCACTGGACCATCAAGTCGTAACTAGATGAAAAAATACTATTCCAGGTGAGATATTCAACAATAATAATCCTTAGTTGTATGAGGTGTCTCTAGTCAATTTGTTTAAATAGTACATGACAGTATTATTCTTTATTTTAATTAATTACTTTAACTTACATTACTCACCATTACAACTGTGTGTGCATTTCTGTTTTATACTACTTTACTATGTACATTGTACATGTACATCTCATCTCACTAGCAGATGTTATTAAGTGAAAGTAAATTATGGACTCTCTGTAGAACTGTTTAAGTTGAGCACTAGTGGATGATAAATTAGTTAGGTATTTAATTAGGGCAATTGTCTATTTTCAAAATTATTAATTAAGTTTATTATATTTAATAGTAAATTATTTCAATGATTTTATTCTCAAAGATCCTTTGGTAAACCATTTTTAATACTTTTTAGTTTGATATGAACTGCATGTTAATTGTCAACTACTGTTGCTATGCGGGCTCAGGCCACTGCCTGCCCTGATTCTACAGGTAAAGTTGTCAAACTTTTATTGCTTATATTTACGATATAATTTCATGATTGAATACATTAGCTTTTATTTAGGGACACATCTTATTTTAACCAGCTTTGTTTATAGATCAATAATGTGATGATTTTAGGATGTCTAGAAGAAGTTTAATTAGTAAATTTTGGCCAAAGAAAGCAGTAGTTTAGTGGCATACTGGTTATGAACCAATGATTTGTTTACTTTACTTTGATGGTCCTTAATTACATGCAAATTACCTTATGCTTAAGTTTAGAAGTTTTGGGTTTGTAGATTTAGTGATTGTGTGATACATTGAGGGTGGATATGGGTTGTTGCTCAATTGATAAGGTAAAACCACCTAAGACTGTGTACATTTAACTTTTAATTTAAAATACTTGTATAGTTATTTGTAAACCACTGTCTGCCCTGATTCTACAGGTGCAGGTTTGCCATCCTTGAATAAAACTTTGAGAAGCTACATGTAAGTCTCGTCTACCGTCTTAGAACCCGCCTGCCATCGAAGCACCCCAAGCCACTGAAGCACTCCCAGTCCCTCACATATATAAAATATATTTCAATTATTACACTGAAAACAAATAACAATCTCATAAACAACTGTTGTCATTGTAATATATTTTACTATGTGATCGATTTATTACAAGATCTCTTATAAATATTGGTCATATTCTGTGCATATTTTAGAATAAAATAAAAAACAGTTATGTATTTACAAATAATTAATTCAGTTTGATGTCCGATCAAGAGTGAATTGTAAAGCGCTATAACTTGTACATCTTACATTTCTTCATCACAGTTGGTTGGGTTTGGCATGCGGTATCCTTCCATTAGTTGCCTGGCCAATGACTTGGTCTTGATACTTGGATAGGGCGTTCCCCCTTTACAAAAATAAAATATTTTAAATAAGTCAAGAACAAGACAGTAATAACTTGGATGGACAAGAGAGTTTCATTATAATTGTCCATGTTATAATTGACTCTAGTCAAAGCAAAGGTGCGATTATAAGATATTCTTTGGATTATTTGTTTTTAAAAGTATTTTGTAGATATATAAGACCTATAGCAGATTATTTTGTAAATATTTCAAGGAACTTTTGTAAGTGCATAGTGAATTTAATTTTGAAACACGGCAGTGGCCAGTTTTGAAAGTGCATTTTTGTGGGCGATGCATTCTGCGCTTTGTCTTTCTAGAGCAATAACTATAATGTAACTATGCTTATAATGTCTGTAATATAATATGTATAACTGTGAATGAACAAGTTTGCCAATAATGCTCCTTAGTCACTTAAAGGACTTGGCTTGCTAAATTTAGAAGACAATTTACATAAAAAATAGTGGGATTTCCAGTCAAGCTGGGCCAGCAAGAAAACATTGATCAGATTATAAGTATCTTACCAAGAGTGGCGATTTCCCACAAGAGAATACCAAACGACCACCTGAAGGTAATATTTTAGAAGAAAGTAATTTTTTAGAGAAAAAGGGGGAAATATGAATATTTTGTTTAGATGAATCCTCTATACTTCATCCAGGGTAGGGGCAGGGGAGTGTCCTCTTTTTTCAGCATGCAGACATTTTGGTGTGCCCTATCCTTTTTGGCAGTTTGTCTCTTTTTTGTCACATGCCTCCTGTTTCTGCACCCTGGATCCGCCCCTGAGATCCAACAAATTTCATGAATTTACACTCAATAACTTAATTTAAAAGAGCACAAGGCAGCACATGTATTGTATGTTTCAAGGACAAAGAATAAAATACACTCAGTATGTCTGTACATTCCTTAAATCTAGAACTTTTTAATACATTGCCTGCGAATGTTCTGTATGTAGTCAACTTGAAATGTTGTTTTAATAAGCTAATGGACGTAAAGGTTGATGGAAGTTAGTCATGTTAAGAATGTTAAAGAATATACTGCCCTCAATGTTCAACTTACACATCACTCTGAGTAGTGTACGTCTGATGCATCAAAGACTCAATGGACAGCCAGCGAGTTGGAACACGTCTCTGATATCAAAGGAACAAATAATGCACACCAAATGTCATCAAAAGTTTTGTTCTTATACGTTCATGCTGAATAATTAAAACACAAATTGTGAATATAATATTTGCTCCTAATAAGACACAATGGTGTTGACCTCAATAACTTTGCAGCTATTTTAGTGACGATTGCTTGCACAACATACACTTTTTTTCTGTCTTCTGATAAATTAACATTTTTACTTTCTGATGCATACAAAAATATGCTAGGTTTTTCTTAGAATTTTGGATAAAATGAGACATAAAAACTAATTTGTAAGATATGTTCTTTGTAAGTTGAAATTAATATAAAATCATTTAATTCCTTTAAATCCCTTATGAAAAAACCATACATACCATTCGGTATGTGCACTAGCACCATTTATTATCATTCATTACCAATGGTACTATTGGACTGGTTTTTATAAGGGATATTATACAGCTATGGGCCTAAAATTTAGTTATTTTTAAATAAAGTGATTACCATTGATGTCTGGGTATACATATCCTCCCCACGGGAAAGTCCAAAATCAGAAACCTTGGCAAGCAATCTTTTTCCAAGCAGGATGTTTCTTGCAGCTAAATCTCGGTGAATCACCTGATCAAATATTAATGACATCCATCAAAAATAAATTCATATTACATCTTTAAAAATACCAACTTCAGGTAGTTAAATATCAAGAAATATACAGAGGAAAATATTGTACGACCAAGCTGTTTGAAAGCATGATAAACAAAGCTTCATAATTCACACTTCTATACCATTAGGCTAATAGCTGGTTCCTTGAAATGATTTGAATGTTAGTAACTAGCTAGTCTACATCAGACATGTGCATCACTGTTATATCATTTTGAATGAATATTAATCAAGATGGTCGCTTGGTGTGGGGACTTCAGTTATTATTATTTTTTTGAACTATCTCATCACAGATAAGTCTAAACTTACAGCATGGAACAAGCTGCATATAAGACCTTTACAAGAAATTTACAAATAAATGAAACATTTTAGTAACTTAAATCTTTTTCGGGGTTTTATTAGTTTTGTCTGTACCTATGACATCTATATGTAGCAATTTCTGTTAGTCCCCAAACACCAGAGCGGATACGGTGAACAGCATTATATTGGATAGAAAGATATGGAGCATGATTGTAACCGCCCGTAGTGACCCCTATGTCCTCAAGAGAAAGAAGCAAAACCTTGATCCTAACAGTTTTCTGATGAGTATAGACCTCATACTGTATAGATACAGAAGTATGTATAACCTGTTCCAGGCACAGCTTGTGTCTAATACAAAAGTTGCATTTTTATTTGAAATACTGTATTATACCTTACATTCTACATCTAGACAAACAGTTTGGCTTTGACATACCCCTGATATGGCAAGGTGTTCCATTCCCTTGGCAATGTCAAGAGCAAATGCCACGAGCTGCTCTGATGACAAAGATTCACCGGAGTCTGACTCTGGGCGAGCCGTCCGCAGGTAACTACGCAGGTCACCATTGGGAAGATATTCCAAAGCGACATACAGAACCTCTTCAAAAAGAGTACCATACATATTATACAAAATGTAATTGTATTCACCACATCAGGAAGTTCTGAATTAATTTTAACTACAGTAACATGTTGTTTAGCACAAACAACTATTGTAACGTGTGTAATGATACCGGTACGTCACGGACAGATATACTTAGATCGGGTTCATAGTTTTATCATGTCGATATGAATAAATTACCCCATACAAAGTTCACGGGCATGATTTTGTTACTGTAATCTAGTTATTGTGCCATAAATGATGTAGACCTATAGCTCTCCCTGTAATACCATTTTGGTTAATTTGATTGTTGATCATTTCACCACACATTTCATTCATTGTAATAATGATACGTACTGTAACGTCAGCTTTGAAAGTAATTGTCATTGGAAGTGAAATACGAAATATGAAAAATGAAATATTTTCATACCTCCATGATGACAAGCACCCAACAGTGAGACGATGTTGGGATGGTAACCAATGGAGGTCATGGTATGGAACTCCTCCATAAAATCCTCGCGGTCACGCGATGAGGCGTGACCTAAAAACACAAAAACAAAATAACCCAAAAGCATGAACACTGGCAAACCCTTTACGAATTTTGAGAGACTGACCAGGCTGGTACAAAGGTCAAATTTATACAGATCACTTTACTTTCTTACACTTATCTCGAGGTTGATCACATCCTGATACTACAGAATCTTAAAGTTTCACAAACCAACATAGAGCAATGTTTAAAACACTTTTTGAGATTGTATTTAAACAATTGAGCTTTCAGAGACTTCATGATGTTTCGGGAAAGTTGATATCAACAGCATATAGTTCAGCATGGTGGGGTGCATGGGTCACCTTGTGCTCATTAATTCCTTATTAGTCTTATATGCTGTACTCTTCTGCAGCCATTCTTAATTGACCATGATCACATATGATGATAAGGGAGTATGTGAATGGTACCATCTATGACGATAGTTTCCTCATTTTCGTATCATACCTTTCAGTATCTTGATAGCAGCCTTGGTCTTATGCCCGCTTACGTTCACCGTCCCTGACCTCACTTCGCCAAAGTTTCCTCTGCCAAGTATCTTATCATCAATGACAAGATTGCTCCAGAGAATTTCCCATTGGGTAGCCCAAGATGGAAGGCCAACATCTTCATAAACGATGGCTGTTAAATCTTCCGGTCCAGTTATCTTAACTTCATTGTCGGTAGGAGCAGGGTGCACGGTAGTTGTCTGTGAAAGCAATTGTATTTTCTATTGGGCCTGGAATTCCCTATTGCATAACTATGCAAAGCCTGTGGCGCGAGTATTGATTGTGGGGATGGGTGCGTGGTTAGGCCACTTGACTGTTTTCGACCGATCAGCACGGACGTGTTTATTGTAGGCAGTATGCAAAAAGGTAAATATACATAACAGCAAAAGAAACGTCACCTCTAAAAATATTTATTATTTTCATTTTATAATTAATATAATTTGTTTAATGAAGAATATTATGAGTATGGAGTGTAACACGAACACAATGTGGCAAATTTGGTTGACCTGGCAGCCAACCATCCCACAACATTGTATATTTATTATGTTTAATAATATAATTACTTAACAAAATTTAGGGGGTGACGTTTCTTTTGCTGTTATGTATATTTGCGGTTTCATATAATTCTGTAAAGATCTATAATTGCAGATAGACATTTTATACAGCCCTACTAGCAAGCAAGCAAGCATGAATGCAAGCAAGCATGAATGCATGCAAGCAAGAGGGAAGTTATGGCTTTCTACTCTCCATTAAGATAGTAATCTGCAGTCAGAGGCCGAGTGGTGAATATATGATCTGGACTGGAGATAGTAAGTATCAGTACCTACTGGAAGGTAATTGCACTTCCCTCGCCCCTGCCAGCATTCGGCATTGCCCTGTGCGTCCGTCGCTCGTCGTCGAAGTACGGTGCTCCCCTCAGGTCGTTGTGTTTTAACATGTCTTTCTTTCAGGTGGGGGTGGGATAGGCCCAATAGAAAAAGTTTTATTTACGGTTGAGCCGGGCGAATTAGGAAATAAAATAGTTGTTTGGCACTATAGGGTTACTAAATGGGCTGGTTAAGGTCACAGGACATTCATTAAAGATACTGTGTACACAAAGGAGACTCTTCTATGTTTTCATTTTGATCATCACTGTAAGCTAGGTTAGGCCTGAAATAATAAGCAATGTTAAATGAGCATTTCAACTATCATATATCATATATTTTATGGAAAGCAATAGACGTTTGTCTGCAGATATAAGTATCATAAACGATACAAGTTGATCTGATCTCCTTTCCTAATGATGCAAACTTTGAGTGGGCTGATTTTTGACTTGTGAACATTGTAAACATAAATACTTACTCTTTGCTGGCGCAGCATTGAAAACTATATAGAGAACAACTGTTTTTAAAATGAAAGTTGCTAAAGATAAGTAGCACCGCAGAAAACGGAGGTGTTATAACTACACCAGTGGTGTGAAAGAACAAATTATGCATCTAGTGTAATTTAAAGTTTATGTTTTTGCTGGGGGAGGGAATATCAAATAGACATCGATTGAAAACTTCTTCATAGTTTTAATTATGAATATATCGCGTGACTTTTAAAGAAAATGAAACATATTTACCATTTCCACTTCTGACACGACTGCCTGAGTATCCCTGGTATCACGCTTTAACTTTGACTTCAAGGCATTAATAATTAAAACAGCAGCTATAACGATCAACGATGAGCTGATCACACTGATAATGACTGTAGGTTATAGTATTATTTAAAAAAGCCTGAACTTCACCTACAAATAGAACAAAAAATACAAAGTCAAAAAGTTGAGCATTAATCCAGACAAATAGTTTATTAAATAATAAGATATAGAAGATTCAAATGAAATAGGCCTACTTGTTAAAAACAATACAATGAAATTGAAATATCTGCAAGAAACTATTATTTTGAAAGACATTTTAGGATTTAGAAAATGGAATTTTGTTAACTGTACATGTTAATTATATTGCAATGTACTGTTGATGACTTTATGTGTCTGTCTCTCAGGAAATTATATGGTCTTACCTGTCTGAATTTGGTCCATCAAAGGACTTGAAGAATATACTTCCTGCGTTAAACAACAAATTAAAATATAAATAAATCATGACTTAAAATTGTATGCAACTTTCCTATTTATCCTGAATGTTTCAAATTATTTACTTTCACTGCTCTTTAAAAATAAGAAATTATTCTATAATTCTATAATTTTGTTTTGTTTAATCTTCATGAACTAGTTTATTTTGGTAAGATATACATGTAGGTCTATACAACTACGGTATGCACTGAAATAATGTGCTAGAAAAGATGGATGTTTTACTTTATATAAAATCTTGACATTTGTAAACATCTTGAGAAATAGCTGAAAAAAGAAGTAATTTTCTTAATGTCTTACCGTTCCATTCTCTAACATTACATACGCTCTTATGAAGGCTGTGTATATAGTACTTGACTTCAGGGCGCCATTTACACCAGTATGTTCTCTTTTCTGCCCTGAATTATTACTCCCACATGACGTCTTTCCTCCGATTCCAATTTCAACAACTTTAGTTTCAGCCAATTCATTTCTGTTCAAAATTAATTACTGAAACTGAACATATCTTGTGTAAAAATAGAAAGCCTACTGAATGATGATTTATCTAAGTGACCTTAAGTCAATGAATCTTCCGGCTCGGATGGCTGAATATCAGCCGGGAGATGCAGGCCCGTTTGGTCGGAAATATACCGCCCTATACACACGTATAGGCCATGTCAGGAGATCTCTCTTGCCACTGGTCACCATGTAACCCAGTGCAACCTGTTACATGGTCGAAGACTCGGCGACTAATCCGGGTTACTCACTCTTGGGCACTTGCTCTAGGGTGAGGAGGGGGAACTTGGCCTCCTGTCAGAATTAAGAACAACATCTGATTTAAGAGCTCCATCTGATTTAAGAGCTACTTAAGATCGGGCTAGAAGCCAAGGAGCTCACCCAGTCTCTACCAACTCACCTTGCCAGTGCGGTAGAGTAGGCATACACCGTTCATCAGTTATGGACATGAGACAAAGAACTTCAAGAGGCCGTAATGCCCATGGCCAAAATGGGCCCAGCTCAACAGGTGGAGCTAGGAAACAGGGGACTGCTGATCCTTCTGGTGACAAACCAAAGTATGATGAGTTGGGTTCAAAGCCGCAAGGAAGATCCAACTCTGATGGAAGTATCATCAGGAACCAAACAGACATATTTATCTGTACATACAATGTAAGGACACTGAGATCACAGGAACATCTTGATGCACTACTGGAGGAAGTAGATAACATAAAGTGGCATATAGTAGGTCTTGCAGAGACAAGACATCGAGAAAACCTTATTAAGTTATTACAGTGTGGGCACATCCTACAACTTCAGCAAGGGGTTGTAAATGGAGTTGGATTTCTAGTCAACAAAGGCATTGAAGAAAACGTTCTGGAATACAAGGAAGTTTCTGACAGGATATAGCTTTCTTGAAACTGCAAATTAACAAGAGACATACAGTGAAGGTCATTTAAACTTATGCATCAACTTCAAGTCATAATGATGTAGTTGAGGAATTTTACAACGACATAGACAAGATAATGACAACTGAAAACACATCCTTTACAATACTCATGGGCGATTTCAATGCAAAGGTGGGACAAAGAAAGGATGAGGAAGAGAAAAGTGTAGGCCCATTTGGGATAGGAGATTGGAATGGGAGGAGAGAAAGAATTTGTGTCAAGCAGGAATTTAAGAATTGGCAATACATACTTCAAGAAATCAATCAGAAGTTACTGGACGTGGGAAAGCCCTAATGCAGCCACTCACAACCTGATAGAATACATCATTTGTGATCACCAGATAATCTTGATGGATGTAGTAACAATACCAAAAGTTGACATAGGCAGTGATCACCGACTTGTCAGAGCCAAAGTGAGAATCAGTAGTAAGAAGATGGAAAGGATAAGAAGGATTAAGAGACCTGGGAAGAGACATATCAACTTGGAAATGGTTTCCAACAAGCAACACCAATTCAGCACTGGAAGAAGATCAACCACTTCAGCAACTTTATGAGCAAATAACCAGCGCAGTTATGGAGGAAGCAGAGAAGGTAGCAAAAGGAAAGGAAAAACCAGTAAACAGCATAGATATAACGAGAGGGAGGAGATTTGTAGATTGAATGAGAAAAGGAAAGCTCTCAAAACCCTCAGAAAGACATCACCACGCAACCAAATTGAATACACATGAACTTAATAAAACAATCCGTAAGATGCAAAGGAAGCAAAGATGGTGAGAGAGATTTTAGAATGCAACAAAAGACCAAAAACCATTAATAGGAAAATGGAAGGAGGAAGAAAGTTGTTACCATCACTGAAAACAAAAGACGGTTCAGAAGTTACAGATAAAGTAAAAATATCAGAAACCATTGAAGAGTTCTATAGAGAACTCTACAGTACAGACAAACCAGATTGGAGTAGAAAAGCAGATGATGTGCCACCTATTCTTAAGGAAGAAGTGGAGAGAGTTCTAGATCAGACGAAAAAAGGAAAGGCTCCTGGGGAAGATCAATTGACTGCTGACATACTGAAGTTGGGAGGAGAAGACACCATAATGATTATAACAAAACTGTTTAATAAGATTTTGGAATTGGAGTAAGTACCCATACAGTGGAACGAATCAAAAGTCATCATTCCACATGGTGTCACCGCAATTAGTCTTACTTAAAAGTCATCATACTGTTCAAAAAAGGAGATATGAAGGAAATTTAAAACTACAGACCCATCAGCCTGTTACCTCACATGTACAAAGTCTTCACAAGAGTAATTCTAGCCAGGGTGGGGAAACAGCTTGAAGAAAACCAGCCATGGGAGCTGGTTAAGCCAGGTTATTGAGAAGGCAAAAGAATACCGCTTCAACATCTGCCTAGGCTTCATGGATTATGGGAAGGCATTTATGATAGACCACCAGTCATTATTTAATGCATTAGAGAGGCAGGTTAGTGACGGGAAGCACATCCGGCTAATCAAGGCTATTTACAAGGACCCCAAAGCCAGAATCCATCTAGAGAGCACCACAACCAATGCCTCTATATATATATATATATATATATATATATATATATATATATATATATAGGCCTATATATATATATATATATATATATATATATGTAGGGATGCTGCGTAGCACTGTAATATATATATAAAATGTAAATAGTAAAGGTGAAACAGTGCTCACCGGATAGTATACCCGAGCTTTCGGTGCGATGCACCTTCATCAGGGGAATTATGGCTTGTTGTGATAAACCGCGGGTAGAACAAACGCGGTGAACTCCACGTTCATCCCGTCAGGGTGGAGCGTGCCCAGTTTGAACATCACAGTTTGAACAAGCCATAATTCCCCTGATGAAGGTGCATCGCACCGAAAGCTCGGGTATACTATCCGGTGAGCACTGTTTCACCTTTACTATTTACAGTTTATATATATATATATATATATATATATATATATATATATATATATATATATATATATATATATATATATATATATAGAGAGAGAGAGAGAGAGAGAGAGAGAGAGCAATAGATAATTTAGTGTTTTATACATATTTTTTCAGTTGTTATTGTTATGCTTAGTTTCTGACAATTTGAAGTACATGTACATTCAAGTACATATTTGCATTGTTCCCACAGTTGTCATGCAAATGACATGATCACTGACAAAACCTGGAAAAATCAAAATGGCCGCCAATTATCTTTTATTTTATGGCAATGTATAACATCATTTTTGGGGGATAAAATTCATATTTTTTCTTTATTTTTTCGCTTGGGTAGGGAGATCTGATGTTGTAGATTGCAAAAATATCATCAAAACTTTCTCAGCACTTTTTGAAATTTATGAAATTTACATAAAATATGAAAAATATGGAATTTGAAAATTAAAATATGAGATTAAAATGGCCGCCATTTTTTTCCAAAAGCTTGGTGGGAGTCAAAACTTTGATAAAAATGTAAGCTTTCCAATGGTATATAATGTGATAAGGTTTTTGAGAAGTAAGGCAGAATTTTGTACACAAAACCAGCCCTTATGTTGGTGGGCGGTCCACTTATGCCAATTATTGAAAGAAATAGGTCTTATTTTTTCCTTCGTTCAACATTTCTTCCTCACCACTATCAAGATCGCCGTTTTCGTCGCTCTCATCAACAAAACTCAACAAATCTAAAATTTCTTCTTCTCTAAATATCTTCCTGGAACTTTGGACAACATTTGTCTTCTTTTCAGGCTTCTTTTTGGGCATTTTGAAGCTAAAATATAGCGTAGTCAAGTGTATGAGATAAAGTGAACGGAAATTGCACACGTGAGTCAAAACTGGTGACGCGTGAGAGGTTTTTTTGTGAATGGCAGACAAAAGAATGGTATGGTTTCTGTTTCGCTTTGTATAGATTTTTCTGTAGTTCTTACAAAGGGAACCATACTATGGTTAGAAAGCTTATGTTTTCAGCTTTCTAATGGTGCCTGACTTGCCAACAGAGGGCGTATAGATGTTGTGTAAGAATTGATTTATTTCATCGGACGCCGGCGTCCGATATTCTACAGGGCTGAGTTTAAAGGGTTAAAAGGATAAAAAGATAATACTATGTCCTCCATCTCCCTGGGATAGCTGCCCATGGTAATAGGCGTTTTTTTTTTATAGACGCCACACCAATGTGTGTGTATTTTTTAATAAAGTACAACATGACACAGGGAGAGTTTGATAATGAACTCACCCTCCAAACACCAAAGCAACGTATGGCGTACCCGTCGATTCCTGAGCTTGCTCGTAATTGCCAAGGAGATCCGGGTGATATAAAGTGTCAGGAACCTTATCACTTATCCCTTCGTTAATATTTAGTTGTATCAGTGTAACTTCAAAGCAGCTATTTAAATATAAAGAAAAGATACATGAATACAAATAATCCCATTTGTCAGTCTTGCTATTTAAACAGCAATTTCCGAAAATTTTTAAGACTGCTATTTTACTTGAAAAAGTAATTGTGAGAAGCATATGGTTTTATAGTAAATATGTACCAAAATTAATTTATGGTGGGTCATTATTATTTATTATACACTTCTGGTAATGAAACCAAGGATGCATCAAAAGCACACTTAAGCACTGTAGCTCTGAAGCCTGAGGAAACCTGTAAACAAGGGCGCTTGCTATGTGAACCAGAAACACCGGGGTAAACCCGTACTCTTCCACGATAAGTGTTCTGGGTTCTTTTACGTGCATTACTTAATAATCTATAGTACACGGGACCTACGGCTTAACGTCCCACCCGAAGGACGACGCAATTATGGTTAAGTGTCTTGCTCAAGGACACAAGCGCCATTACCAGCCAGGCCGGGTCCGGTCATAAATTAATTTTGACACTTTTACTGTAAAACCAAGCTTCTAACAATTAACCAGCTTGTGAAAATATAATTTTAAATAATAATAATAATAATAATAATAATGTGTGGACTTATATAGCGCACGTATCCACCAACTGAGTGGTGCTCAAGGCGCATATTATTACCCCTGCTCATAAGGCTCATAAATCATTCCTGAAACCATCTCAGCTCCCTGGGGAGTATACAGCTCAATTGCTGCCATTACAGCGCATATAGGGCTAATCAACCAACTCTGCCCTCACAGGTACCCATTTAACCCCTGGGTGGAGAGAAGCAATTATGGTTAAGTGTCTTGCTCAAGGACACAAGTGTCACGGCTGGGATTCGAACCCACATTCTGCTGCTAACACCAGAACTTGAGTCCGGTAAGCTAGACCGCTCGGCCACGACACTCCACAGTATTTAAAGTATTCGTTTCTCAAAGGA
The DNA here is from genome assembly GCA_029582265.1 of Zoroaster sp. YZ-2022. Lineage (NCBI taxonomy): Eukaryota > Metazoa > Echinodermata > Asteroidea > Forcipulatida > Zoroasteridae > Zoroaster > Zoroaster sp. YZ-2022. The sequence goes on along the minus strand of CM055825.1, from coordinate 25,858,024 downwards.
AATTATCAAAGTGCCGGAAATTGCCTGTAAAACACGGGCGATACAATATCATATTGCGGTGATAAAGAATGGTCAAATGTGTAGGAGTAACATTAGAATCTAATGTCAGTGTGTTGAGTCTTACATAATTTTTTTTCTTAAATTTAGACTTGTTAATTTTAAATTTTATATAAAAATATGATCTTAAACTTCACAAATCTATCTCACTATTTTTCTAAATCCATCATAAATTATATAAGTTTACATTTTTCTACTTTGTGTGATTTCAAAGCCAATACAATCCAGTTTGCAAATAAAGAGAGGCTGATGTTTTATGTGGAAACCGTCATCGAATGGTATACATTGGGTCAGGAGCACCAGCTGATTAGCCCTAGAAGCTCTTAGATCATTGACTTGAAATTTATATTAATTAAATGAAAATTTTGTTTTATGGGAGCATATGGGAGCAGCCCTTTGAACCATGATCAGAACCCCATTTCATGACGCTGCTTAACACGGAATTCCATACTTACAATAATTTTTTTCTGCTTAGGCTACAGATGTTTAACGCAGAAAATTAGCACTGGCTGTGTTAGTACGCATTAGCACAAGCAAATATACTTTTCTAACTCGTGAAGTACGCTTAACATTAAGCACAGAATTGTCTGCTTTTGTAAGCTGCGATTCTTTCGCTTATGGTAAGCAGAGCCGTGAAATTGGGCTTTTACCTGATTGGTCCATTTCTCTGACTGACTGGTTGTAGCCTTATCTTGAATGTACTGTCAGTAACCGAATCTTGAATGTCATATGACAACAGAGGGCGCTCTGGTGGAGGACAAACTGTATGGATAATGTAAAGCAGCAACAAATAATGGGAAAATTTAATATTTAGATTTTTAATGTTTTCTTCAAGTTTGAGTAAAATATTCCTGTTCAAATATCGTCACAAACCACATTGTAAACATGTCAGAAACTAACTCACAGTTTCATGTAGGGCCTATTCATTTAAAATTTAAACAAGAAAAGAGTTGTGCCGTGATTTCGAAAACCGGGACAATTTCTTTGTTATTATAAAAATTATTTTAGCCGAATAAAGATATAGGCCTATCATTTTATAATTGTTGCACGTCTCTGGTTGTAGGTTGGCTTCAAAATCGGTGTGGTGCCAACCAGTGAAATACGTGATACATTTATACGTGGTTCTTGGAACCAGACTAAATTTCCCATACATAATGTATGGTTGCTAAGGGATGCCTCACAAATTGGGCTAATGTTCATACCCCTGTGTGAAAAAGTTGTTTAAAACACAGCGTGGCAGAATTCCAGTCGATCCAGCAATTTTGGCTGCAATTGTACATAGTTTCATAGCAAAAAAAGGCAGAAAATTATACATATAAATACTGCAGACCTAATAATTAAAAATAAATTTAAAGCACATTCATTGCTTTTTATATACCTGCTGATGGCGTATCACATGTGACATTAGTCAAATCACTTTCGTCCCCAAGTCCAACGGATGTTGACGCACGGACAGCAAATCTGAAACGAGCGTACGGCTGTAAATCGCTCTTGTTAACAGAATATGACCTCTGATTTCCCCCAACTTGGACTTCATCAGATTTCTCCTCATCATGCATTGAATTCGCATTATTTTGCGACCCGGGATCAGAGTATGTGTATGCTAGACGAAAAATCTGTGTAATAAATACAACAGAAAGGTAAATACATTAATACCACATACACCTACAGTCTAGATTTAAATTAACATGGAATTTATGATCTATATTTAGAAGTATTCAATTCAGTTGGGAAATAAATATTTCATGGAATGTTTGATAACATCAACTTTACACCAACTTACAGAATAGTGTTACGTAAAACTGTTAATTATGTTTTTGTTTTTTAATACTTAAGGCCTACCTTACCTTAACTGAATATTTTACTTAAATTTTTTTATTGTCAGATCAACAATAACCCAATTACCCCTCATTAAATCCAATGTTATCTTACTGTGTATGTTAATATGATACCATTCTCCTCCAAGGGTCTATCCCATGTGACAACACAGGTTGGACCTTCGTTGTTTAGTACAACGTTGATTGGCTGTGATGGAACTTTAACAGAAGGAGAAATAATCATTATATGAACAAATTTCGAAAAGAGGATTTACCTCCACTGTCATGCAGTCAAGTATAAATAACATAATGGTAGCCTTGCCTAGTACCTAGGTGAGGTATAAGTTCTATTCCCACCAGGGACACTGTTATATTGTTTCAGTTCCTACCTAACCAGTTGGTTTTCCCTCCTGCCTTAATTTAACAACTGATAAACCAAGCCTCTGAGGGTTATTTGTGAATTATTTCTTTTCACAGTATTTCTTTTCTTTCTAAAAGGAAATTCACAATGATCCAATGAAACCCAAAATCACTAGAAATTGCCATTAAAATAACAAAAACATTTACAATTCAGCTTTAAGCATTCTAGCTTTTAAATAATGAATATCAATCACCATATATTAAAGATGAATCATGGGCAACCATGATAGACAAAATATCAATAAAGATACAAGGGATACTTACTTCCTTCCTCTGTGCGATTCGTAATTGAAGTAACTGGCCCAGGACCAAATGTATTCACAGCAGACACTGTGAGCGTGTAAGGTGTGAATGGAACAAGATTAAAGAATTCCACCCATGTATTGGAGATGTCCTCTGTCTTCGGTATTCCAACACTGCTGGTAAGATTGTATCTGTACTGGTATTATGTCACCGTTGCGTTGACCGCAGTCTGGTAGCCCCCAGGAGAAAGACATTGTCTTACTGGTTATATCAGTTGGCTTGACATTTCTTGGGGGACCACTTGGGGCTAAACTCAGAATACATACACAAAGAAGATATTAAACCGAGTAGGGTGTCACAACTTTAGTTACCTTTAAATGTGTAAATAGACAGCTAAAGTTTCAATAAACATAATGTTTTTCATACAGAGTATGAGTATGTTTATTTTACTGACCTTTATTTTGATTGGTTTAAAGTATCTTGAAGAAATGAATAGTAAATAGACATAAATTTAAGTCTTGGCCCATGGGGCAGCAGTAAAGTAGCCACTATTTGAGATAGTACACTCACTGGCCATAAGTATTGCAACATCCCCAAAGTTCAGTTTGAAGAACTGTGTTACAATAATTTATTTTATTTTATTTACACTACTTCAGACTTCTTGAAAGTGCCTGTGTTTTGAAGTCAATGTTCTTTTTTACTGTTCTTGCTCGGAAATTATGTAATACACGATCGATGAAATCGGATTAAATGATCATCTCACCTAGCTGTTACGTGTAAAGTGCTATTTTGAGCATGTTGCAATACTTTTGGCCAGTGAGTGTATGTGAAGTGCTATTGTGTGTGTGTGCATCTTTTGTATTGTACTGTTGCATTCCCACTATTGTGGGTCAACAAAATAATAAGTGGACACAAACTTTGTTGTGACAATATCAAATGGGGTTGGTTTATTAAATTCTCTGTATTCAACAATAATAAAAGGCCCTAATAACATGTATGTAAAGAGTGGTAGCGTAGTTCAGGTACATGTCAATAGTTAAGACTTAATACTTGTCTTGTACTTTACATATACGAGTTCCGAATAGTGTGTACGAGTACCAACTATAAAAGGGATTGGATACAGCCAGTAGGACCATCATTCGTTCATGCGGCTTGTCAACTCGGTAAACGGTACGGGTACTGCTACACCGAGAGACGGACGGCTGGTCAGTCTCGACGATGGGGACCACCAGGGCTTCACTACATAGCATGTCTGGACGGGGCCAGAGTGTGTGTCAGACCGCACTAGCTAGGCGAACCAATGGTCAATCGATGCACTGCACCATTGGTTCAACGAACAAGGCACTGGACTGTCATAGTTCGGTACATTGTATATCGCACTGTCATGGATCGAATCGCACAGATGTCATTCGGAACTACACTTCCCCGGGATCAGGAAATCTCTGGGTTTATATATTAACTCTGGGGCCTTGGAATGAATAAAACATTAGTTTAGCATCTTAGCCAATGAGAAGCTTGCTTTCTGCATCTAAGGGTAGAAATGTGTGCAAACAATACAACAGGTCCTTGTTCCATATAAGGAAAGGTATTTGGCGAAAGTAAAGTGAGTGACAACTTAGAAAGGAGGGCGTGTTCAAGGGGACAATGCTTACTGGGGATGATAAGCTATTGCATGAGGGGAGCATCGGTTGCGCATGGGACCATGGCACACAGACAGTCACAGTGACTGTTTGGCCGTGCTACACCCATGAACCGTGTTCGGTGTTTGGGCTCCAAGCCACGTGGCGGGAGGGTGTGGCACGCACACAAGGCTCTCGCTGGTGTTACATTATGCATTGCAATGTCGCTGGATATGCATGAGCAAAAGTAGCGTCCTTGTAAGGATTGCATATTCATAGCGGACAATCGAGGGTCCGGGGAAACAATCCCTGGGAATTAGAGGACTAGAAATTGCATCGTAAGCAAAATATTTAATAGTGAAAGGAGTGAAATAGAGGGCGCTAATATTTATCAAAATCAAAGGGTAAGATTCGTAACAGTACCATGGTTGGGAGCACGTGAGGGAAATTCTTGCCAGATTCCTTTTTGGGGTGGGGCCAGGTCCTGGGCAGAATCCTCAAGCAGTTCACACTGTCTTAGGACAACCTTCTTAAGGAAGTTGATGTGTTTTGTGGTTCACACTGTATGCAATCAGGCAGCCTTGTGAATACTGATAATATGCTGTACTTCAGTCTCCTAATTGTAATTAGTTTAATTGCTGATTCATTCGTTCTGCATTTTAGTTGTAAACCTTGGTAGAACTTTTCATTGATAAGAAAATAATTGCTGAGAAATGGGTATATGTATCTTGAAATTAATTAATTCAATGAAGCTCAGACACTTATAATTTCATGATAAAGTTTAGGGAATGGTATTAACAATTTTTTTTGTGCTGAATGATCTCAATTGGTTGTTGTAAAACTATAGAGTGAAGAGAGTTTTTGTTATTCTGATTATTTATAGATGGCGTTAATCCTGAGAACAACCTACATATAACAGTGGAGAAACATTTTTATGACCTGAGCTACATTTGTAAATTTTCATTGAGAAAGAGGTTGATGACACAATTGTTCTATACCATTGTCATTGAGAGTCCGCGAATTGTATGGTGTTTCTACAGAACACATACAGAGAATTGAAACTACTTATCCCCACTCTTTGATGTAAAAGAGTAGGGTGTAGATATAAAATTTGATAGAGACAACAGTTGTAATTTTGACATGACATAACATTGTTTTTGTTAAACTAAAGTATAGGTGAATTTTGTGACAAATTTTGAAGAGTTGAGTCAATTCAAATTTAGATTTATTTAATATTACCTACGGAAGCTTAAATGACCATCCATGTTTCCGAGTTACAGAGGTTTTCTTTATCATGGAAAGACAAAAAATTCTCATGGAAAGATGAATTACCATAATAGCTATCATGGAAAGACGGAATAATTATCATGAAAAAAAGGTAATTAGTGTTTTCAAGATAACTATTCCGTCTTTCCATGATAAATAATCTAAGTAACACGGATGGTCATTTAAGCTTCCGTATTTTACAGAATCAAAGTGTTGAAATATTGTATCCAGTGAAGGTTTGATGTTGAGTGAATAATTGATTCCGAGGAATCAAAAACTAAAGTGAACTTTGAAGTATTTTAAACAGAAATGATGATGTAGACATCAAGGTTGAGGCTTGGACTCATCAAGAGAATTTGGGAATTGTGTATTCCGAGACATTTAAGACTGTGCATTCCAATACCCTTTGAGACTTGAGAGAATTTTGGGAATATTAAATATTTTATTTTGAGAAACGACAATTGAAATTTGATTGGAGTGTCGTGGCCGAGCGGTCTAGCGCACCGAACGCAAGGTCTGGTGTTGCCAGCAGCAGGGTGTGGGTTCGAGCCCCGGTCGTGACACTTGTGTCCTTGAGCAAGGTACTTAAACCATAATTGCTTCGTCCTTCGGATGGGACGTAAAGCCGTAGGTCCCGTGTGTTGTATAATGCACGTAAAGTGGATTGTCGTGCGGTCTAGCGCACTGAACTCAAGTTCTGGTGTTGCCAGCAGCAGAGTGTGGGTTCGAGCCCCGGCCGTGACACTTGTGTCCTTGAGCAAGAACACTTAACCATAATTGCTTCTCTCCACCCAGGGTTAGATGGGTACCTGTGAAGGCAGAGATGGTTTGCTCTATATGCGCTAGGGAAATGGCAGCAATTGAGCTGTATACTCCCAGGGAGCTGAGATGGTTTCAGGAATGATTTATGAGCCTTATGAGCCTTATGAGCAGGGATAATAATATAATGCGCCTTGAGCGCCACTTAGATTGGTGGATACGTGCGCTATATAAATCTATACATTATTATTATTATTGATACTTTGAATTTTGGATCAAGTTAAGAAATTGAGGAATTGTATTGAGTTTGATGGTTCAGAATTAAATTATTGTACATAAATCATGGAAGAAGTTTGAGAGAGGTGTCCATTCAGCTGAGCATGTTCACATCTTGCACATTGTCAGGGAGGGAGCCACCCATAGTGGCTATTGGCAAGTAGGTAGGGCCCTATAGGCCTACAGTGTGATTATGTCAGTGAAGCACGAAGGTGCATAAAGAGTGGGGTGTAGAGTTCATGCTCACTGAACTGTGTCAAATAACTGACATCACAAACCTAGATTAAGTAAGACGAATTGCGGTGATGACACCATGTGAAATTCTCAATTGAGTAGTAATGAGTTCTGAAAGAACTGGAGGTACAACTCGATGTTTCGATCAGTATGCTCTGATCGTCCTCAGGAGAATCTTACTTATCCTCCTCACCATGCATTTATTGGTTACATTTTGACATAATAATAATAATAATAATAATGTGTGGACTTATATAGCGCACGTATCCACCAACTGAGGTGGTGCTCAAGGCGCATTATATTATTACCCTGCTCATAAGGCTCACAAGGCTCATAATCATTCCTGAAACCATCTCAGCTCCTGGGAGTATACAGCTCAATTGCTGCCATTACAGCGCATACAGGGCTAATCAACCAACTCTGCCCTCACAGGTACCCATTTAACCCCTGGGTGGAGAGAAGCAATTATGGTTAAGTGTCTTGCTCAAGGACACAAGTGTCACGGCCGGGATTCGAACCCACACTCCGCTGCCAACACCAGAACCCGAGTCCGGCAAGCTAGACCGCTCGGCCACGACACTCCATGAATGTACTTGACTGTCACAGATGACCGAAGAGGAACACGGTCAACTGATGTGATTGCTAAAGAAAGTAGTGGTCAATTGGTGTCAAATCATGTGGTGTAATGAGTGCTTCAGTACGAAAATTGTCATTAGTAAGTGTTATTTTACTTTGTATTTATTTCTGTGACGCAGGATGGCACAATCAAGGTTTATTTAACGTCTAAGTCTTAGTTTTTACGCGCTGTAATATTAATAGGTGAAGCATCCTGCTGAGAAAGTGTGGGAAAACGTTCTCTTGACGTCCTAGCTGCAGACAGTGATATATTTAGATTGACCTTGTGTGAAATAAGTGATATTATGAACATCTAAAAGTAACTTCAGACGAAGGGGTCCTGGAATGTAAAGGAGGTTGTTGCACTGACTGTTGAGTTGTTCAGCTGTACTTATTGTTAATTAACGTTTTGCCTTGATTTGTAAATCGAAGTTGTCTAGAACATGTGGTTTTGTAAATGTGTGGTAGCCCGAAGAGGTGCATTGAAGCACATACGATAGTGTATTATAGATAACGATCATTCCCTAGTCTGGTTAGCTAATTGGTGTCTTTTGGAGATGGTAAATGGAATAAACAAAATCAGCATTTGTACTCCACATTGGCGTCATGTCCACTTTCCTTTCATAATTGAAAGTTTTACTATATACATAAGGACTAACAAAGTATTAAATTGGATTCATCAGAACTTGATATGATAATAGAGATCAGAATGAAATACTTGGAAATATAGTAAATATTGTAAATAGTTGTTTGTATAGTGAATATAATAAGTTAATGAATTATTTCCTTGTCTCCTAGTCGTTTCTTTCTGTCTTGTTGATTTTTGAACCAGGGTCATCACTCCAGAAAAATTTAAGTGGTGACACCCAGTTTGCCCCAGTGCTGGCATTGCAGACTTGGCAATCTTGGCAACAGATCATTTTCACAACAGAAACAACTAATGCCTAATCATGCTTACTGCAAATATTTACGCAGGTGTAACAAAACTAATTTTTCCGACTGTGAATTTTTGAGCCAGTGATAAAATAATCAATCAGGTAAAAATTTCTTAATCATCAGTCCTGCTACAGTCTAGTGCATATGGTACCACAAAGTATTGATGTATTCAACTCACCAAGCTCCCCTGTGGTGAGCGAGATTGAAGTTTCTGGCCCTTCTCCGACCTCATTCCATGCTTTGATGTAGATGGTGTAGCTCGAGAATGGCAATATGTTTTCAGATATTATCAGACTGTCTGCATAAATATCTGTAAATGCAGAGAGATGAACAAATTCCACATTAGAGCACAGTACATCAAATTCTAAGACGCGGTAAATCATGGTAACTCCAGGTAACTGGGTCTCCATTGTTTATGAATGGAAGAGCTGGAGCACCCAACCTCGTTCCCAGGGTCTACCTCGGTTGGTTACTTTAAAAATACGCAAACAAAAGTTATGATGAAATAAATTGGATGGCCTAGTTCTGAGCCTCCCTATACAGCACAAGCTATTTTTAGTAATGGTATCAGACATTGGGAGAATAAGGTTCTCAATCAGTAAAATTGACAACACTGTATAACTTGGCGACAGTCATACAAAAGGTGTTGTTTCCCAATTGGGCATATTGGTATCCTCATTGGGAAAATAGGGTTTTTAATCAGGATAGTATAGTTGACGTTGACTCCGTGAGCTCAACTTAGTAATCATAAGATTCCCTCAGCGTAACTGTAAGATTTAAGAACTTTACTTTCCAGTGTTTAAGTAATCACTCTGTATACTGCCCTCAGTAGTTAGTTAGTCTTCTTGGGATTTTGGTCTAATTCTGTTTCACTCATTGTCTGTGGATGGGACACCAGACATTTTGCCACATGTACAAATATATGTCCATTTTTGATAGATAACTTGTAAGGAAGAGAATATTTTCTTAACAATTCCTTGAGATTTGTCTAAACTGTTTAATATATATTAGATTGAATTGCAGATTTATTGGTTTGATATCTGGAGACTGCATATTCCATTCTTTTGGACCTAGCATATAAGATTCCTGTGATTTATTCATTTAAATCGGACATAAAACATGTAAGTTAGATTCATGTTTTCTTTATTA
>CM055825.1:25832825-25848133 GCA_029582265.1 Zoroaster sp. YZ-2022 | reverse complement strand
ACCAAACAAAAAATACTTTACTTTTTGGGAAAAGGGTCGCCAACAAATTTGCCAAATCCTGGATCCACAATGGAAGTAACGGTAATTGAGTGTTTTGTTACTAGACGACACGCTCTGGCGTTTAGCTTAATACACGCGCATTGCGAAGACTATTCACGCTTCTGTCTCTACTCTCTCGACTCACGCACTGAGCAGCAACTAAAACTCACGCATTCTGGAAAACTGCCACGCATAATGCGAAAATCTCACCCATTCGGAGGGTTACTAGGGCAGCTAGCGTCGGACTTAACAAAATTACCCACGCCCCCTCTCCGAACACTGAAATGTAACGTAATGTAATGTAAATTTATTCTGAGTAACACGCATTACGTGTTAAAACATCTCAATGCGTCTGACAAATCCTTTCTCTATGGACAAATATACAAAAATTGCAATTTTAACACCATAAAGCGCACTAAAAAGTACTAAGCATTTACAATAACAATTAAAATCTAAAATCTAGAAAGATAAATCAAATTATAAAAATAGCTAAAAATCAATTACAGTAAATAATTATAAAAGCTGAGTAAATAGTAAAAGCACACACAATGCTCAATTTGTAGTCATATAGGAAGGCCTGTGTATTTTTCTGACTGGAACATTGTTTAAACGCATTGGCACGGAAGCGATTAGTAGTATGTTAGATGGGGTTCTTGTATTACCTACTCAAAAAAAATATATTTACTCAAAAATCGCGGCTGGTAGTAGGGGATTTTAAACTTAAAAATATCATATTTTAAAATATCGGTATTAAAACAGCCTCATTTACTAAAAAAATATATTTTACTCAAAATCCGCTGGGTAGTAGTAGGGGGGATTTTAAACTTTTATAAGATAATCGTCATCAAAAAATCAAAACTTCGTTGTTTTTAAACGCGTAATCGTGACGTTATCAACATTTTGATAACGTCATAAAACGTTTAAAAAAAAAAAGAGACCTTAAAAAGTGAGATAACGAATATATATTATCTCGTTTAATAATAAAGATGGAGACAACGAAATATTTATCGAAATGGACATTGAGAGAATTGAAAGAGTTTGCGCGACAACGCATTAATCGATTAATTCTCATGCAAAACAGCAAGAATAAAGTAGATAAACGCAGTTGGTGGCCAACGCGGTTTAAAAAAACATTAAATCAACAAAACCATTATATAAATTAAATTTAGCGGAATTAACGAAGAGCGGTAGCGGTTGTAATAGTTGAGCTACGCGGCTCTGGTAAGAAACGAGCGGTTGATTAAAAAAGTACTACATTAACGCTATGGTGTTGTTTTACGGTAGAGAAACCGAGTTGAGTTTTTAAACCAACCTTTATTAGCGGTAGTAGAAGTTATTTACGCGCTAACATGTAATGAATGTTCCGTTGAATCACAGCAAAGAAAAAGATTTAAATGTTTTTTGGAGAGCTGTAAAACCAAAGATTATCGCCGAGTTGACTAAAGACTTGAAAGATTTTAAAGCGTTCAAGTTTATGATATTTATACTCGTTAAATTACGTAAAGAAAACTTGGCCGGCACGGATGATTTTGTCGAACCATTTTTTCATAATAAAAAGCAAATTGTTTTATTGAATTTAAACAATATCGAAAATGAACTCGATACGATCATTTCACAAATTCAAGAAGCTTAGGGAAAAATACACTCGGAGAGGGTAGTGGATTCACGATTGATCGTATCGGAAGAAATGAACTTCAGAATCGCGAAATATCAACCTTTAAGAGGTGGTTTTATATCGAGCTATGCGACTATATAAAAATAAAAAGTGTGCATCAACGTAAAAACAAAGACGACGATTGTTTGCGATGGGCTTTGCGCGCTCATCTTTTTCCCGCAACCGATCACGTTTATAGAACGAAAGCAGTACCCAATAAAAGACGGTTTAAATTTTAACAACATTGACCTCGTTCCTACGTCAACCCAGATTAATCAAATTAAACGAGTAGAAAACAAAACAATATAGCGATAAATCGCTTTTCGGTTGCGAGTCAAAAACGATAATCGTTTGAGCGAGCTAAGCGATCAACGCGGCAGAGATAGATCGCATAAATTTACTATTGCCGTTCATAAAGACGCTAAATCTCACTACGTTTACATAAAAGATGTGAATAAATTACTTTTACGATCAAACGAATACATAAAGAACGCAAACATTTTTGTTTATGATGTTTGTAAGGTTTTTCGACGGGAGCGTATCTCGAAAACCACGTAAAATGTGTAAGGGAATAAACGACAGACCAACGATCATCGTAATGCCTGAAAAGGGTAAAACGATAAAATAAAGTTTATAAATTTTCATAAAAGATGAAAGTTCCATTCGTAATATACGCCGACTCTTGAAAGCGATTATCGTAAAGATTGTTGACGAAAACTCTACCAATACTAAAAACTACAAGAACACGTCGTTTGCAGTTATCTGTACGTCGTTTTTTTGTTGCGAAGAAAAAGTAGCTCTCCCATTACGTATAGGGGAGAAGACGCATCTAAACATTGTTTAGATGAATTACAAAAAGAAGAAGAAAAGATTAATACTATATTTAAAAATCCTAAAAAATTAAACATGACTAAAGAAGACGAGAAAGATTACGACTCTTCTAGCGAGTGTTGGATATGCGAAAACAAGTTTTTTAAAGACGACTGTAAAAAGGTGAGGGATCATTGTCACATTACCGGAAAATATAGAGGCGCTGCTCATAATTATTGTAATTTAAAACTGAGTATAAAACCAAACAAAACCTTTATTCCTATCATATTTCATAATTTGCGAGGTTACGACAGTCATCTCATTATGCAGGCCGCCGGTCGTAGCGAAGGAAATTTAACGTGTATTCCAAACAATATCGAAAAGTATATTTCTTTTAGTATTAATCAACTACGATTTATAGACAGCGGCTCAATTTTTACTAGCTTCGTTGGACAAAACTCGTAAAATCAAAACGATTCTTTTCCCAATTACATTAAACTCGGAACCCTCTTCAGAAAAAATTTCAATCTGTTGATGCGGGCAGTATTTATCCTTATGAGTACATGCTGGATAGTTTTGAACGTTTCAAAGAAACGCAACTTCCTTCAATAAAAATGCTTTTACAGTAGTTTAAACGATAGTCACATTACGAGAGAACAATACGATGCACGCTAAAACGTTTGCAGCGAGTTTGGATTGTAAAAATTTAGGAGATTATCACGATTTGTACGTGCGTACCGACACTGCTTGCTTGTTGGCGGTGATCGTATTGGTGAAAAACTTTCGTTGCATAACTTGTTTAAAACAGTACGGTTTGGATCCGGCTAATTATTATACGAGTCCCGGGCTAAGTTGGGACGCTTTGTTGAAACATTCTAAACAAACTTTAGATTTGTTTACGGATATTAACATGCATTTGTTTATTGAAAAAGGCACGCGCGGAGGAACGTGCATGGTGAGTAAACGATACGCGAAAGCAAATAATGTTTATTTAGACGACTACGATAACTCGAAACCGTCGAGTTACATTACGTACTTGGACGCTAATAATTTATACGGCTACGCCATGAGTCAACCTTTACCGACCGGTAATTTTAAATGGTTATCGCAAAAACAAATTGACAGACTCGAGAAGAAAGAGATATAGGCAACAAAAAGGACATACATTTTACAAGTTGATTTAGAATATCCTAGCGAGTTATTAATACACGACGATCACAACGCATTTCCACTCACGCCAGAGTTGTTGATAGTGGTACATGGAAAGAATGGATGAGCGACTATCAAAAGAATTGCATACTAGGTAACAAGTTCGGACTCCAAACGTTGTTAAACAATTAGTACCAAATTTATAGCAACAAGAAAACTACGTGCTTCATTATCGTAATTTTACAATTGTACTCCACAACCTCGGCATGAAACTGACTAAAATTCACAAAGTTTTAGAATTTAACGAATCGTGTTGGATGAAATCGTACATTGATTTAAATACGCGATTAAGAAAAGATGCGACGAGCGATTTTGAAAAAGATTTGTACAAACTCATGAACAATTCAGTTTTTGGAAAAACGATGGAAAATGTACGAAAACGCGTCAACGTAAATTTGAAACGGCTAAACGATGAAAAATGAAAACAACATTTAATTCGTGCGCTCATCGCGAACCAAATTTCCAGTAGAGGCTAGGATTTTTGATAACGAGCTAGTGGCTATTCACATGCACAAAACAAAACTCGTTCTCAACCGGCCAGTTTGACGTAGGAATGAGCATATTGATATATCCAAGGTTCATATGTACGATTTTTATTACAATCATTTAAAAAGCAAGTATGGTAACGATTGTGAGTTGATTTACACGGATACGGATAGCTTATTGTTGGAAATTAAAACGAAAGATGTATATAAAGATATGAAAAAAGACAAACGATTGTACGATTTTAGTAATTATGACAAGAGTCATTTTCTGTTTTCTGAAGAAAACAAAAAAGTGATCGGTAAAATGAAAGACGAGACCGCGAAAACTGTAATTTCTGAAGTTGTTTGTTTAAGACCCAAAATGTATTCGATACTTACTTTTCTGGACAAAGCTGAAATAAGAGGAAAAGTTAAAGCGAGTTAAAAGACAAAAAAGTTTTAGAACAAGATATTAAACACGAGCGAGTATAAACAAGTTTTTATCGTTTAAAAATACTCTGCATCACCCTATGAATTTTATTAGGCACGTAAACCATAGACTATATACAACTCGAATAACTAAAATATCGCTATCTCCTCTAGATACAAAGAAACAGATTTTAGAAAAAGGAATACATACTCGTGCTTACGGTCATCGCTTGATTGATTGCTTACGAATGATTGATTGATTACGATTGATTGATTGCTTACGAATGATTGATTAACGTTTAACGATTGATTGATTACGAATGATTGGTGGATTCATTGTATCTCTAGGAATAATTTGTATTTCTTCTCTTACAAAACTACGAGCGGGGCCCGCGTCTAAATAATACAATATGGGTTGATTCGCAGCCTTCATCGTTTTAGATATTCTATAAATTTTTATACCCATATAGATCGGTCGCCTGCGCTCCTTTCGTATCTCTTTTCAGCTTCACCGGGCGCGTATAAATACCTGAACTAGGCTGTTGCCTGGGGATTCTTTTTTCATTCTTTACAACAACTGGTGAGGTTGAGATTTTGCTCGACGCCACGTGAAGTTTAATCGCGTCTTTGGGTTTTGAGTTAATCAGTCATGCGTCGTCCTCGTTGTTTAACGCTTTTTAGACGGACCAGAGGTAATCTTTAACCCATTCTCTGTTTCTCGTATCGGTAGCAATTTCTTGGACCGTATTGATGCGAAAATAATCTTTCGCTCAAAAGTTTTATTAAATCGCTCCACTATACCCTGAGCTCTGTGATTTCCAACCTCTCTCGCTGAATTTTTTCATTTTGTTTGCTCATCAACGCGTTGACGCTGCTCATGAATTCTTTTCTGGGTCGACTTTATAATTTTAGGCCAAACCAACGACGATCGTTTAGTAAATTTTTTTTCAAAAGCATCGCCGACCTGCGCGGCTGTTTTGTATCGATTAAAGGGGTTGCGCTTCTTTATATCTGCTGGGCTTCGTCCGACGACCGTTAAACGCGGTACTTGTACGTAATCTCTACCGACTTTGTCGTGCGGAAGAAACAACAAGTCTGCTTGATGAACCTCGTTTGGTTTTTCGAGAGTACTATTTGATGAGGTCGGTCTCGGAATATATTTAGGATAAGGTAAATAAATTTGCCACAGCGCTTGCTTTTTTATCCATCGTCGAACAAATTTTACATTTACTTTCGTTTCTTTAGCCAGCTTGCTGATTGCATCTTGACCTTTGTAGTATCCAACTGGACTATAATACGTGTTTTCGAGTTTTGTTTTCGTACGTTTATCCATTTAGTATTTATAAATATTAATTGGACTATAATAAGCGTTTGAAAGTTTTAGCTCATCCATTTTTATATTGCGCAACATATTTTTTATTCATTAGGAATATTAGGCATGAGCGAATCTGGTAAAATTCCTCGTTTAACTAACGCCGTTTGAGTTCCACCGGCTAATGCGACCGTCACGACGAGTTTTAACCCATCTTTTACACTAATCCTTTTTCCCCAAGTTGGCTGGTTCTACGCTTAATACTTTTTTACCGATCATACTGTATAAAAATAAAAAAAACTCCAAAAACGAGGCTGTGATAAACCGAATCTGCGATTGTTTTTGGTTCTATTGGCATTGAAGACATATTTTATAGTTGTTAAATATAATATTTAAAAAAAAAAAAAACTTTTTATTCCATTTCAAAAACAACGCGTTGTTCTCTAATCGTAGTTGGTTCTCTAATCGTAGTTGGTTCTCTAATCGTAGTTGGTTCTCTAGCGAGTTTTTTTTTTAATGTTGGTTTAGACGGTTCGTTTTTTAATGTTGGTTCTCTAAACAAGAAATAAGCGATACCCCCGATAGCTAAACCAATAGCTATATAATAGTAGCTCTTTCCATCGCCTCGACGAGTTGTTTTCTTCGGCGACTCGGCGCTTCTTCGATATCGCGAGACGTTTTTAACGCTTTTCGCGGGTTTAGCGGAGTTGTAGTTTTTCTCTTTTTGTTAATTTCCTGGCTAGTCTTTTTCCAGCCGCTACTCTGTTTGGGTTTTTTCTTTTTAGTCGCTGGTTGGGTTACATGGTCTTTGGCGTTGGTTGTTGCGGTTGCGCAATCTGCTCGTTCGTTTCCATCGCTTTATTATCTACGCAAGATTCTTCTTTTTTTTTAAATGTTTTAAGCCGTAATTAACGAAGCGCTGAGAGGCGCGATCAACATGCCGTAACTTGTAATATATTTCACATCGCCACGGCAGAAAGCATGCTAAAATGTAACGGATCTTTTCTCAAATCTGCGAAATTAATTTCACCTTCATCGTCAATTTGAAATTTGACTGCGTACAAATTCATATACTGATTTAAACTTAATCCCAATAGTTTAGCGCGTATAGCGTTATAATGGCGCTACGCTAAAGCACCGAGTAATATCGCGACCTAATTTAGTTTCGTATTGCGCGTGCAGCGCGTCTCTCGCTCTTGGTAGACAAAAGCCTCAATATCGCTAACGCTTTGTTCTTTTCCGAAAAACTTTCGAATCTCCCCCAACCATGACTGGCGGATAAAGACGTATTTTTTGTTTCAACGTCGTATCATCGTTAGTATCGCTCACATCGTCCGCGAGTGTCATCTGTGGATTTTCGTTCAATAGTTTATGTACTTCTTCCATTTATTATACGTATTCATAGAATAATCGATTATATTTATATAAAAAAAAAGAAACCAATAATTAGTTTTAGATAACCCATCAACGTTTAAAAGCTCGTTGAGATTTAACATTAGATCTTTTACTCGTTCGGCAGATATATTCGTAAATATATCTTTTGCTTTTTCAGTATTCTCGTTTAAAACTTGTACTAGGTTTTTTCTTTCTTTTTCAGTATTTAAAAGTTGGTTAAGATTATATATAAAATCATTTACTCGTTCGGCGGATATATTCGTAAACATGTCTTGTACTCGTTCGGCATTCATATTTATAAATAGATTTTATAATATTTATAAAATATGAGGCAACTCTATGAGCAATTGCTCTTAACCAAAGTGGTAATTGCTAAACAACCTATGAGCAATTGCTCTTAACCAAAGTGGTAATTGCTAAACAACCTATGAGCAATTGCTCTTAACCAAAGTGGTAATTGCTAAACAACCTATGAGCAATTGCTCTTAACCAAAGTGGTAATTGCTAAACAACCTATGAGCAATTGCTCTTAACCAAAGTGGTAATTGCTAAACAACCTTAGTCGCGTATCTCATAATCGGTAGGTTGATCAGTTTTTAAAATCAATTTGCGGTGTAAAACTCGTTTTAGTTGTTCGCGAGCTCGCTCTCGTAGTTCGGCCGTCGGAATAACATTTTTTTCTCTAAGACAATTCTCGTACGAGTCTCTATCTTTACAATAAAATAAACAACTCCACACCCATTTGATAGTTGTTCTCTAAAAACTTTTCAATACGCTATTATATTTTTATATGAAAGAATCCAATAGCTGTGTTGCGTATGTGTCTACCGCTAAAAAGCCAAATTGCGTGATCATACATTTATTATTCTCGTCGTATTTTTTATAATGCAACTGTTTAATTAGAAGGCTGCAATCGTTCGTTATAATACAAAACAACGTTTCTTCCGTTTTGAAAGCGTCGCTATATAATTTGTATAGCCCTATTCGAAGCGATATGTCGTTTAAACCGTTAACGTGTACGTTATCGTCGTTTAGAAACCCATTTTCTATTTTTGTAAACGTATCGTTGTTGAAAATAGTGGGGTATAATATAACGATATTTTCTTTAAAATATTTAAAATATTCTATTTTGTAATAAATTTAAAACAAATTCAGTTTTACCGCATCCCGTTTGTCCGCAAATTAACGCGGCGTGTGGATATTTAGGTAACATTTTCTTTTAATATTAAACGTTTTTTTAATAATCACTCTATCGTTGGATGTTTAATAACTCTATCGTTGGATGTTTAATAACTCTATCGTTGGATGTTTAGATGTTTAATAATCGACCGATTCGAAACGCGAGTTTCTTATGTTTAGTTGCGCGTCCATGATAATAAAAGTATACATGTTTAGTTCGCCCGAACTCTCTGCTTCTTTTTCAATTTGAATAGTAATTCCTTCGGATAAGTTTTGCACTCGTCTTCCGCTTCCATGTAATACATTATCGCGAAAGCTTTAGCCGCTTTACCAGCTATTATAGGATCGATAATAAGTTGGTTATTTAAAATAGCTTCGAGCGTCGTTATGCTAGCGGCGCAACATTTATGGTTAACCTTGATGGGGGTCGGTGTTTTAATTATAACTTGGACGATAAAAATATAAAATCAATTATAAAATGGCGGAAGGAGGCGATATACCGATGGAAGATTTTAACGATGATGATGATACGTTTTCCGATGATGAAGATACAACTTGGTTCGATGAGGAAGAAGAAAAAAGAAAAGAAAGAGACCTCGAAAGAAAAGAAGATGGAGAAACACGACGAGAGATGGAAAAAGAAAGAGTTAAAGAAATAAAAGATAGTGGTATTTTTAAAGCAAATAAAGAGCTAATTAAAATATATGTCGATGATTTTTACGAGCATAGAGTAACGAACCAACTGCGAAGAAAGACTACTCTAATGGAATTTGTAAAATAGATAAAAAAAAATTATTAAGGTTTTTTAAAAAGGTTTTAAGAATTAGTTTTTGACTAATTTAAAAAAAGATAAAACTAAATTTAAAAAATTAACTACTCGTTGATAACATATGGTATCAATTTTGAAGAAAAGATTTAGGTATAACCGATTATAACCGAAAACCATTACCTGAGACGAAAACAAAAGCGATAAATGATAATTTTGATACGGTGGAAGAAGCGCAAAGGACAATAATGTTAGGAACTCTACCGAGGTAGCGCAATTGATTGAAGCGAAACGGTAGAAGCAAACGAAAATACACAAGCGTTCTTTCTGGAAAACTCGGCTTTAAAAGATAGTTACGATACAAGAACCTTTTATGCGGAGAGCATTAGTAAACTTGGTGGAAACGGAAACGAGGCGCGGAATTGTAAATCAATGCTAGATATAGAGAAAAACAATAAAAAACAGATAAGTATTTTTCACAAAAAAGAACTGACGAAAATGATTTGTAGAAGATGTAGAAGACGCGATGATTTTAACTACAAAAAACGAGCAAACCAAAAGAGAAGAAACAGCGGGTTATCGAAGAAGTTATGGAAGATTTAAAAAAAGACTTACGTAACCTTTATTTAAAATGAAGAAGCGTTAGATGCGATAAATAAAAGAAAGCGCACGTTGGGCGAAAAATTATAGGCTTGTTTAAAAAACACGGTGTAACGATCGTTAGCGTATTAACGGCCGTCGGTATGGTCATCGCTTTTATCGCTAAATCGATAGGTGAAGTCGCGAATTCAGTTTTACCAACGCCCGCACCCAAACCTGTATACCCAGAACCACCACCACCGTTACCGTCACCAACTCCACCACCTAGCAAAGGTGATGGGTGGATACAAAAAACGTTAAAAAACTTTGCGAACGTATTATCTAAACTGGGAGCGAAAGCTTTAGCCGCTTTACCAGCTATTATAGGATCGATAATAAGTTGGTTATTTAAAATAGCTTGAGCGTCGTTGTGTAGCGGCGCAACATTTATGGTTAACTCTTGATGGGGTCGCAGGTTTTTTAAATTATAACTTATACGATAAAAATAACACCTGTAAATCATAGCGCCTAGTCCGGTTAAAATCGCAAACCAACGATCAAAAGTTAATTTTTTCTCCGCGACTTCATGACTTGGCGCAGCTTCAAGAGTGATGATGATACGGTAGAAAAGAGTTGTAAAAATTCGTCGATTCTTGTGGTCGTGTTTAGTCGACGATCAGGTCGCCGTCGTCGAAGCAAAGGTAAATAGGAAGAGAAACGGGCGTTGAATTTTATCTAAATTTGAACCTAGAGATAAATCGCCTCGTCTCTATCAATATATTATTATTACCCCTACCGCATGCCTCATCTTCGTAAATTCATCATTGCTGGCATCATGTATAATTTTCTCCAAAACAAAAGTTTAATTTTGCGAACGAGCATTTACCTGTAAACATCTTTGATATCGTTGAATACTTGCCAGATTGTAAATCGACCGGAGAATCAATCAGCATTTTACATATTTATAAATTTACGTTGCGCGTCTAAACCGGTACCACCTGCACAAAAACGAGCTTTTAACTCGCGCTTGCTAGCTCCAATAACGCGTACACATAAGTTGCCCCTTATAGAGTCGTTTATGCGTTGCGTACCAACATCCGTAAAAACCTTTAGCTGACTGTGTTAGGGCAATATAAACTTTGTCCACGCCATTTTAACGCTTATGATTGAGAAATGTATTCTGACGACGGCCGAACCACCATATCGTTAACGCTATTTATTAAAATTTTAAAATCAACCCTTAGATTTATCGAACCATCCTTTTCTCTCTCGCCGATGTTGTAAATTTGAATTGTCATAGGCTTTTTCCCGGCACCTTGATGTAACCGTAAATGTTTTGATACTATAAGCTGTTCCCAATCCGGTTTGAAAAGTGGTCTACCTGTTGTTTTCAATCGTCTTTAATCGAGATAAACAAATTCAGCGCATAGTCTATTGTACGCGCTGCATCGATATTGTTTGAAACGCGTCAAAAATTCGAATAAGATGTAGGGCAGCTAAGTTCTTCTTGGAGCAATCGTCTAACTTGATAATAGACGTGGGGAAATCTTAAAAACCTACGAATCATCATATTTGAATGATTTAAATGATCGTAACCCCACACCGTATCCTCGTCAGAGCGCAATACGTCGTAAAATCGTGTATTTGATTTTGATAAAATTTTAGCGCGGTTAGAAGGTCAATCGTTTACAACATCGTCGCTGACGACGTGGAGGTAACGTGTATATTTGAAACACGTTAACGAACGTTGCGCCAAATGACCTGTGTTTCGCTGACGTACTTTAGACCTGTTAGACTCGTTAAATCGCCGGCGTGTAAAAAGAGAGGCGCTTTAAAAATTTTGATTGCTTTTAGTACGGATACGTATACTCATTACCTCGAATAAGCATACAACGTCATTTTATTGAGTATATTAAAATATAATAAAATGTATCATACTGCTCGAAATCGAAATTGGCAAATTGAAGGAGGGTCGGTTCAATTAGACAACGTTATCGATAATCGCAAAGATAACTTTCGATTATATTACACGGCGAAAACATTTGGTGGGATATTACAACGTGCGTAAAAGAGAAAGAATACCAATTCGCATCGGTGGGCGAATCGGAAGGTGATGTAAATTTATCGAAGCGGGCCTTTACAACACATTAACGGAAGCTCATCGAGATTATAACGAGATTAATGGCGGTTCTTGATAAACGTCTAGAATCGATAAATCCAAGGGTGAATACATCAGCATATTAATTCAATGGAACAAGAGCGTTAGCAATTTACATCTGGGGTTAGCTAATTTATTGGGGTTGGTATAAAGCGAATCTCTCAACCGCTGCGGGGGAATACAACAACAAATTGACGTAATAACTTTTAAAATTTTATACATTCATTGTGATCAAATTTCTACGACTGATAATTATTTCAACGGAAAACCCTGCACAATTTTAAATCGCTTTTCCTTTTGGTGTAAAGACGCGTTGCACTGGCGAAAGCATGTACATGCAAATACAAACCTGTTAGCAAAAAACGCTGAGTCGGAACTTTTAAATGAGTTTAGTTTTCGAGTTAGAGATAGCAAAAGTAGTAGATACATAATCACGGTTTCCCATTATTTTAAATGTAGAAATAATAGTAAAATGGCGAGTATTTACGGACCCAGTCGTATAACGAGCGTTGCTATAACGATAGCGCCAGCGACGAAGCATCGACGAAAGGTGAAATTTAGCGAACATCATCACGGATATCGCAAACAGAGGATGAAATTTTACAGCGAAGTAGGTTTTTTAATTGAAAAAAAGCCGGCGCTCGCACTAGGGATGGCATCGATACGTTTGAACTGTTAACCCTTTTTTCTGTTTACGGTTGTTGTGCCTACTACGTATTGTGTATTTTTACGCAGTTTATAAAAAAAATAGTTTTGACTACGCATCTGGCGACGCGCGATTACGCCCCAACATTTACGCATCTCCTTCTCGGTAACGAGATGTAAAATTTTATTTTGTAAAATGAAACGCAACATTTAAAATATCGAAATGTTTAAGCCAAAGCGAACAAGTTAGAAAAGTTTTTGGAGGCGAGTTTTTTTGGGTTCAAGTAAATTAAAAATCTGTTTCAATATTAAAATAAAAAGCCACCAACGCAATTAAATAATTTGGTATAATAAATATGGTATGAGTATTTATGGACCCAGTCGAATCGAGTGAAGCGAGGGTCAGCGTAAAAATCGATGATCAAAATCGTTTTTGAAAAACCTCAAATTGACGCCGACTGTCTAACGTTCAACAAAAAGAAACATTGTATAAATTGATGATGCGTTCATTATCGGATTGATCTCACAAAGGGAGCTCATCTGTTTGCTCCAAGTTTTATTGTTTATGATGCGACACCCACTACAGTCGACAAAATTATTTTAAAAAATCATACAAGGGTGTAGTTAATGTAGCTATAGATCGCGATCTACGATTGGCTGCACTAAAAGATTTTTTAAGCCCAAAGAAATTAAGAACTGTTTATTTTCGAATAATGACAGAAGCAAAGCTTTTTTAAGTTGCAAAATTTGCTTCAAAACGCAAATAAAAGCCAGTTTTGTGTGTTAAACCTTTTCGCTAGGCTTCTTTAAATGAATGGAATCTGTTATAATGTCAATACAATATTTGGCTGATAAATTAAAAAATTTAAAAATAAAAAAACTTTTCTATTTAATGAAAAACATATAATGAGCGCGCTTACAGAACTCGATTGAACGTACATTTTCATCCAATATATGCCGCCTTTTGAGAATGATTCTAAACATTTGATTGTAAAAATCGACGATATTCAAAAAAGAATTACGAATCGAAATAATGGTACGAACTGCGTGAAGCCGTATATAAAAATATAATAAAATAATCAACGCCAGGCCGTTGTATCATCAGAAACTGGGCAGTATCATCGGAAAGAATAATAGTCAGATCGCCACGGTCACCGTTGCCGGTGGATTAGCTTTAGAAGGTTTAGCTTTGGGGTTGGCGGCGTTTTCAAAACAAATACGCGAAAAAACAAATTGTATAAAAAACAAAAAACAACGATGAACACGAATGACTTAGCGTCAAGTAAAACCACGATCGAAAACCATGCTGCAGTTTACAGAAGACAACGTTATTTCACGAGAAGAATTTGCGCTCGTATGGGAAGAGCGTGATACATATTATAAATGAAAAAAAAATCCGTAATGTAACGATTATACCAGAGGTTAAAAAAAAAAGTAACCTTGATAATGTAAATACAGAAAAAAAATTGACAGTATTAGCAACAACCAGAGTTTGAGAAAGCTTTAGCGAAAAAAAACTATTATCAAAATACGTCTGCGAGTAGCGGAGCTGTGTGCACAACGTTCGGATAGATCCTCCGCACTATAATATATTGAATTTTTAAACTTTCTTCCAAACACCCCTTCATCACGCTATTGTACAAACGTTCCAGCTTTTTATTTCTATGTTTTTAAATGATATAATGGCGATTTATTTTGTAATCTTGCAACATTCGCTTCTGCAGTATAAACCCGTGGCTTGCTAATGTCCCATTTTGCCTATTTTTCATGGAATGGTATTTCTGACCGACGAATACGGCATCGATGCAGGTCATGAACAATAGACAACATCGCGAACACTACCTTCCAACACTTGCAGTTTTAAGCCACCGACTCAAAAGCCATCTCACACAAAACCATCGTTCTTTCCATCTTTACTATTAAACGAGATAAATATATTCATTATCTCACTTTATATAATTGTTTTTTAAAATACACCTTGGTTCATATCGATTTTTTGATGAGGCTACCTATTTTAAGGGGAACCTTTCAGTTTGACAATTATTCCTAGAGATATGTAATGAATCAACTAACGGCCCAATCAATCGTAATTAACTGGCTCAAGCAAGTACAACTCAATCGTAAAATCAATCAATCAATCGTAATCGTTCAATCATGCAATGACCGTGTTTCGGTGTGTATTTCCTGTTTTCAAAAATGTGTCCTTTGTGTTCTGGGGAGATAGCGATATTTTTTTGAAGAATTCGAGCTGATATAGTCCATGGTTTATGTGCCTAACAAATCTAGTGGATGATGAGCTTGAAACGAGCAAACTTGTTTACATCGCTCAGTTTAACACCGTTCTAAAACTTTATTCCTGCTGTTTTGCGAAATTAATCATTAATGCGTTTCCCAACTTTTAATTCCTCAATGTCCATTTCGATAAATATTTCGTTGTTCCATCTTTATTTTGAGATAAATATATTCGTTATCTCACTTTTATTTTTTTTTTTAACGTTTTAACTTATAAAAGTTGAAATCACGATTACGTTTAAAAAAAACTTTTTTTTTTTTTGATGACGATTATTTATAAAAGTTTAAATCCCCCTACAACCAGCGGATTTTGGTAAAAATATTTTTTAGTAAAAAGGTTTTTTTAATAGATATTTTAAAAAATGATTTTAAAAGTT
>CM055825.1:25791797-25832325 GCA_029582265.1 Zoroaster sp. YZ-2022 | reverse complement strand
CGACTTGTAGCCAACTGATAGCACGATTGGTCGCAAGACCTTGAGGGACTTGTCGTACGATCACCCAAGACTACCTACGATTGTCAAGGATCAGTCGCAAGACTAGTCACGCATAGTCGTGTGACTAGTCGTGCATTCGCACGACAAGTCGTGCGAATAGTCGTGCATAGTCGTGCGACTGTTGGACGACTGGATAGTCCCACGATGAACCACGACTACGTAAGACCACCCAAGACTTGTAGCACGACCATCGAAGACCTACCTACGACCAGTTTGGTCGCAGCCAGGTTTTTGAACATGATCGAAAACCTCCCCAAGACCGAATTCGGTCTTGCGACTACCCGCAACCACCCGGGACTTGTCGGAGGACTTTTCTACGATTCCTTGTAATTTCCAGTCGCAGACGATCGTAACCTGTTGTAAGTTGTCGTATCCTCCAGTGTGACTGGGGCTTAAATGTATATTTTTAAAAAGTACGGTTTAAAACACTCCCACGTCAGCCAACCCATGTCAAATATTCCTCATCATTTGCACAGAATTGTTTTATTCTTAATGTGTAATGTTGTATTTACTTCTCATTGACCTTGAATAAAGTGGATAGGATACTTTTGTATTCCAACAACGATTCCCACACCTGCCAAAAAGGTACAGCTCTCCGGTTAACCAAGACCATATAGACCTAAGCCCCCCTAAGCCCCAAGGGTCACCTACGGTCACCAGAATGGTAACTGAGTGGGGTCCTCTTAGAGGATATATATTTCATGGGAAGTCATATTGAATTAACTAAGAGGTGTTCCACATTCATTCAAATAAAAAACAAATCAAATTGAAAAAACTCAGCAGAAACATTACCTAAAATGGGCACTTATTTTGACAATTAAATCTAGTTCAATGGCCCCTTGTGATAAATTTCAAAGAAACAAGCAAACAACAATGTTTATTAATGATGTGTCGTTAATTTAAAGGTTTAATTACCCTTTAAAATAAAGAGCAAGTAAAAACCAGTGTTTCAAATCTGGACAAAAGTTGTATCTCTTACGAAGATACATGTTATATATTACTCCACAATGTATCTTGATGATAATATCAATTAAGCTATTCACATCCTGATATTTAATTTTTGTTAATGTCTGGAGAGAAATGTACTAAACGATTTTGCCGCTCATTATGTTCTCGACATTAAAGGGGCAGTATCGTCACAATCAAAGCAGACTTTCGTGACAGGACACAGAATCGATGTCCTACTTTAAGATGAACACAGTGACTGAAAATTACTGGCTCATTATGCAAAAGCAACGGTAATATCACCTTATCATGTGGGGAATTATGACAGTCACCGAGTTAATTTAAAATTAGCATTCCGATTCCATGCCCTTTGTTGATCGTGACGATACTGCCCCTTTGATTGTTAAAACATTACATATTCACACAAAGTACAATGATAAAACAAATAAGACATTTTTGCGCAATGTTAATGTTCCTCCTACAATAACGCCACAACTTTTACAATGTAACATATTAATATTACAATTTTGTCTGTCTGATTACATTGGTCTACAGCCAAAATGCTTCCGAAACAAATGAAGTCAAACTTGACTAATTATGGGTCACCGAGAATGGAAATGATGCTTAAAATTGTTGATTGTCTCTAGTTTTCAAGATACGGTACCGTTTAATGACTACAAGAGACAAGCCAAGAAGCGCAGAGTAGACACTGAATAAGGACTGAACTATGAACTGATACATAGTAAATGTTACATAAACAGGGCAGGTGACATAATATCAAGTGAAACAACCATAAACACATGAAAAGACCTAGGTTTACAATTCATGATTAAAAATCTGCTATGTACACCATATACATAGTACGTAAACTTAAATATCTTGGAAACGGTAGCCAATCAGCAATTTTAATTGTCATTGAATTCAGCACATCAAAATCCATAATAAATAGCACATTTTATCTCCGAAGCAGACAACTTGAATTTTTTTTTTGACAAGTATTAAGAAGTCTTCAAGTTTGAAGTTCATAAGATTGTCCGAGTATATGTGACCCGCTCCATTAAAAATGAGGAATGTCCCCCAACACATGTTTCCGTGTAATGGACTTCCCAAGTTCACAAAACGTGCATGATGCATTAATACATTATCAATTTATCACATCCTAACACAGGAATGAAATGAACCAAAAATGAATGTGTGGCATCATCAGAAAGCTCATTAAATTCTCTTTTAAGTTGATATCCATATCTCAAAATGTGAAATTTCGGGGAAATTTCTGATTTTGATGAAGCTGGTCACATATAGAATTGTTATTGTTACTGAAAGTATAATGAACCAAGAAGTCTTCTTTTGATTTTTCTTTGACCTGTAAGACTAAAACTGACAAATAAATGACTGTCAGTATTATATTTCTCATTGGTGGATTGGGGTGCTTAGCCTAGCCCCTATAGATATTATCTGCAAATAATATATACTCTGCTACCATTAGCCCTATTATACAGATCTCTGAATCCAATGTCATACTAAACACAATTGGAAACATTTTGTCCTTATTGGAAGTATTCTCAAATCTCAATTCCATTTTACATCCACAAGACTCTCGGCAACAAACATTCATTTTAATTTTGAAAAACCAATGTTTGTGAAGCAACAAAATTTAACTCTTTTCTGTTATGAAGGAGGTTTGTAAGGGGTGCCAATTGCCACCCCTTACTTAGGTTGCCTCCTTTTTGTAAAAAAAACCTGAACATTGATTAATTAAAAACGACTTAATTTTTCAAAACCACGAAATTGTACATGAAAGAATGCGATTTTCTTATTTCCAATAAGGACAAAATGTTTCCAATCGCGTTACTAGCTTATTGTTCAGTGCGATGTCCCGTCAAATCAGTCAATCTGCCCCCACCCCCAAAGGTATTCAAAATGTTTTTAAAATAATAATAAGTAATGAAAAGAAAAGAAAGAAACTATGTAGTCTTTCTGATTCTCTGATCTGCCCCCGTAGTTTTAAATGTTAAATCTCTGAGGAGAGAAATGTGCTTTTCCCACTTACTACGTTGTGTCCACTTCTTAACATAATTTTTAAACATTACATACAAAGAACAATGCAATAAAATAAATAATAATAATAATAAGTACCGGTAATGAAAAGAAAAGAAAAACTATGTAGCCTTTCTGATTCTCTGATCTGTCCCGTAGTTTTAAATGTCTGGGGATTTCATGATTTCTCCCTTATTATGTTGTGTCCACTTCTTAACATAACCTTTAAACATTACACACAAAGAACAATGCAAAATACAAAATAATAAATTTATGCGTATGTTTCCGTATAATAAAATGTAAACAAATTTAAATTTATAGAATTACTAGTTCCTCCACTAATCACACCACAATCTTTACACTGTAACATCTGCATACATGTATTACGATTTTTTTCTGATTAATATAATAATTATTAAGTTTTCATGTTTTAACCAATCTGAGTATAGTACTGTTACAGTGTTACTGTTAGTATATAAAACAAAGAAGTCGTCTTTTGATTTTGCTTTGACTAGTAATTAGCAATAAAATTACAAACAAATGACTGTCAGTATTTTTCATCAGTGGATTGGGGATGCTTAGCCTTTATAGATATCTGCAAATATACTCTGCTGTCATTAGCCCCATATACAGCTCTCTAAATCCGTGTCATAAAGGCTTAACCCTACCACCCCCGTCAAATCAGTCAACCTCCCCCCAAACAAAATACAAAATACAAAATACAAAAAAAAATATTTATGCGTCTGTAGTTTCCGTATAATAAAGTGTAAACAAATTACATTAAAAAAATTAATTAGTATAGTTCCTCCTCCAATCACACCACAACCTTTACACTGTAACATCTCCATACATGTGTTACGATTTTTAAAACTATCTGAGTATAGCACTGTTAGTGTTACTTTTATTATATTAAACCAAGAAGTCCTCATTTGATTTTGCTTTGACCGGTAAACAATAAAATGACAAATAAATGACTGTCAGTTCTCATCAGTGGATTGGAGTTGCTTAGCCCCTATACATATTATCTGCAAATAATAAACTCTGCTGTCACTAACCCCATATACAGGTCTCTGAATGCATGTCATAATGGCTTAACCCTACCCCCGTAAAATCAGTTAAAAAATACAAAATACAAAGTAATAAAATAAATAATAATAATAATAATAAGTACCGGTAATGAAAAGAAAACAAAACAAAAACTATGTAGCCTTTCTGATTCTCTGATCTGTCCCGTAGTTTTAAATGTCTGGGGATTTCATGATTTCTCCCTTATTATGTTGTGTCCACTTCTTAACATAACTTTTAAACATTACACACAAAAACAATGCAAAATACAAAATAATAAATGTATGTGTATGTAGTTTCCGTATAATAAAATGTTTTAAACAATCTGAGTATAGCACTGTTATAGTGTTACTGCAAGTATATAAAACAAAGAAGTCGTCTTTTGATTTTGCTTTGACAGTAATTAGCAATAAAATTACAAATAAATGACTGTCAGTATTTTTCATCGGTGGATTGGGGATGCTTAGCCCTTATAGATATTATCTGCAAATAATATACTCTGCTGTCATTAGCCCCATATACAGGTTTCCGAATCCGTGTCATAAAGGCTTAACCCTACCATCCCCGTCAAATCAGTCAACCTGCCACCCCCCAAAAAAATACAAAATACAAAATAGTCTTTCTGATTCACTGATCTGCCACCGTAGTTTTAAATGTCTGAGGAGAGAAATGCGCTCATGGTGTGTCCACTTCTTAACATTACTTTTATAAACATTACACACAATTATGCCTATGTAGTTTCCGTATACATAATAAAGTGTGTAAACAAATTATATTAAAAAAATTAACACAATCACAACCTTTACACTGAAACATCTGCATACATGTATTACCATTTTTCTGATTAATATAATTATTATTAAGTTTTCATGTTTTAAACAATCTGTGTATAGTACTGTTAGTGTTACTGTTAGTATATAAAACAAAGAAATCTTCTCAGTTTTAATTTTGCTTTGACAAGTAAGCCTTAAAATGACACATAAATTACTGTCAGGCTTAGCCCTATATAGATATTATCTACAATAATATACTCTGCTGTCGTTTTTGATTTCCTGATCTGAAATGTGCTCACGATTTTGCCCCTCATTATGATGTGGCCACTTCTCGACATTATTTTAAAAGACATAACACACAAATTACATAAGATACAAAATAATACATTTATACGTATGTAATTATCGTATTCAAAAATAATTATATAGTAAATATAGCAGGTCTATAGTTCCTCCTACAATCACGCTACAACCTTTACACTGTAACATCTTAATATTTTTATATTATTTAAAGGGACAATATCGTTACGATCAGAGCAGACTTTCAACAGGGCATTTCAACTAGGTGTCCTAGTTTAAGATGAACAAAGTGACTGAAAATTACTGGTTCATTTATTCAGCATCAACGGTAATATGACCTATGTAGGGTATTGTTTTCAGCCACTGAGTTAATCCAATACTAGAACTCCGATTCTATGCCCTGTTGATCGTGACGATGGTGTCCCTTTAAGCGTTAACAAGTCTAAAAGTTTAAACTAAAAATGATAATATTCTCCGAGTATAATAGTACTCTTAGTGTAAATCTTAATATTATAATTTGTTATGCTTCGATATTAGTAGCTAA
This sequence comes from Zoroaster sp. YZ-2022, assembly GCA_029582265.1. NCBI lineage: Eukaryota > Metazoa > Echinodermata > Asteroidea > Forcipulatida > Zoroasteridae > Zoroaster > Zoroaster sp. YZ-2022. Next base: position 25,826,601 of record CM055825.1, on the reverse strand, counting down.
ATGTAACATTTTACAATTTATAATATGTACTAGGGTAACAGGCTGGGTACTAGGGTAATAGGGTGGGGCCCTACCGATCATTATTTTTGGTGACATGACCTAATTATTTGCACAAAAATGCTCTGCTGTCATTAGCCCTATGTACAGGTCTCTGAATCCATGTCATGACTTATTGATGCCCCCACTGTCAAATCAGTCAACCTACAACCCGCCCCCACCCCCCAAAAAAAATAAAATAATAAATAAATAAAATAAAATAAAATACAACATAATAAAATAAATAATAATAATGATAATAAAAATAAGAAATAAAGTATTCAAAAGTATGTTTTTATAATATTAATAAGTAATGAAAAGAAATGAAAAAAACATGTAGTCTTTCTGATTCGCTGATCTGCTCCGTAATTTTAAATATCTGCAGAGAGAAATGTGCTCATGATTTTCCCCTTACTAAAAACTTATGTTGTGTCCACTTCTTAACATTACTTTTATAAACATTACACACAACGAACAATGCAAAATACAAAATAATAGTTTCTGCGTATGTAGTTTCCGTATAATAAAGTGTGTAAAGAAATTATATTTAAAAACTTAAACACACCACAATCTTTACACTGTAACATCTCCATACATGTATTACGATTTTTCTGATTAATATAATAATTATTAAGTTTTCATGTTTTAAACAATCTGAGTATAGTACTGTTATTGTTATTGTTGCTGTTATCTCTTACTAGTTATCGTATTCAAAAATATTTATATATTTACGGTAATAAGACCTTATCATGTGGTGTATTGCTTTTCAGTCACTGAGTTAATCCAAAACTAGCATGTACTTCGATTCCATGCCCCTGTTGATCGTGACAATGTTGTCCCTGTAAGCGTTAACAAGTCTAAAAGTTTAAACTAAATGATAATATTCTCCGAGTTTATAGTACTCTTAGTGTAAATCTTAATATCGATATTAGTAGCTAAATGTAACATGTTACAATTTATATTATGCATATATAGGGTAACCCAGGGAAACAGGTTGGGTACTAGGGTAACAGGCTGGGTACTAGGGTAACAGGCTGGGTACTAGGGTAATAGGGTGGGGCCCTACTGATCATTATTTTTGGTGACATGACCTAATTATTTGCAAAAAATGCTCTGCTGTCATTAGCCCTATGTACAGGTCTCTGAATCCATGTCATAATGACTTGTTGATGCCCCCCCCAAAAAAAATTAATAATAATAATAATAATAATAATAAATAAATAAATACAAATAAAATAAAATAAACTAAAATATAATATAATAAAATAAATAATAAGTTTTCAAGTTTTAAACAATCTGAGTATAGTACTGTTATTGTTACTATTATCTCTTACTAGTCGTCGTATTCAAAAATATTTATATATTTACCATGACCTTGTGGTATATTATTTTTCAGTCACTGAGTTAATCCAAAACTAGCATGTACTCCATGCCCCTACCATGTACTCCATGCCCCTACCATGTACTCCATGCCCCTACCATGTACTCCATGCCCCTACCATGTACTCCATGCCCCTACTGATTGTGACGATATTGTCCCTTTAAGCGTTAACAAGTCTCTAAGTATAAATTAAATGATAATATTCACTGAGTATAGTACTGTTAGTGTAAATCTTAATAGTGTAATTTGTTCTGCTTTATACCGATATTAGTAACTAGATGCTACATTTTACAACTTATAATTCTGCATAGGGCCTATATAGGGTACTAGGGTGGGTACTAGGGTGAGGTCCTACCGATCATATTTTTTTTTGGTGGCATGTCCCAATTGGGATTGCTATTCATGCTGGAAGTGCACCACTGTATAAAGTGTTCCATTTATTAAAGGAAAGGTACAACATTGGTAATTACCTGATTACTGAATTATTATCTAAACCTAAACTTGATGTGAAGTTGGTAAAGGTACGGTCATCCTGAAACTATTCCGTCACAAAACACACACCACAAAAATTGTCTTCTGTAAAAATGCTGAATGCTTTTTAACAATTTTCTCATCACGTAGACTCTGCATTGAACTAAAACTTTCCCAGACTGATTGTTAAAATGTATATCTTGATTAAAAGATTGATTTAAAAGTAAACATACTCACATAGAAGCAGTTTGCTAACATTACCTTCTTTTTAATGTATATCTTGATTCAAAGAAAGTAAGCATACTCATAGAAGCAGTTTTACCAACATTACCTGTATCTACTTAATTATTTGAGCTAATTAATCTCCATCGTCTCTCTACTCTTATCACGTATCCAAGGGTCCATCTGACCGATATGACAAGTTGCTCAATTGCCATCAAGTTCCAGTCGAATGACACTAAAATTCTCATAATGCGGTCGATCGAAGGCCATGTACGTCTGTAAAGAAAATACAAATAAATATTGCAATATATAAAACCAGGAATCTATAGGTAATAGACTTTTGATAATACTGTATGACGGTTTTACATTATGGGCTGGATAACATTACAGACTGGATTACGTTCCACTGAGTCACACGCAAGTGTACATCTATTTATTTTACTTTTGACAAGTGCGTGTTCAGTGCTCTATCATCCATTCATAAATATAAACCCCGTAATGGTTTTGCAGATTTTAAAACTGCATGGGTAGAGTTTTAGTGAATGAAAATGTTGTAATAATGGTCGATCACATACATACATTGGTATGCATCAGCCTAATGCATATTTTGTTGAGCCTAAATATATAATATACTTTTCATGAAACAAGGTCAAAACAAACCAGGAGTAAGTTGTAGGTTTGAATCGCAAGGACATTTCTGATGAAATTTTAAGAAGACGATTTGCTAATCGTCATAGGAAAATTAGTAAATGTGTACGAGACAGTCATGCAGAATTAGGGCAGACTCAACGAATCATTAGGTACACCGGTAGCTACTTGCTTTATAAGACTTTGTTGTATAAGACTGTGCCATGGTCGAGAGGTTTAGTGCATAGGATTTGGGTTCTGACGGCTGAGTCGAATCATGTCTGCGACCATGGTGCTTGTGTCCTTCAGCAAGACACTTTACCATAATTGCTTCTCTCCACCCAGGATTAAATACGTACCTGTGAGGGCAGAGTTGGTTGTTGTGTTTGATTAGCCCTATGCGCCGAAATGGCATCAATTGAGCCGTATACTCCCCAGGGAGCTGAGATGGTTTCAGGAATGATTTATGCGCCTGGTGAGCAGGGAGTAATAATGGAAGGCGCCTTGATCTAGTTGCTAGGATATGTGCACTTTATAAGAATCGTGTATTATGAAGCAGACATTGTTTTTACAAAGACTCTTTCTGACATAAAAGCTACACTTAGTAGGACTAGCTTATTTGAAGTATGTAAAATAAAGATTAAAACTCACATGTTCTATTTGTCTGTCATTCATATGACGCAGGATTATAACCAAGTCTGAGAAGGATGGTCTGATGGTTGGATCTTGGTACCAGCACCGGACCATCAAGTCATAACTAGATATGAGAAAAACATTCAAGGTGAGATATTGAACAATAATACTCCTTATATACAATTTACACATAAAACAATCTCACAAACAATTATTGTCATTGTAATACATTTTACTAAGGGAATAAATATTTGTCGCGCGGTCGTTACCGCAGGTTAAAGTTTTGCTAATGGTCACAGGTCACATTGATGTTTGTATTATAATATTTGTCATATTAATACATTAAGCAATGGTCCATTCTGTGCGCAACTTAATGTTGCCATAATATTATATTACATAAAAAAATTCATAAAAAATAAAAAATAAAATAAATAAATAAATCACCTTTTTATTCTGATTGCAATATCTCCAACTATTTACTTGTGATACTTGATCTCATTTTTAGGACAGTCGTACATTTCATGCACATTTTGAAACAAAAACAGTTATTTATTAACAAATAATTCATATAATAATACAAAAAAAATTCTTATATAGCGCATATCACCATGAGGTTCCCGTCATTCATGTAAATGTCACCTAGAGTGAATTGTATAGCATTGTAAAACTTGTACATCTTACATTTCTTTGTCACAGTTGGTTGGTTTGGGCATGCGGTATCCCTTCATCAGTTCCACAGCCAATGACTTGGTCCTGATGGTCGGATAGGGAGTGCCCCCTTTACAAAAATAAAACATGTTAAATACTTCCACAAGAAAGCAGTAATAACTTGGATGGACAAGAGGGTTTTATTAATTGTTCATGTTATACTGAATCTACAGTGTCCGTCATTCTCTTTTATCATAGGTGCGTTTATAAGATATTCTTGGGATTATTTGTCAGTGGAAGTATTTCGTAGATTGTATAGGCCTGTAGCAGATTATTGTGTAACTATTTCAAGGTAATTTCAAGAGCGCAGATGCATACTTCGTAGCAAAAAGGAACGCAGTCAACATTTCGTTCAGATAGTGGATTCAATTTTGAAACACAGGACATGTGCAATGGCCGGTTTTGAACAAATAATGTTCGCAGGCGATATATTCTGCGCTCTGTCTTTCTAGAGCAAAGGTTGTTCTTCCATGTTCCATCGCATCGCATAACTATATAACATGATTATGCTCATAATGTTCGTGTGTGTGTGTAAATGTGAATGAACAAGTTGGGCACTAACATTTAAAGGACTAGGATTGCATGCACAATTGATTTTCTAAATACAATTTACATAAAGAACAAGAAGAAAACATCAGATTATCTTACCAAGAGTGGCAATTTCCCACAAGAGAATACCAAACGACCACCTGAAAGCAGTTTTTTAGAAAAAAGGGGGAAATCTGAATGTTTATTAAGATGAATCATCGAGGAAGGATGGATGAAGCCTCCATACCATATCCAGGGTGGGGGCAGGGGGCCAGTAACTTTGTTTTATCAGCATGTATACATTGTGGTGTCCCCCTACCCTTTTTGGCAGTTTGTACCTTTTTTTTGTCAAGTACCTCCTCTTTTTCTGCACCCAGAATCCCACCCTGATCCATCAAATTTAATGCATACATTCAAATTAAGTTAAAAGATTACGTCATATGTGTTGCATTACATAACATATTACAAGGCTTTAAGTATAAAATACATTCAGTACCGGTATGTCTGTACTTAAAATAATGTAGAACTATATATTCAACATATTGCCTGCGTATATGTTTTGTGCGTAGACAGCTTGTAATGTTGTTTTAAGCTGGTGGACGTGAAGGTGGACGTGAAGGTGGACGCAGAAGCAAGTTGTTATCATGTTTAGAATGTTATAGAATATACTGCCCTCAATGTTCAACTTACACATCACTCTGAGTAGTGTACGATTGATGCATCAAAGACTCAATGGACAGCCAGCGAGTTGGAACACGTCTCTGATATCAAAAGAACAAATAATGCACACCAAATGTCATCAAAAGTTTGGTTTTTATACATTCATGGTGAATAACTAATACACCATTTGGAAATATAATATTTGTTTATAATAAGCCACAATGTTGTTGATCTCAATATTAAACTTTGCAGCCATTTTAGTGATAATCGCTTGGATAAAATATAAATGTTTTCTTCTCTTCTGATCAAGTAACTTCTTTTTTTACTGATACAGACAGAATAAAGTTTTACATTTTGGATAAAATAAAACATAAAACTAAGAAATGTTCTTTTTAAGTTGAGATTATCATTTCATTCCTTTAAATATTATAAAGCCATGGGCAATTTAAATTTTGCTTATTTAAAAAAAAATTATATAAAACGATTACCATTGATGTCTGGGTATACATATCCCCCCCACGGGAAAGTCCAAAATCTGAAACTTTGGCAATCAATCCTTTTCCAAGCAGGATGTTTCTTGCAGCTAAGTCTCGGTGAATCACCTGATCAAATATTAATGACATCCATCAAAAATAAATCCATTAGGCCTACGTCTAAAAACAATACCAACTTCAGGTAGATATACAACAAATATTATGAGGAAAAAATTGTACGCCCAAGCTGTTCTTCATATTTCACACTGATATACCATTAGACCAAACAAAAATATCTCCGGTGTCTGGTCGTGGGTCGGCTTCACAATTGTTTTTGTTTGTTTTGTTTTTTTGCCAACCAGTGAAATTTGTGATACATGTATATGCGGTTATTGGAACCAGACCAAATTTCCTGTACACAATAAATGGAAGGCACACAAATTGGGCTACCGTTTATACTCCTATGTGAAAAAGTCGTTTAAAACACAGCGCGGCAGAATTCCAATCGATCCAGCAATTTTGGATGCAACTGGACATCGTTTCATAGTTAAAAAAAGAAAAGAAAAAAGCGACGCGCACAGAGACCAGAAACCGGAAACTTTCTTGGCATTAATAGCTGGTTTCCTGAAATATCAATGTGAAAGGGTCACAGGGTCAAAGTAACCATTCTTCTCTTTCATTGTTATATCATTTCGAATGAATATTAAATCAAGATGGTCACTTGGTGTAGCGATTTCAGTTATTTTTTCTTTATTGAAATGAACCATCTGATCATAGATACGTATAAACTTATAGCATGGAACTACAGCTGTTACTAGTATGTAAGGGAAAGTATATAAGAGAAAGAACTCTGCAATAAATTTACAAATGAATCAAAAATGTTAGTAATTTAATTTTTTTTGTTGGAGCTCATTAGTTTCGTCTGGCTATGCTACGCCTATGACATCTATGTGGCAATTTTTGTTAAAAATGTAGTCCCACAACACCAGAGGGATGCGGTGAGATATAAAGACATGGAACATAATTGTGGCCGCCTGTAGTGATGTTCCCTAAAGGTCCTCAGGAGAAAGAAGCAGCGCTTGTGACGTTAACAATTCTCTGATGAGTAGACCTTATACTGTAAAGATAAAGAAATATGTACAACCTGTTCTTATAGACAGAGTTTGTGTCTGAGAAAAGTTGCAAATTCTGTCCTTTGTTTTAAAATATCAATATTCATCTTTGTATTGTTGGGCCACCTGACATTCCACATCTGGGCAAACAATTTGGCTTTGACATACCGCTGATGTGGCAAGGTGTTCCATTCCCTTGGCAACGTCAAGAGAAAATTCCACGAGCTGCTCTGATGACAAAGATTCATCGGAGTCTGACTCTTGGCGAGCCGTCCGCAGGTAACTACGCAGGTCACCATTGGGAAGATATTCCAATGCGACGCACAGAACCTCTTTACAAAGAAACAATCAAGTACCATACAAATTATACAATATAATAATAATAATGTGTGGATTTATATAGCGCACGTATCCACCAACTAAGTGGTGCTCAAGGCGCATTATATTATTATCCCTGCTCATAAGGCTCATAAGGCTCATAAATCATTCCTGAAACCATCTCAGCTCCCTGGGGAGTATACAGCTCAATTGCTGCCATTTCTAGCGCATATAGAGCAAACCAACTCTGCCTTCACAGGTACCCATTTAACCCCTGGGTGGAGAGCAGCAATTATGATTAAGTGTCTTGCTCAAGGACACAAGTGTCACGGCCGTGATTCGAACCCACATTATGTTGCTAACACCAGAACTTGAATCCGGTAAGCTAGAAGTTCTGAAAGTCTAAATACATTCGATTTTGAATGCAGTAACATTTTGCTTTCCATACATCATGGACAGACAGACTTAGCTCCGGTTCATTGTTGATACAAAATAATTACCTCGTGCGAAGTTCTACTTAAAAAATTCACAGACATTACCACGGGCAAGATTTTGTGACTGTAATCTAGTCATTGTGCCATAAATGATGCAGGCATATAGTTCTCTCAGTAATACTATTTTGGTAAATTTGACGATTGATTGTCGCTACACATTTCATTGATTGTAATTACTATTTGATGATACGTATTGTAATGTCAACTTTGAATGTAATTGTCAGTGGAATTGAAACATGAAATATGAAACGTCAACTATTTTCATACCTTCATGTTGACAAGCACCCAACAGTGAGACGATATTGGGATGGTAACCAATGGAAGTCATGGTGCGGAACTCCTCCATAAAATCCTCTCTGTCATTCGGTGAGACGTGACCTTAAAACACCAGAACAACAAAATAACCCAAAAGCATGAACACTGGCAAAACTTTCACGCATTTTGAGAGACTGTCCATGCAGGCAGGTAAAAAGGTTTACACAGATCACTGTATTTTCTTACACTTATCTCAAAGTTGATCACAGCCTGAAACGGTGAGGTTCACAAACCAACATAAAACAGTTTTAAAAAACGTTTGATATTGTATTTAAACAACTGAGCTTTCAGAGACTTCACGATGTTTCGGGAAAGGTGAAATCCTAAACATATATTTCAGAATGGTGGCCGGGGAGTGTGTGGCAAATTGTGCTCATTAATTCCTTATTAGTCTTATATGCTGTGTACTCTTTTGCAGACATTCTTAATTGATCATCTTCACTTATGGTGATAAAAAATTACCTGTAAAAATTACAGTAAGTTACTGGCAACCAGCTGCCAGTAACTTACTGTAAAATTGTTGTCCTCTTTCGGCTGTTCCCGTTTGGGGTCGCCACAGCGGATCATGATCCGCATAATTATTTGATTTGGCATGGATTTTACGCCGAACGCCCTCCCATTTATCCGGGCTTGTACATCCCCAGTGGCTGGGTTCAATTCGGCCCTCGCAGCAATTATGGTAAAGTGTCTTGCTCAAGGACACAAGCACCATGGTCGCGGCAAGGCACTCTGACGACTCAGCAATCAGAACACAAATCCGATGCACTAAACAACTCGACCATGGCACCCAACCGTAAAGTTTTACATTAATAACTGTAAATAAATTACTGTAAAAATTACAGTAAGTTACTGGCAGGTGATTGCCAGTAACTTACTGTAATTTTTACAGGAAATTTCTTACAGTGTGGAGTATGCCTATCATCTATGATGGTAGTTTATACTCATTTTCGTATCATACCTTTCAGTATCTTGATAGCAGACTTAGTCTTATGCCCGCTTACGTTCACTGTCCCTGACCTCACTTCGCCAAAGTTTCCTCTGCCAAGTATCTTATCATCAACGACAAGATTGCTCCAGAGAATTTCCCATCGGACAGCCCAAGACGGAAGGCCAACATCTTCATAAACGATGGCTGTTATATCTTCTGATCCAGTAACCGTATCGTCATAGTCAGTAAGAGCAGTGTCCACGGTAGGAGCAGGGTCCACGGTAGGAGTCTGTGAAAGCAAAACATGATAGTCTGGTTAAAGATGTATCGCCCGTGTTTTGAGGCGGTGTTATTTTACCGGAAATTTTGTTGTGCTTTAAATCCGTAACGTTACGTCCTTTATCACGCTGCAGCCATCTTTGTCAGATTCCCTGTATGCAACTTCGTTAACAGAGCTAATCCCAATCTGTACAAGGTACCAGACTATTTTTCCTTCCAGCCTCGGTTTGGTCACATGTATGGAAGAAAGACAAGATGGCTGCATCATGATATAGATCTAATAGAAACCCCATGTCTGGTCTAACCCCTGGGGCTGTTAGAGGTATAGTTGGCAGATGTTTGGCACTAGGGTTAGATGGGCTGGTTAAGGTCACAGGACATTCATTAAAACTACTGTGTACACAAAGGAGACTCTTCTGTTTTCATTTTGATCATCACTGTAAGCTAGGTTAGGCCTGAAAAAAAAAGCACTGTTTTATGAGCATTTCTAACTAAATAGATCCGTGAAAGGGTCACAATCATTTATTTTATGGAAAGCAATAGACGTTTGTTTGCAGATTATAATTTTAGGCAGATATGATGCAAACTTTGAGAGGCTTATTTTTCGGCTTGTGAACGTCGAAACATAAATACTTGCTCTTTGCTGACTCAGCGTTGAAAACTATATAGAGAACAAATAATTTTATCACGAAAGTGATCAAATGCGTTATGCGCAACTTACAATACGGATCGGGTTTTCTCAATGGGCATGCATATTGTTGTGCACTCGTTAGCCAGCGGCAGGCTTACGTGCTATTTTCCACGTCAAGCCTTTTATATGCCCAGGGTGGATCATGGTACAGCCAATCAGGGGCGTAGGCGGGAAGTTTCCCGCTTTTAGGCCTCCACCAATAGTTTGTCTGGTGGCAAACTTTGGTGGAGGTTTTTAGCCAATCAGGTTGCGCACTGTAAAGGTTGGCGCTTGGTGTTAAGCAACCAGTGCGGTTTGGGGCATTGTTGTCACAGCTCCTTGTTTATTTATATTAACAAGTCCATGGAGTTTTTGGGTTAGCGGTTTATGTTTTTTCAACAAATTTAACTTTTCTTCGGTGGATACAGTTCTATCTGTGTACGATTCAACTAGTCTGGCGACAGGAACTTTTACAACGGACCAGTTTCGGTTGGTTGTAACAAATATTTATTTTCAAGAAATAACGTTATTGTAAAATTTCTTCGTGGGCAGATCGACTGGTGCGCACGACTCGTGAGACGACTCGTCTGGCGACACGAATTTTTGGATTCTCTTCATCATTACTAGAAGAGTTTTTGTGACAGTAGTTCATCTTCAATGTAACAGTTACTAGTTACATCTTCTGTTGTCTTATGGATTGTTTAATCACTGCAGTACATCGGCCTTCACACCTCTTCGTTTTGTTTGCGGTTGCACAACCTTTAACTGGGCTGAATAGGGAATAGGGGCCTATCGTACGTTAACGTTAACTTTACAATTTACGAGGCGACCTTCGAGTCCGGTCTCCCGACTACAACTACAAGCCCTTCATTGCAATTGCACTTGCAGCTAGTTCATTGTCTATTGTATTGCGTCAGTCATTTCAATGATGCCACGACCGAGGCGTCGGGTTCGCCCTCCAGCGCAGCCCGGTTGCGGGCGGCTCCGGTGGCGGGTGAGGCACGAGAGCTCCCCCTACTGAAGGATAAGCGTAGTCGCACGGCCCCCTTCCCAGACGCCAGGTTCATCATGAGACGGTGGAGGTTTCGGCCCCAAGCTCGGTGACAGTGTCTGACTGTACCCTTGTTATCTGGACATGCTGGATCTGATGCTGGCATGACCACCCACCATACCATCCGTCCAGTCAGGTCAGTCTAGTGTACCCTTGCATACGGGAAGCAGCCGTTGCCGCTGGACTTGTGGACTTTAATGATTGTGGTAATCCCACTTGAACTGGTTTTGTTGCTAGTTGTAGTAGCCTAATAATAATATTACTCATTTAGCTCTTTTTGTCAACGCATTCTTTGTTATGCTACTCAATATCTAATTTTGACCAATGGAGGTATTATTGTTGTTTACTATTGTTTCCATGGCAATGTTTGTTACATCGTTAACAACTAAAATTAAAATTTTTATAAACTGTTTTGGCAACATTCAGGTAGGCTACACCTTCATAAAGTTTCAGGGCCGTGGAAGGTAGTATTTACAATATGGCAGTTTCCTTTTGTTTACCAACTTGTTTAAAATGGTAAACAATACCAAAAGCTCCATAGGAAAATTGAACAAAATTTCCTGAAAACGTAAACAGTAAAAAGGGAATAACTTGGTAACCGTAAGTCCGGTTTGTAAAAAAGATTTCAATTAGAACTATATTCTCTATCATAATCAAAAGATGTAGCATAAAATGGCATTTTAAAAGAGGTTGCGGTCCCTACTATAATTTTAGTGCCCCCAGTCATTTAACGGGTCCAGTGTTTGGAGCCTTAATCCTGCGCTTTCTGGCTTTAACCAAGCCGCTTGCTAAAGTCAGCCAAGCGGCGTTAGTACTAGTAGTGGTGGCATTGTGCCATCAGTGCTCGCAACTTCTGTTCTGCCAAGCATTAGTCACCAGCTCCCTACGGTTACAGGGGGGATGATCGCTGGGCCTCAAGTTTTTCCCAGCATGCTTCTTTCAACGTAGGCGTCTTGTGCTGGTTTGGCTACTTTAACTTAGCCGGCTCCTATTACACGCGCCGGCTCAGTTTACTGCTGGGGGGGACACATTTCGCAGTCATTGAAAGGAAAGATTTGGAGTAGTGCTTACATTGGCATGTCAATTTTGTTTTTTGAAAGTCCTTCGGTGCTTGCCAAAGCTCATAGGTCTTCAGGTTCTGAGGTTGCTCTTGTGGTTGCGGGTGTAAGATGTTTCTCACGTTCTGGCCATGTGTGCACGCATGCTGCTCTATGGTAGTGCTGGGCAGCGCACTCGTACAGCATTTACCAAAAGCGTTGGTAATCCAAAGGCCATGCAAGGGTGCAGGTCGCGTTGCTGGTCCATTTCAAATTGCCACTTCAGTTTAGTGCCTATTAAAAAGTAAAAATAAAAACCTGGGACTTTTTGTCTCATTCATCATCTGTCTTTCCCACAAGGAAAGGGGGTCAGTGCTTTCATTGGTAAGGTTAACGCAAAGTGGATTATGCGTCATTTGATGTAGGGGTTTTGCAGGCAGGCTGTAATGCATGGCTTGCTGAGGCAGGCATTAAATCAGCTTTTCGGCTCTTGCCAGTTTCCCCTCGTGGTTACGAGCTTTTGGGTTTCAAGTTTGGGGGCCAATTGTATTTGACAAGTGCCTGCCGATGGGATGTTCCATTTCCTGCGCGCTCTTTGGGAAGTTGAGCACTTTTCTGGGTTCCAGCTAAGTGAAAGCAAATGCACATTCAGGCTTTGTCACACATTATCTGGTTGATTTTTCTCTTTGTTGGTACAAACTATCTCATAATCGGGGCTCGAAATCGACACTGTTCGAGGGCAGGTCCGGGTCCCACAGGTCAAAGTTCAACCACTCACAAGGCAGATTCAACTCTTGCTTGGCAGGCCAAAAGCCAGTTTAGTTCAAATTCAATCCTTAGTGGGGTCATTGAATTTTGTGTGTAAAGCAGTTGCGCCGGGGCGTGCGTTTTTACGGCGTATTATTGCACTGACAGTGGGCCTCAAGCAGCCGCATCACAGGGTGCGCCTTTCGCCTGGTTAGCTCAGTCGGTAGAGCATGGGACTCTTAATCCCAGGGTCGTGGGTTCGAGCCCCACATCGGGCGCCAGCAAGGTGCGTAGCTCGATCTGGTCATGTGGCTGTCATTCTTGCAGCGCTATAACGGTCTTACTACATTCCTGCGGGAAAATTGGGATTCAATTGTTGCTCTTGGATTATTCACTGATGCTGCTGCATCCATCGGCTATATATGGCTTCTTTCCAAGGGAGGTGGGTTCATGGGCGTTGTCCGTCAGTGTGGCTGGCTAGTTCTCCGTCCATTGCTTTAGTGGCGCTCCTCTTTTGGACCCCTTGTTGGTGAACTGCAGGGTGTTGTTCCGGTACGGTAATATCGCTGTTGTGGGGATCATAAATAAACAAACGTTGCCTTGTATGCGCATTGCAATTAGTTCGGGCAATGGTCATGCAATGCCTCAAATTCAATATAATTTTTAAGGCAGTGCATATACCACGTGTTCATAATAACATAGCTGGTGCACTTTCTCGTTTTCAGATGGGGCGCTTTCGGGCCCTAGTCCCAAGGGCCCAGCCGGGCATGACCCCCTTTACCTCAGCTGCCCCACGTGTTTTAGCAGCGGAAATGGGATGGTTGTTAAGTTTGGTGTTCGCTAAGAATACACACACGGTTTACATGTCGGGGTGGCACGCCTTTTGCCGTTTTAAAGCACATCAAGCTTCGGCTGTGTCAACTGTTTCTCTGCAAGACATTGCAGGTTTCATCTCATGGCTGTCTTTACTTTACTATTCTCCATCCACAATTAATACATATGTGGCAGGGGTGGGGTGTTTTTGTAAACTTAGAGGATGGGCCGGTCCAACTAATAATTTTATTGTGGCAAAATTGCTGGTAGGTTTACAGGCGGGACGGGGCTAGGCAAGATGAGCGATTGGCGATTTCATTCGCTTTTGTGCCGACTTTTAGAGGCGTTGCCCAAGGTATGTGCTTCCCAATTTGAAAGCTGTTTTTGCGCGTTTGGGAGTTTACCGCCAATTCCACTTACCATATGCAAGAGTCTATGTTACAGTATTCCGGTGTGTGTTTCTGTGGCAATCAATCTAGCATGTCTGTGGTCCTGGCCATACGTCATTCTAAAACTAATCAGGCTGGCCCTCCACAGTGGGTTCATATCGCAAGGCTGCAGGTTGTGGCAATCTGTCCAGTTACTGCTTTGCAAGGGTATTTGCAAGCGCGGGAACAATTGTCCGGCCCCTTGTTCCGCCATAAACGTGGTGATCCCCTCACACGGTATCAGTTCACAGTGGTGCTTAGGGCTGCTTTGTTGTTTGTGGGGTGGCGGGGGATCGCTATCGGTCCCATTCTTTCCGGATGGGAGCTGCGTCCACAGCTTTTGCACAGGGGTGCCCGTTGCAGACATAAAGGGGTCTGGTCGCTGGCGCTCGACCCAATCTGGTGTGTTGGAATGGCCGAGGAGGTGCTCACTTGAAGGACCTTCATGGTTTGCTATCAGGGTTTCATACCCCTATCCCTTCTTTGATCATTTTGCATTTAGGGACGAATGATTTGGTGTCTCATGACTTGTTCACTTTGAGACAGCTCATCACTTGGGCATTTGCCGGCAAAGGTTTCCGCAAGCTATTGTAGTTTGGTCAGACATTCTCCTGAGAATGTTCTATTTTGGTGCCACTTCTCAAAAATCCATCGAGAACGCACGTAAAGCAGCCAATTGTTGGGTGAAAGCGCAGTGTAAAAAGCTTGGGGCTAGGGTACTGCAGCTCCCGCAGTTTATATGGTCGGATGCTAGCCTTTATCGTTTCGATTGGGTCCATCTGTCTCCAAAAAGGGCTTTCCATTTTCAAAGCTAATCTGTGTATTAAATTGTATTCTGTCTGTGCTGTAACTGGTGCACTTTTGTGGGTGTTTTTGTTCTGTTCCTTTGGGCGCGCTTCTCGCGTGTGGCAGTTTTGGGCGGAATAGCACATTAACTTCCCACTTTTGGTGCAGCAGTTCTGGCAATTAACAGTTACTGCAGTCCTAGAAAATTAAACTTAATAATATGGAGATTTTAGTCCTCCGTTATTTACATGTTATCAAGTGTTCATAGTGCCGGGATCTCCCTCGGGCTAGTTCAGACCGCAGCTTCCTAGGTGGGACGCGAACACTTGGTTGATTCATATTGTATTGATTCATACGATATGCTGTGTATTAGCATATGTTACACATGTGCATTATACTGTTTGTTATTGTCAACATTTAAATGTATGTTTTAATAACTATCCCCATTGGGGGTTAGTGGTGCCAGGTCTGGGTATACAGAGTCTTGGGTACGCTGTATAGGTGGTCCCAGCTGGTTTTTCTCTGAGGTCTTGGGTATCTCAGGGTGTGTGTTTGTTTGTCTTTATCAAATTATGCTGTGTATTAGCATATAGATGTTACACATGTGCATTATACTGTTTGTTATTGTCAACATTTAAATGTATGTTTTAATAACTATCCCCATTGGGGGTTAGTGGTGCCAGGTCTGGGTATACAGAGTCTTGGGTACGCTGTATAGGTGGTCCCATCTGGTTTTTTCTCTGAGGTCTTGGGTATTTCAGGGTGTGTGTTTGTTTGTCATTATCAAATGCTGTTTAATGACAAATCCGGTTTGCCCATAGTCTGGTATTCCGGTGGTTGATGGTGTCAACCTCTTTGAATAAAAAAGCTTGAAAGCTGTGGCCAAGTGGCATTCAAATGAATTTGTAGTTGGTGCTATTTATTGTGAGTTTGAATATAACTGTTTTTAAAATGAAAGTTGCTAAAGATGAGTAACACCGCGGAAAACGAAGCTGTTATAACTACACCAGTGGTGTTCATAGTAGGTAACTCACCCACTATAAACACCATACAAGAACACAATAATTACACAGCTAGTGTAATTTTACGTTTACGTTTTTGGTAGAGGAGGGAGTATCAAACATCAATTGACAAACTTTCTCTTATCTAGTTTTAATTAGGAATATATCGGTTGACTTTTAAGTAGAAAATAAAACATATTTACCATTTCCACTTCTGACACGACTGCCTGAGTATCCCTGGTATCTTCACAAACGATGGCTGATACATCTCCTGGGCCGGTAATCGTATTGTCATAGTCAGTAAGAGCTGGGTCCATGGTAGTCTGTGAAAGCAAAACATGATAGTCTGGTTAAAGATGTGTCGCCCGTGTTTTGAGGAGGTGTTTTTTACCGGAAATTTTGTTATGCTTTAAATCCGTAACGTTACGTCCTTTATCACGCTGCAGCCATCTTTGTCAGATTCCCTGTATGCAACTTCGATAATAGAGCTAATCCCAATCTGTACAAGGTACCAGACTATTTTTCCTTCCAGCCTCGGTTTGGTCACATGTATGGAAGAAAGACAAGATGGCTGCATCATGATATAGATCTAATAGAAATCCCATGTCTGGTCTAACCCTGGGGCTGTTAGAGGTATAGTTAGCAGTTGTTTGGCACTAGGGTTAGATGGGCTGGTTAAGGTCACAGGACATTCATTAAAGATACCGTACTGTACAAAAAAGAGACTCTTCTGTTTTCATTTTGATCATCACTGTAAGATTTCAACTATAGATCTGTGAAAGGCTGACAATCATATATTTTATGGAAAGCAATAGATGTTTGTTTGCAGATTATATGCTGATATGATGCAAACTTTGAATGGGCTTATTGTTGGCTTGTAACTGTTGTAAACATAAATACTGTTTGATTTAATGTTGCCCTACACCGACGTGTGTATAGCACTGTATGCTCAGTGCTTTCCGAGTGTCTGTGAAAAAAACTACACAGGCGTCTCGGGCAGGATTCGAACCCACGACCTCCTGCTTACGAGTGCAGATGTCTTACCTCTCGACCACCGAGCTTGCCCGATGACGATTGGCCGGCTAGAATCCTATATAGCAGCGGGTTCCGCGATATATATAGATTGGTGAATTTCTTGCGTCGGGAGATAAACAATTGATTTAATTTTGCCCTGCAATATGTCAATAACAAACCACTAAAACCAACAGACATATGAGGTATTACGTTACTGTGCAGTATAGCTATGAGGAGCCACTGCCTACCACAGCAATGGCTTGGAGTGGCCTGAATGGGTTGTTTCAAAAATTGCACTGATTGTAGGAGGGTTAAAATACGCACATAAAGTCCATGCACAATGCTTACTTGACGCCAAAGCGGCTATCATCAAGACAATGGGTGCAATTTCAGATGCCTACAATGTGCACAGAGCAAATATTTAGAAAAACAAATAAAAATAGACTTACATCAACAAAGCATGCATTGATGTAGTTGGATCCCTCAACACCTTCGATCGCCTGCAGCATGACCCTGGTTTGAACATCTGTAGGAGTCAAGGAACAATACAAGATGAATATGCAATTTGTTATCATCATTTCATGCATTTAATTTCAGTTATATATTATACAGTAATTAGCTCTTTTAAGAACAAAGATGGAGCATCTTAAAAAGGGGTTGTTACACCACTGTGAGAAATTGCTCCATCTGATATGTTGTAAATTATTCCAACTGACATGTAATTTTCGTGAGTAAAAATTCAAATCAGAAATGTATTATTGGCCGATGGTTCATCTGCTATGAATTCAAATTATCTCAACGCATTTTTCATTATTTTGTCATTAACCACACAATGAAATAAACTGAAACTTTCACAAGTTGGTTTCTGTACATCTCTCTTGATTCTTACAAAGTATGGATGCATTTACAGACATTGGTTGGTTTCTGTACATCTCTCTTGATTCTTACAAAGTATGGATGCATTTACAGACATTGGTTGGTTTCTGTACATCTCTCTTGATTCTTACAAAGTATGGATGCATTTACAGACATTGGTTGGTTTCTGTACATCTCTCTTGATTATTACAAAGTATGGATGCATTTACAGACATTGGTTGGTTTCTGTACATCTCTCTTGATTCTTACAAAGTATGGATGCATTTACAGACATTGGTTGGTTTCTGTACATCTCTCTTGATTCTTACAAAGTATGGATGCATTTACAGACATTGGTTGGTTTCTGTACATCTCTCTTGATTCTTATAAAGTATGGATGCATTTACAGACATTGGTTGATTTCTGTACATATCTATTGATTCTTACAAAGTATGGATGCATTTACAGACATTGGTTGGTTTCTGTACATCTCTCTTGATTCTTATAAGACATTGGTTGGTTTCTGTACATCTCTCTTGATTCTTATAAGACATTGGTTGGTTTCTGTACATCTCTCTTGATTCTTACAAAGTATGGATGCATTTACAGATATTAGTTGGTTTCTGTACATCTCTCTTGATTCTTATAAGACATTGGTTGGTTTCTGTACATCTCACTTGAT
Source organism: Zoroaster sp. YZ-2022 (assembly GCA_029582265.1). Lineage (NCBI taxonomy): Eukaryota > Metazoa > Echinodermata > Asteroidea > Forcipulatida > Zoroasteridae > Zoroaster > Zoroaster sp. YZ-2022. Next base: position 25,808,332 of record CM055825.1, on the reverse strand, counting down.
TCTTACAAAGTATGGATGCATTTACAGACATTGGTTGGTTTCTGTACATATCTCTTGATTCTTACAAAGTATGGATGCATTGGTTGGTTTCTGTACATCTCTCTTGATTCTTGTAAAATATGGATACATTTACAGACATTGGTTGGTTTCTGTACATCTCTCTTGATTCTTATAAAGTATGGATGCATTTACAGACATTGGTTGGTTTCTGTACATCTCTCTTGATTCTTGTAAAATATGGATACATTTACAGACATTGGTTGGTTTCTGTACATCTCTCTTGATTCTTATAAGACACTGGTTGGTTTCTGTACATCTCTCTTGATTCTTACAAAGTATGGATGTATTTACAGACATTGGTTGGTTTCTGTACACCTCTATTGATTCTTATAAGACATTGGTTGGTTTCTGTACATCTCTCTTGATTCTTACAAAGTATGGATGCATTTACAGACAGGGGGGTCAGACTTCTTTACATGCAAGATGAAGACAAAGGGAGAAGGGGCACATTCCCCTTCCCCTGTCGTCCCCCCCACCCCCTGAACCTGTCAATTAGATCATAGATTCCAAATGAAACCAGCCTGTCAATAATCCATCCAATAGAATGTCATCATTATCTGATATGAAAATAGTAAACAAACCTTGCTCCTCGCTGCTCCTCATCACCGGCTCCAACGAGATGCCATTTTCTCTCTCACGCAGTAGGGGCGTTTCCTTTCTACGTTTTCTACAAAATAAAAACAAAGACAAAATGAATGAAGCGGGACTTGAACCTGTGACCTCAGCATTACCGTACCATACCAACAGAGCAATCTAGTCCTATTCGCTCAGTGCACATGGTAGCCCTCTAGCGGTGGATTAGTGCACATCGTGTGAGCGTTGTGCGTACACATTATGTGCGTATGTTATGGTACTGCACGAGCGTGTACTTCTACCAGCCAGTGATCGCTGGAGATATTCCGCGCAGACAAACATCAACTGCAAAATATGCCAAACGCGACGCACTATCGCTGCCCTTTCGCCCAAAGTGGTCTAACAACATGTGCCCTCAACGGCTCATGCATGGTGGAAATAGTTGGCAGTTTTCAAAACTGTCATTAACTTTGTTGTGGGGATAGCTAGTCAGAAGCCATGAAACCCATACGTACTGTATAACCAGGGATCATACCAAAGTTAAGTTACTAGACCGTGGAAGCGGCAGTTTGAGGATAACTCTGAGAGAATGAGTATTTTGTTTGTATGAAATCATCAAAGTAAGTCACAAGGGAAAATGACTAAGTACATAGACAACAATTTGGAGTGAAAATTGAACAAAAAATGTTATTGGAGTGGGCCTTGAACCTGAATAATAGTGACAGCTGTGGGATGGTTTTGCAGTATTGTTACAGCTTTGGATTTTAGATTGGAAGTGTCATATTGCTGATACAGAAATTATCCCATCACCATGTAGTAAGACAGCCACTCAGCTGTTGGACTTTGTTGGAATTGGTTCTAGGCCTTGTTACCTTCCTCAATCTATCAAATTCAATTACCATGTAGAAACACACCAACGCAGCTGTTGGACTTTGTTGGAATCGGTACACCCAACCTCATTATCTTCCTCAAACTATCAATTTCCACCAGATTTTGCAGTATACAACCACCCAGTCCTTGGACTTTTACGAAATTTGCACAGCCCGCTTTGGCACCTCCCATCAAAATCTAACAAAACCAAATCACTGGGTTTGGATGGAGTTGGTAGATTTGGGGTAGTTATAGGGTTATACTGTAACACTTACACGTAGATGAGTACCACAAGAACGATAGCAATGATGATCAGAATAGCAAGGATTGCCCCAACGATAATACCAGTTGGATTAGCTGTTTGTGGAGAAATGAAGAAACAATACATTAATATTTGTTTGGGTTACTCCTTAACACCAACATCCAAATACATGATGAATGTGGTGTGCAAAATATTCTTCTGTGGACTGAAAAATATATTGTTCTGTCAGTTCATTGCTTAAATGTTGTCAACACGACCTGGTATGTTCACTTTATATAGTTTGAATACTCACTTCTGGTAGCTGGGGTTAACATGCTATGCAAACTTAACCCTGGGTTCTATTTTAAGTGACCCGGGGCTAAGAAATGCTACCAGGATCCAAGAAACGTGACCAGGAGCCAAGAAACGCGACCGGGAGCAATGAACTGATGATGTGACATCAAAAATCCAGAAGTCTTGCATTCAGATAATGAGTTATGGAATTACATACCTCCACCAGCTATGATGAGCATGAATATTCAGCAGCAGGTCAAAGGTTACCACACCATGCAGGGGTAAAAAATAAATAAATGTTCACATTAGTAGGAAACACATTTTTTATTTATTTTTTTGAGTAATAATTAGTATGAGTTTGTGACTTTCATTCGGCATTGATTTCAACAGCATATTATAAGGCTATTATTTGGTTATCACTCCTTTTATCAGTACAATTTGCCAACAAGTTGACAGACCATTCAAAACCAGACACGTATCTATTTGCGTACAGTGGAGAAACTGGGCAGGAAATGTACTATGTACAGCTTAGACGTATTCATCATACAATTCATCATTTTGCATGCTGGCCTAGTATTTTTATCATTCAAAACCAAATGAATGATCAATCAAATAGGAGGGTTGTTATAGATGATTATCATGTCAAAACAAGGTTTCTGTCCTAACAAAAGAACGGTTGTGTTTTCTTCTTCAAAGAATATGTACATAACCAACGTTTTGAAATGCACAAAAACAAAAATGGACTCCAAAAGTGCTCAGAGGATCACAGGACACAACAACAAATGTAAAAATAAAAAACAATAACAAGGTGCCAAAACATTTTAATCTGGGCTTACATTAACCTTTAACCCCCAAGGCGTCTGTGTAATGTTTCTATTCCATCCATCACATTCCATCATCATGGAATATCACACCCGAACAAACTTTTGACTTTGATGGTGTTGTTTCATCCAGTCTCATGCAACGTATCCATGGCTGGGTGATTATTATACAGCACTGATTCCATCAAAATCCTACAAAACCAGCTCCTGGATTTGGGTGGATTTGGGTGGTTAGGGTTTATACATATTAAATTAGGATAAGAGCAGTCATATTATCACTTTAATGATAGTTTAAGCCACAGGCAAAATTCATTCTTTGCATGCAGGTATAAAGTTGTCAATAGCAAACAATCAATGTCTCAAGGACAGGTGTGCAGTAAGGTCTTCCTGTCTTTACAAATACTTACAATGTTTTAAAGATGCGATTGGGGGAAGGGGAGGGGGAGGGGGTATTCGAAGAGGCATAAAACTTACCAGTTCTGACAGGCTGCATGAGGGGACTTGATGTATACCTCTCCTGGATAATAAATATGTGACCATGTTAAATACATAAAAACCATGGCAATGAGCCGAAGCTCGTGGTTTCAGAATTATTTAAGAATTGTTATCCATGCCAACTGTATGGGGATCATGATAAATGGACCATCAAACTAAAGCAAGCATTCCTCCAAATATGAACGAACTAAGAAATTTTTAATTACGGCGTACAAAAAGAGTTGATAAACAGGGGTTTGATTTGAAAAAAGTAAAAAATCCTGAAAAATAGGTAGCAGGCCTGGGTCTCCCTTTGATCTAGAGAACAAAGCCCCCTGAACCTCCTGGATGTTTTGGAGAATTTACAGCCTTTCCACATCCGCACAAACAAGAAACTAGAGGTTTGGACACAATACAGGCTACTTCTGTTTTTCCTTGGTGGCTACTTCTTTCAAGAAAATTTTGTGGCAATGGGAGATTTGTAAAAAATCCTGAAATCACGAAAAATCCTTAGAAATTACAAGACTGTATAAAGTATTAAAATGCCAACCGATGTATACTGACATAACTGCAGAGATTTCAAAATACACACAGCTGTCACACACATACTTGTGGTGTAAGGGCATAACATCAAATTGAGTACACTGCACTGGATTGCATAGGAAAAGGAATGCTTAACACATCATGTAGTTCACGCTGTAGTTATGGGGGCATGCAGTGAATGGTCCGCGGATAAGTCTAACCTTATTATATTTTGAAATGTATTTTTCAATTAATCCTACATCCTTACCGTTCCGTCTTCCAACTTCACGTATGCTCTGAGAAAGGCTGTGTATTGTGTATCTGATGAAAGAGGGCCGTTATCCCCAAAATGTTGAGTCTTTGTCTGCCTCTTTTTCCTACTTAGAGCATTGCTGTCACCACAGGTTGAGGTCCTTGTAACGCCTATCTCAAGAGTTGGTGGGAGGCTTTTCCTTTACACAAATAATCATGAATACATACAAATAAAATTAGAGTAAGTCATGCAGAGGTAACAGTGAGTAATGACTGTTGCCGAGATGCTGCTCTTTGATTGCCCTCGGCCCAGGCTTGGACAAGTCATGTACATTGTTAGTGAAGGGCAAGCTCTGCTTAACAGATTTTCCCCATTCACAAGGAAAGGGATGTAAGGCTGATTTGACCCCCACCAGGATTCGAACATGGGTCTTGTGATTACAAATCATGTGAACAACCTACTGAGCTATTCCCAGCATACATGTAAGTACATATTGTTTTAGGGTAAACAAACCTCTTGAATTAGCACATTAAAAAACTATGTAAATCATGAGAAATTGTTAATTTTATTTGTCTTGGTGGTTCACAATAATAAGTGTTTCTCAACAAAGAGAATGAAGTTAACATGATATTAGACAAAAAAATATTCCATTCAAACTTCAAAGATTGTGACTTTATGTTTACAAGCTGAAGAGCCAGCAAGGTTTTTAAAGATGTTAAGTCAAACACAGACACATATTTATATTTTTGAGGCTTACCCGTTTTTAACCACGGCAAGATAAGGGCCTGGTTTGTCTCCTGCTTCAGTGTAAGTCATAATACTGCTCTCAGGATATTCCTTGTCAGGATCAACACCAGTGTAGCTCAAATTGTTTCCTTTACTAAGCCGGACAACTATGATATCATAACAGCTGAAACATAATAACAAAAACCTGCATTTGAATACGCTATTTCTGGTTATATTTAATGACGGTACTCCCAACATAAACTACTATTCTGATCTCTGGGGTCAGTTTGAATGATACCTAAAAGATTCTCAACTCCCTGGGAATTAACCTCAACTGCTTGTTGGTCGTCATCAGCTAATCAATAACTCAATAACTATCTCTACCATCACAGGTACTATTTATATTCTGAAGCATTAATGGTTAATGTCTTGCTCTAGGACACACGCGCCATGATGTGGATAGTATTTAAAGCCACATCAGAAGATGAGTCTGATGCACTAAACCGCTCGGCAACCCCCCTTTCTCATCTCCCAGGGGGAATATAAACACCCAAATGACTGTGCAACTCAATTTCAAGCCCTCCCCTTATTCTCTCAATCTACCAATGAGAGCTCACATTGGTACATTTACTCCCTACTCAATTACCTGATTGGTCCATTTCTTGAACTCGCGTTCACCAGAGCCATCCAAAAACTGTCAGAAGAAACTATTTGTTCATCTGCTCCTACTGATGTAGGCATGGTAGGCATCAAAGGTTCAGGTGGGGCTTTGAATGAAAACATTTTGAAAGGAATTTGTTGTTAACTGCGAAGTGGAAATCAGACAAATTGTCCAGAGGTTTTTTGTTCATTTAAGAAACTATTCTTACCTTTTGTCTTAAGTTAGAAGTTGGAAAAATAGTTAAACTAGTGAGTAAGATAACTGGTAAATCAGCAGGAATCAGTGGATGTCTCATACGTTTTGTCCCTGACTAGGTAGGACAATGATTGTTACAAACAAAGCAATATCGTCTTTAATTTAAATTTGTTTACTGAATCCAGGAACACAAAATCTCATTTAGCTTAAGATTTTTATATACAATTATTTATTCCCTTTAAAGCCAGAACACAAGTTTTAGTAAAACAATTTTTATATGCATCCATACTTTATAAGAATCTAGCGATATGCATGAAAACCAACATGTAAAAGTTTCAGGCTATTTCACTGTGTCATTATAACGAAATAATGAAAATGTACGCAGATTCATTCTAATGTGGAATTTAACATTTCCGGAAGACATTGGCAAAATAATTTGATTAATTTTACTCAACTGATAGCTCCTCAGACAGAAAAAATTTAAAGTGTTTTTGATACCATCATTAACTTTACAGTAATAAAGTTACTGTAACAAAGCAACTAGCTGTTCGTACCTGCCGTTGGCGTGTCACATGTGATATTAGTCATGTTACTTTTGTTCCCAGGTCCAACAGACGTAGATGCCAGGATTTGGAATTTGTATAGGGAGTATGGCAGTAAATCGCTCTTGTTGACAGAATATGACCTCTGACCTCGATCAACTGTCACTTCATCAGACTTGTCATATATTAGATTTGCATCATTTTGCACCTCAGGATGAGAGCGCTTGTATGTGTGACGTAAAATCTTAGTAAGATGAAAAGAGAAAAATAAACAAATAGGGAAATTGTGGATGTTTCAGTGTTCCGTACATACATGTATATTTGACACAAAACAGCACATGTTTACTTTAACAGTTACCTCTACTGAACTGTGGCTTGCAAAAGAAACACAAGAAGTAATCATAACATCTTCCATTCTTATAAAATGATTTGTCATATTTTGTATATTTTAATGTATTGTAAGGTTGCACTGCAAACATGCACACTGCCTGTCTGCCATGAAATCATACTGGTTCTCCTAAGTACATTCCCAGTGTATATATGTTACATGGTCTATATTTGGGGAAAAGGTTTACACACCTAAATGTTTGTGGTTACCAGGTGAAATTTAAGGACTGAATAAATTGAAAATTACGGCTAACAGAGTTTGGGTGCAACTCTTCACCCATGGAAGAATTCAATGAGCACAATATGAGAATATCATCAATAGAATTCTATTGTACATCATGAATAATTCATTCAGAATCATAACGAATGTCTAGATGTTAAGTTTTTTCCATGAACAGTTACACTGACAGGATTTTATAGGTTGATGACAGGTTTTAGTGTCAAATGTCTTCATTTTGTCCTCACCTTGAGATTTTTAGCTTTTATACAAATATTAAATTTAGGATGAGGGACACTGGCTCCGCCCCCCCCCTCCCCGGTAAATCTGAAAACATTATCTTACCGTGTATGTTAATATGATACCATTCTCCTCCATGGGTCTATCCCATGTGACAACACAGGTTGGGCCTTTGTTGTTTAGTACAACGTTGACTGGCTGTGATGGAGCTTTAACAGAAGGAGAAATAATTATTATGAACAAACTACCCGCTGTTACATGTATGTGGTTAAGTGTACATAGCATAGTGGTAGCCTTGTAAAGGTAAATACCTCGGTGTGGTTTAGGTTCTAAATATGCTCATCCCACGCCACATTGAGGGTCTCTGATGTGAATGCTGTCACTTGAACATTTTGAGGCATACTAGGAGCTATAAAACAATATCGGTGAAAGGGAAATGCTTTATTTCATCTTTTGAACAGTTAAACATGTAATAAATCTGAACATTGCAATTTTACTTTTAAAAAACCCTTTAAATAACAAACTTCTCAACATTGTCACCAGAAACATACATGTTTTATAGGAAATAATTACATCCTGAAATAAATTGTTGATGGTTCCCACCTTAAATAAATTTCATTTCAAATGATCCAATGATTCATCTTTAAGCATTATATATAGCTTTTAATACTGAATACCAATAACCATAAATCAAATGCACAGTGCCTTAAATCGTTTGAATAAAAGCTACCAACGTATGTTTAACAACTGATCTGTACATGTTTCATCTTATTACATTGTTTTGTTAACGACAAAAGAGTGACAATTCATTCAGAAATTTCTGATCACCAAAATGAACAGAAACATGATAGTGTTACCCAAATTCTGACATACATTATTGGAAAATAACATGTTTAAACCTCAGTCAGAAATATTTGTTGGCATCTTTAGTTGAACTGTAATAACTGATGCCTTTTGAGAATACCCTGAGGTATAAACTACAATAAAGAGATCAAGATTGTGTATATTTAGATTCATGCTATTTTCTTACCAGCTTGCTTGGTTGTTACTGCATTTGTCAGTATTGCCGGCATACTATCTCCAACCTTGTTATTACATATAACCTGCATTAAGTACATGGTGAAGGCTTCTAGGCCAGTAACACGATGAGACTGAGCTAGCTCGGCAGGGTTGGGCGTAAACGGTGTCCATTCTCCAGATTCAGGTATTTTATAATTCACTCTACAGGTGAATGGAAGGTTACCATCATATGTGACTTGCCATGATACATCAACTTCACTGGCGCTGACGGCAACAGCAGCCACATTGCCTACTTCTGGTATCTCTGGAAGATGTATCAAGTAAACAGGAAGAAAAAGGAATAATTGTAAGAATATGAAGATGTAAATATAAATGCACAAAATGGCTAAAGTTTGCCTGTATGCCGGAGATAAAAAGCCATATAATTAATGTAAACTCACTGAAAATCACAATTTTTGTTCATCTGGTTTATTTCCCATAACTTGCGAAACATTATGTCAAGTAAAAATACAGATACGGTTAAATGGGAAAAAATAAAGCAATTATTGACGTATACAGATAAATAAACAGCACACTTATGAAGAAAATGCAGATAAGTCGGCTTCCCTTTAAGTCCGACCCCGCATTACGCGCCGTGTAATACAGACCGCAAAACAGTTGATTACAAAAATTAATTAATAAATAATAAGTCCCTTCCAACCACAACTCCACCCAGAATTACAAAACAAGAAAAGATTAACAATTACAGTACAGATAACCAGAATTTCAAAATCCACCCTACTTAACCTGATTCACCCTACTTTTACACGTTACATAACCAACTTGATCAACGACAAAGAAAAGAAAGTTTCAAAGCATATGCAGTTGATTTTGCGTATGATTGTATATAGATGTACATTACATCATATGAATACAGTGAGCGTTTGACTTTGCGTACAATGTATGTACATCATGAACACCATTCAAAACCACTGTTTGGATTTTAATATTTGAAGACAAGCAGATATCAAATAACGTTTAAAAAACTACAACTGTATTAGCGTCTTCATATAATAGTTGATGTGTTTTTATAAAATGCGCGTTCTTAAATAAAACGCACATTGTGCAAAATATGTCTGTTTGTTGTGCGAGTACAACAAAGGAGCGTGGCTAAGTCGCAAACAGCATGGTGGGGTATACTTACCAATGACTATGATTTGGACATCTCGTGTATCTGATGAATTATCTTGGTTCTGCACTTTGCACTGATATGTACCATTATCATTACGTACAAGATTGTTGACATTCAGAAAGCTTGTCCGTTCAAGATCTCCTTCAGATGTCTCCGTTATTGTGTACTTTGCATCATTCATGATAGGAATTTGATCCGAGTCAAAGTACCACGTAATGGTAGAGCCATTTCGGACATATACCTTGCAGTAAATTTGAACAGTCTCGTCTAGTCTCCCCACCACAGGATCAGACACTGATATGATTCTCCCTGGTACTGTTAAGGAAACAAGAACAAAAGGAAATACATATTCATCAGTTCTTTTGGAGACCTTTTTTGAGAGCTGGCTTTGGAAAAAAAAAATTCCCAAATAGCTTCCCCATTGCTTCCTCAATCTAGATATAATGTTTATAGGTCTGTAACACCTACGTTAACAGTTATATTCTTTTCAAACATGTCAAAGGACACTTTTAGCGAGTGTATCCAGCTAGATATTCTAGAAAATTTTCTCTTAAGACGTGCATATTCTGGAAAATGTTCTCTGAAGACGTACATATTCTGGAAAATTTTCTCTTGAGACGTACATTTGTAAATAAATCCGCCAAATTGTGTTTCCAATGCATAAATGATATTTTAAAATATGACAGATTAAACGTGTCCCTTAGAATAGCAGTTGTAGTACTAACACATAGACTGGAGTGATCTAGACTGGAGTGATCTAAGTTAAGGCTTAAATGCTATACAACATTTTAGACTCACAGCATTTAAGTTCATTGGTTATTGGATCGCTGGTTACGGTGACTCTATTGACTCCATTTACAGTCAAACGGTTACAGGTGAAGGGTTTTCACTGAATATAAAGCACTTCCAGCATATACGAGCCCATAGTCTCTCAATACCTTAGTCTCATAGGCAGGTTGTATATTCATTTCTAGAGGGCTACAATGTACAAGGAGCAGATCTAGTCTGATAATATTACTCACCAATTACTATTAGCATGTATGTCCCAGTGACAGGTGTCATTCCCTTTGCAGTTGCTGTACAGGTGTATTCACCATTGTCAGTTACTGCGGCATCATTCAATATCACCTCATACCGTCCCTCACCGTTCATTATAGCGTTGTAAGAAGCACCATTGGGATATGTGATTGTCACTGGTAACATGAGGTCTCTAGAATGAAGATAAACTTTACATTTCCATGTAACACAGTCCACTTCAGCTGTGTCTAAAACTGGATTAGGATCTGGTTCAAGCGTTACTTGAAGATTCCCTGTAAAAACAAATTCAGATAATGTGGAATTTTCATCCCCTGTAAATTCAATTGGGAAATTATTTTAACTAATTTGACTAAAAAGTTATGATTGCATCTCTTAACAGAAATATTTCAAGGGATGTTTGATACCATCAACTTAACACCAATTAAATTTTAATATGTAAAACTGTGATCCGTTATTTTTTTTTTTAGATTACCAATAGTGTATAAGGGATTTAAACATAGATAGATAGAATAACATTTTTAGATATTTTGTATAACGGTACCTTTACATCAATAAATTATATAGCCAATAATTTTAATCTCTAATATTTTAATCAGTAAAATTTAGCAAAATTACCAAATGTTCACAAGTTATGTACCATGTCTATAAAGATTACTCAACCATGTCTGCATTTTAGTTTATATTAAAGTTAAACACAAGTATTTAGTAACGTTACAATATAATGAAATTATGGATAAATAATGTCTTACGTTTGTCACAATCCTTGTCAATAAATTCAGTGTCATTACATGAGCACATGCCATTGACATTATTACAGATGACATCATTAGATCCAGAGTCAATTGGTGCCACACAAGTGCAGTCCATCTCACAGTTGAAGCCATAAGTGTTTACACATGCTATATATGATAAAATTAATATTAATTTTAAAATTGGCAAACCGTTCTTGATCATGAATCTTGAAGTTTAAGTGATTGTATATAACGACTTGATCAGTGTCACATAAAATGTGTACCGTCATGATGCTTATAAATACCCTTGCTTATAAATGCATACAAAAACATGTAATATTCTGTCTGGGAATTCCCCATCTCGACTCTACTCAAGAATGTCAACAAGTGGTACAATTTTAGTGGTCAGTGGTTAAAACTGGGTGTCAGGGGCAACAGCTAAGAGCAACACCTATATTAATGAGACCTGATAATGTGTCACTTTGTTATAAAAAAGACTTGATCTTGATAAATTATTTTTTCATTTGATTTTTATTTATTGTTGAATCTAATTTTAATCAATGCTAAAATGATGTAGGCCTATTACATTCTTGAGAGACTGGTGGATAAATCTATGTATATAAATATAAATGTCAGTATAGTTGCGTATGTACCTGTGCATGCTGTGTTACCAACACCAGTATGACCATCACCTTGGTAACCATCATTACATTGACATGTAAATCCTCCATCATTGTTACTGCATTCAGCATTTTGGTCACAGTTATGTGTGTTAGGTGGCATGTTTTCACATTCATTAACATCTACAATAAATAATCAATTAAGACAGTGATTAGTGCATAAGGGCAAATATAAGAACAAATCATGTTTTATGAACATCAACAAAGGAATAAGTAAACTGTAAACTGTTGAAACTCTTGTCATTAAACCTCCATATAGGAAAAGTACGTTTTTAAACTCTCCTTAGGAATTTGTGACAATTTCACCACAATTTCTGATCCTATGCACATCTCCATTGAAATATTCTAACCCACTGGCAGAATGTGTTTTTAATAAACTTTTATTCATTCTAACATAATAATATGTATATTAAACTGCAAAATACTGATGACTTTGTTTGGATGTGAAAATATACAAAGGGCAAAAGCCAAATCATGGAGAATAAATAAGAAATAAACAAACCATTTATAGTCAGTTGGTAGGTGCCCTCTTTAACCATAGCTTGTCCTCTTGGTGTGACCTGACATGTATATACACCACTGTTTGAAGAATGCACATCAACCAGTGTAAGCCAATACAATCCATTTGATATGTGCGTCATTGTATTTGAAACTGGTGTATCTAGATATATCAAGCCTACTCCAGTTATGTCATTATTTGGTAGATTAGCTTGACATTGTATTATCACATTATCCATGCTGCTTGTGTCAGAAATAGGGCTCGGTGGACTAGATGTTACCGATACAACCATTAGTTCATCTGTAGACCAAAAATTACAAATAGGTGTACTCTTAATAATTAAACACCTCAAAAAAAGAAAGTCCCCACCTGTATGTTTTAAAAATATTGTTAAATTTTAGAGACTTATGAGCATAAACATGATATGACGATTTAGCCTGATCATCGACACACATGTTGCAAGCAAGATTTGTGCGGATAACGTTGCGCATCAGTGCACACAACTCGGTTGATTGTGTGGGGGTACCTGTTCATTTCTCACAACTTTGCAATGTGGCTCAAAATAACGCCCCTGAACTCGAGCAAAATGGGTTATCCCTTTTGTCATCAGCTTTATTGACCAATACTTAAGACATAAGCAGCATGTTGGGTTTGTTCAGTAAGGGGTATAACCGCCACGATTGTCGATTGCTGCCCGACACCTTCGGTGCATACTGTTTATGAGGCGACGGATGCGGACCTGGGCAATACCTTCCCATGCAAATGAACATTCCAATAATGAGGTCTTTAGTTTAAAAGTGCTCCAAGACATTATGTAACAGACAAATAAAGCTGATGACAAAAGGGATAACCCATTTTGCTTGAGTTCAGGGGCGTTATTTTGAGCCACAATGCAAAGTTGTGAGAAATGAACAGGTACCCCCACACAATCAACCGAGTTGTGTGCACTGATGCGCAACGTTATCCGCACAAATCTTGCTTGCAACATGTGTGTCGATGATCAGGCTAAATCGTCATATCATGTTTATGCTCATAAGTCTCAACAATTTAAAAATATTTTTAAAACATACAGGCGGGGACTTTCTTTTTTTGAGGTGTTTAAATCAAACAATACAATAATATACAAATATTGACTTAAATTTGGAGTGGAGAGACAAACTACTCAATGACACATTATCTGTGTTCACCAATCACATGATTAGGATTTGTGTGTTATATAATATCAGATTTGATTTTGATTTTTACCCTTACACTGACGCTTTCTGAGTTTCTGTGAAAAACTTTCACAGGCGACTCGTGCGGGCTTCGAACCCATGACTTCCTGCTTGAACACTGAGCTTGCCCGATGATAGGCCAGATAGAATCCTATATGGCAGCAGATACCACAATTTGTATAAGGGCAAAAATCAATTGTTTATCACACGAGACAAGAATTACATCAATTAATATAATCAAGTTTACTGATTTTTATTTCCTACCTTTATCACATTTTGCACCAGAGAATGCTGGTGTACAACTACAGATACCAGAACTTTGATCACAAGTAGCATCTGTCACACAGTTACATCTCATGTCACAGTTTGTCCCGTAGAAATCACTTTCACAATCTGTATTAATTAGGTAGTACAATATGATTACAATTTGTCTGCAGTAGTTGTAGTATTCATTTGATTAAAAAAGAATTATTAAGTTCATATAATATAATCGTGCAATAAAGCATTTACTTGTCACTTATGTCACTCATTTGCGTGTGCAGTTACATGCCTGGAAAAGTAACATAGTTTATGTAAACTGGCCAAGAGAAGTCATTATAAATAACTGACATACCGACAGTCAATGTGAGGTCATCAGTTGTCATAGTTGGTATTCCATCAATAGTTGTAGTTACTTCACACTTGTATGTCCCAGAATCACCTGGGTGTACGTTACTCAGAGTCACTGTATACATGCCATTTGATACAGTACGTGGAAGTGCTGTATCAATGGGTGTCTTAGTAATCTTCACTGTGACATCATCAGCTGGGAGATTAATGGCACAAGTCAGTGTTACTTGATCTTCTCTATTAGTAGTGTCGGTAATGGGAGACAGTGGACTAGAACTCAGGAGTACTGTCAAATCATCTGTAATGAGAAATATGATAAAATCATACAATCATCATACAAATCATACAATCACCAATCATCTCATACAATTTACATGTTCTTAATGATTTTATCAGATGATAATAGCTTTATAATATCAAATTGTTGAGACAAATCAGTAGTTTAGTTTGTAGTAATTACCAGTACAACTCAACTTGAGTCATACTCAGTCAGTAAATGTAATTACATATATCTGATACTGTGATAGGATGATGAGTAATATTATTATACAGAGTGTTGGCTTATATAACCATATGTAACATACATGTAGGCTTATGAGTGACAAGCCTCTACACTTATAAGTTAGTTCTCTGACTTAGTTATGTATTTCATTGTCTTAATGGTACTTGTCGGTACTGGCATTTTGTAATTGCATATCCATAACAAAAAATTATAAAGGTAGATTTTGTTTACCTAGCAATCAATGACTAGATCAACTATTTGTATAAAGGCACAACTACAACTAATGATACACAAGAATATTTGGGAATCAAATTTTGGGAATTCACATCTCCACCAGTGGTTGGAATAAAATGCAAAAAATTAGCCAATTTAAGTCTTTGTCAGTTTAAGTCTGAATATAAAGAACACCATTTCTATAAGCTTTATCATGTCTCAAAACATTCAAGTATATATTTGTTGGTCCATTGATAAAGTAGCGATTGTAAATATTCCCTGCTTGCTGACACATAAGATTGGAAAAGAGTTTGTTTGCACTAGTATCTCTATTTATCTAAACACTCATATATTCATTATTACACATGACTTCTTGTGCATTTACCTTTATCACATGAAGCACCAGTGAATGGTGGTGATGAACAGTCACAGGCACCATTGTCTTGGTTACATGCAGAGCCCATCACACAGTTACATCTCATATTACATTCTGTCCCATGGAAGTCACTCGCACACTCTGTATGTTAAGAGCATTTAGATAATATTCAACTCAGTATGTTATTGATATCATTTTGGTTTGCAGTAACACCATGTGTTTATCTCAACTATCGCTAAGTGAGGTCATCGCACAACTCGTATCTCGACCGTCTTTATGAGATTATGGTTCATGGAGAACCAATATCGGGCAACTCGCTTCTCAACTATTGCTATTAAAGTGAGAATGTGGTTCAGGGAGAACCATGGGACTTCACATGGTCTTCTACATTTCGATTAGCAAGCGTGCTCTAACCATCGTCAGGAGAGATAAAGAAGTTTGGAGATGCAGCTCATGGCGATAGTTAAGATAAACACATGTTGCTAAACCAAACGATAACAATACTCTACCATACAAAGCCCTCAAATCTTATATCAGTATATGTTATTATTATGTTGAACATAATTTATTTGGCTCCACTCTTTTTCATTTATAGGATTGCTGAGAGTACAGTGTGGATATTTATAAGTGAGTTTATGTTTACAACAAACATGTATAAGGTTTTGAAAATGTTGTGCGATCTTGACGGCAAGATAAAGGCCGATGAGGGCGTGATAATGGAATGAGTCAAAGCCATGACGCGACACTGATGCGGTCTTTTACACTGCACATCACACAACACAGTGTCTAAACACCACAGTGTCTAAACTTTAACAATTATAGTATTTATTCAGACAAATTCATACAAATTAAGATGATACATCTGTAGACGTTTGCATAAAACCAAAAATACAAACCAATGACAAGCCAAGGTGATCAATATTTACTTTATTGGTGTTATTGATACAAAATCTAAACAAAGGAATTAGATTGAAATGTTATTGTTATTACTTACCGACAGTCAATGTGAGGTCATCACTCTTTGTATTTTCCGTTCCATCAATAGTCGTAGTTACTTCACACATGTATGTCCCTGAATCAGCTGGATGGACATTACTCAAAGTCACTGTATATACACCTCCTGATGATCCACTAAGTATAAGTTCTGTATTACTAGGATTCTTTATCTTCACTGTGACGTCATTATCTGGGAGATTGATGGTGCAAGTAAGTGTTACTTGCTCTTGTGCATCAGCAGTATCGATGACTATGTCCGTTACACTGGATGTCAGGGTTACAGTCAAATCATCTGTAATGACATTTGTTTAAAATCACGAAGGAGATATCAAATCCTATATACAGTGTTTCTGCTAAAATGTAGAGAACAAAAAGGTTTTGTTTTCAGTTAATACCCGTCTTCATAGCAA
>CM055825.1:25759231-25791297 GCA_029582265.1 Zoroaster sp. YZ-2022 | reverse complement strand
GTACAATTTCCACTAGCTACTAACGACACACTTTGGGATAACCTGATATTAATGTTTTTTTATATCTTAATAGGGTTTCGGAATGTTGGGTTTGGCATTTGTAGATTTGAATCCAATCAGGTGTAGACCGTGTTCGAATGCACTGACAAACCGAAGTTAGGTAATATTTTAAATAGGGATAAGTGCTTCGTTACGGAGCGTGAATACAGACCCTCTGTATCGTATGGATTTTGTGTGACATTGCATCCTTTGCGAGTGCTTGATCGATCTTACTCCCACCACCGGCAGCATCGGAAGGGGAAAACGTCGCACGTCCTATTAATTTTTTTTCGCGATCATGCCAATGATAATTTTGAGATCAGAGGCACAAAAAACCGAAGAACCCTGCAACAATTAAACTGCGTTTTCACTTTTTCTTGCCAATTTCGATCTGTCCTTATTGCAATGAAAGGGCCATGGTGACAACACTCGTTCACGGACAATAACAGAACGAAACTTTATACACACGACCTACGATTTTCGCGAGGTTTGGGTACCGTACTACGACTAAACCTAGCAGCTTGCTCGAGTTTGCATGCGTGTACGTCAAGGATCACGACGATCGCCTTTTGTTTCATGGGTCTTAAGGTTTCAAACGTGAAAGCGGAAATCAAGGTCGGTTTAAAAAAAATACTTGACCAAGATTTGCGAAATTGTTTACAATTTACAAATTGTAAACCAAGCTTTTATTAAATCAAATATATTCAATGGATGCAATTTATTGAAACAGCACAATAAAGTTCTTTTCATAAAAAAATGCACACAATACACGTTGTAAATGTTATGCGAGGTGCCCGGAATTTAATATTCTCGCGAAAACTCGTACGTTCTTGAGGTCAACCTACACAGTCTATTAAAGGATAGTGTTTAAAAGTTAAAACATGCTATGTTAGTATCTTCAGGAAATTTGCTAGGCTATTTTCTCAACAAGCCTAGATGACACACGGGCTGTTAGCTTGATATTTGACTTTGCTCAGTTTCCTAAGGAAAGTTTTTAAAACTTCCAAATCCCAAGTTTGTACAATAAACGTTTCTCTTTGTTGTGTTCAAGCTGCTGCTAAGAAAACAATCATCATGACAGAATGCAATGTTGTATGAGAACAGAATAAAGAACTGGTTGAAATACAGTAAGGACAGAGATGGGGAAAGCAAACTGCTAGTTGAGCATAAGAGAGGTATGTGGCACAAATCAATACATTTGACCCTATGAGGACCGCATTTATTTAGTTATTTTTTCTTAAAGCTGCAGAAAAACGCAGACAAAACAATGTTTTTACAATTTAAACATGTGTAGTGACACACCATTGTGACATTCTTGTAGCAAAACACTGTCTTATTCCTGTTATGCCTCTAAACAAAGTCGTTTGAGTAGCTATCGAGCTGTCCGATGTGAGTTCCGCCAAAAAATCCTGCATCGGATACAGCCGACGTACTACGGGGGTTAAAGTACTCATTACAGACAATGAGTGAATGAACAATGGACATTTTATATTTATTTCATCTCAATTTAAATTAAAATAGTGAACAGCGATCTTAAGTTCTCAAGAAAAAACACTGCATATTGACAGTTTTTAATTTTTTTTTAACTGGATGGTTATTTTTCATGACTGTGATCACATGCTTCACGTATACAAACTACCAATATGTGAAGGCCTTTTTCTAAAAACTGTAAGTCTTCTTTTCCAGTCTCCGTTGAAATTGTGTATTTCTCCGTTGGTTATGATACAATATTTAATCATCCATGACTTGTTGCTGATGTGGGTACACATACCTTGGAGCAAAAAGCATTGAGTCGGGGGAGGCTTCATCCCCAAGCCCCCACCCCTGGATCCTCCACTGGGTGTCAGACAGTAAGGTGTTCATCAAGCAGATGGTGTATTACCCTTCTATAGACACCAGTCCAATAAATAAAACTAAGTAATAAGTCAGATATTTTAGGTTTGCGGGTGGTAGGTGGTGGGGGATCAGAATCACACATTTTGCATGCATCAGAAAAAATGTATAGCTCATGTAATGGGGTAGAACAATTGCAAAATAATAAATGTGTCAATATTAGTGCCTTATTGTCCCTGTGAAAAATAACATGCAGTTATGACTGGTCTCTTTCAGAAGCAGTTCATCAACAAGACAACAGTTCCAGTGATGAAATGTGATGTCATGATGCAGGCCCCATTCAAATTTTTGTGTAACCTAAAATCACAGTTGGCCTACTTTTATGCTTTACTGTTCCAAATGTTTTGTGCACGTTCAAGGGGGAGGCATATTCAGGTCTCTTGTTGAAAATGTAAAAGCATTTTGTTTCAGTCCCTTGCACAATTAGTCTAATTAATAATTTAAATAACTTTTGCTCATGAAAGCAAGTCATAATGGTGAATACAACGTTAATAGGCAAACAATTGAAGAACCCCTCCCCCTCAAAATTTTAAAATGTTCATCTTTCACATGCCCGTCCCCCCATTACAACTAGGGCGAATTAGCTGTGTTTACAGTAGTTCAAAATCACACTCAGTATTCAAATTTGTGATATTTATTACCATGATAGTGAAATCTATTAATTATGTTTAGCGAGACATTAAATGGACACACTGAAATTAAATGACAAGATAACAATGTTTTTTGGGGGTAATATTCAGGGAATATGCATGTAGTCACCCTTTTCATGAAAAGCATGGAACCCATTCCCATCGGCCCCTTACCAAAATAATGTTTATTTGCAGAAATCAATGTTGTCCACTTTTAAAAAAGAAAAAAAATACACTTTTGACCCCTTGGACCAAAAACATGATAAATAAGGAAACATGTTTTGAGAAGTTAACAAACTAGTATTAGATTTTGAGGTATGTGGTCAGAGTCAGTTATGTCCCAGTTTGATTTATTTCAAATTTTAACAGTAAGCAATGATTTTATTTATTTAGTTAGTTTAATATAGACACTATGTTGATCTAATATTTTGTTTGGTTATTTTTGTTAAAAAACTTTAAAAAGAGCATAGTTTTCTTTTCTTGCAAAGACTTATGTACAGCGTTTATACTTTCTGAAAAATATGTTATATCATGTATCACGTTATGTGTATTACAAATATGTTGTAACACTGCGTCCACAGCTTTTGGGGTAAAATATTTACAATATTTTACAAAACGGTCTTTATTCTTTATTCATTGTATATGGTAGTCTTCAAATATTTCTTTAATTTACTTTGTATTTCTTTATCCAATTCGAGCCAGGAGTATACGTTTGCGTTCAGTCAAATTTAAATCACAAATTGCCTATGTATAGTCGAACAGACTCTTCTAAAATGCAAGTCAGTTCTTATTTTGTGTTATCTACCACAGGAACTAATGAAAAAGTCTTAAGAGAGAAATTTGTAAAAATGCTAAGGTAATTGGTAACTTTAAATAAAGAGTCACAGTTTAAATAAGACTCAAGTTGCAATGAAGGTAATCGGTTATTGTTATCTTGCTCGGTTATTTTTCGAGGATATTTTGAAGCGGTTAATATAGAGTAACTCTTATTTGAAACAAATGTGATATGGCATGATTTACATAATTCAACGTCCAGTGTGATGAACAGTTTACTGCCGTGATTTTCCATGACTTTGAACTGTTAATGTGTTGTTACACCAGCTTATATTTTCCCCAAAATAAACTTTTCCACGTCACACCAAATTTACAAATGTGCATATTTGTATAACTGACGTACATTTAAGAATAAATAACTGCCGAAACTGCAAAACTGTAAAATTTCCATTATTTTGAAGGCATATTACACCCAGATATGTTTTCGGACCCGCAGATGTCTTCAAACAACCAACCTGTGAAAGTTTCAGTTTATTATGTGTCATTATCCGAGAAAATAATGAAAATGCATTCAGATGTTTCGTATTCATTCTTATGTTGATTTGTTTTTGTTTCCGGAGGAACAGCAATTATTTTTGGACATTATTTCACTATTTAACTAATTTGATAGTACATAAGACCAAAATAATAATTATTATCCCTGTTTGATACCGTAATCAATTTAACACCAATAAGTTTTATGTAGACCTGTGATAATTTTTGTTTTGCGAATTTACCAGACTGAATATTACTTTTTAGATACGTCTTGCTTCCCACTATAAAGAAACCGATAACAATTTTAACTGCACAATGTTTATCATGGCTATCATTTCACAAGACTTGCCTTTGTTTACGGAAATCGCGAGGGAATAATTAAGTCCTGTCAGTTTCACTGTGTGGCGCGCTGCTCTCACAGTCGAGTTATGAAAAAAGGTTAACAAATGTGTGGATGGGTTTTACAAAAATTGCAAGTCGCGGGTGGTCGCAGCTAATTTTAGTATCAAAATGTTGCTGAAAGGTTCAACTTCAGGGAAATATGAGACTTTAGGCGGGAATTGGCGGGAATTTGTAGTTCTACAATAGCTGAACAAAATATACTATATTTTATATGTTTCTGCTGATGAAATCAAAAAGCTAATTTACAATCGACTTAATTTTTAAACAAAATATAGATCGTGCACTGAGTTTTACTTCAATTTTCATGACGATAGCTTTTGTCAAAAGCCCACAATGACAATTTAACATGTTCAAAAGTATGTTTACTTAATCATAAGTCCACTTTTCCTAATTTTTATGAAATAAATTTTCATTTTAATGAAATATTTTTTAATTTATTAATTTTTCTGAAAGAAACTATAATTGTATTGCAATTTTCGACTAAATTCGACTTTATTTACACAAATTTATATCATAAAAATTAGGAAAAGTGGACTTATGATTAAGTCAAAATACTTTTGAACATGTTATTTAAAATGTATTACCAGCAACCGGCTTTTATCAAATATAAATCCAGTTTTGTTTAGATTGTAAGGCAGTTCTACAGCAATGAAATATTAATTTGACTTTAAATTGTTTATAAAATACTCATATGGGTTCTTAGCAACCCAAAAATGTAAAAAAATATAAAAAATCTGGAACATACGCAAATGATCCCTTTTGGCGCACTTTGGTTTCGCCCTGGCCCACTGTGCGTCGCTGGAAAACGTGGATCCGACTTCGCAACGAAACGTCTTACCAACGTTTAGAACATAACGTAAGCCCAACGTTTGTTATATCAGTTGGGTGGACGTCATACTGACATCATATCCACGTTGGCCCGATGGAAAAAAAATACGTTGGCCCGACTTCACAATGACATGTCTTACCAACGTTAAAATGTGACATCGGTCCAACGTTTGGTATATTAGTTCAGCCGACGTCAAACCGACACGTCATATCCACGTTGGCCCGATGGAAAAACTTACGTTGTACCAACATTAACATGACAACGTTGACCCAACGGTTTGACCTTTGCATTGCCAACGTCGGCCAACGTTGGCCCAACGTTAGCATGCTATCTGGGTATTGACAATTAATACCCCAAAATGTTCTTTTTAAAGGACAACAAAAGCATCACAAATTCGTATTTTGGGGGTAGGCATGGGTAGATCCAGAGCGCTCCAATGGAGCAAGAGGTTAGAGGGACAAACCACAAAAATGTATGGTAAATTTCGTTTTGCGCATGGTTGATAAATTGTTTGCGCATGCGTCAACAACAGTAACATGTTTTCTTGACTTGGCTCCGCAATTTAATTCATGTTTTATCTATTTAATGAAACTCACTCTAACTGATAGCCTATAATCTGTATCATATTCACGATCCTACTCGACCACAGATCATGTCGGACACACAGGAAGCCAAAAAGTCTCGAGTATCGAAGAGAAATGAGGGGAAATCCTGGCCAGAATCACGAACCGAGTTTCAGACAGGACGAAATGGCTGCCACTGTACATGTGAATGCAACAAAGGCGGGAACGATGCAGTCCTCACGAAGCTCGACACAATTATCTCTTCACTGGAGAACATTGGGGTCGAGGCTTACACACTTGGAAGGCAGGTGGGAGAAAATAAACGATGCCATCAATGGTCAGCAAAGCGAAATCAGCGAACTTAAAGAAGCTGTGTCCTACATGGAGAAGGAGAATGATATAATCAAGTAAAAACTCGACAGCAAAGCCGAAGACCGAAGAGTGGCCTACCTTGAGTCCTCCATTGACGATCTCCAAAATCGTAGCCGGCGGTGCAATGTCATCCTGCACAACATCCCAGAAGGCTCTGAGGGTACTCTACAGTGTGAGGAGTTTGTATTCAAATTCCTCACCGATCACATGAAACTCGAAGGTACCAAGCACATCGAGGTAGACCGAGCTCACCGTACTGGACAGGGACGCCGGGACGGTAAATCAAATGATGGAGTTCATCCGAGTGACCGCCAAGGAACTGCCCGTCCAAGACCGATACATGTCAAGCTTTTACGGTCCACCGACAAAGTCAAGATCCTAAGAAATGCATCAAAACTTCTCAAGAACAATCCACTCGAGGGATCCGCCATTTTTCTGTCAGATGATGTGACACCCAAAACAAGACAAATGCGCCAAATACTGAGGGAAAAGCACCTCCCCGGTCTACGTAAAGACACTCGAGTAAACTTCGCCTATATCCCGTGGTCTCTCCCTGCAGTCATTCGCTATCAGCTAGTCAGTGGGGGAATTTAAGACTTTTTCGGTTGCGGAAGCCAAGTGAGCGGACGTGTAAAGCTTGTTTTATATAAATATTGTATCCACTGTGCTTAAAGTATTATTTATTCTAACTTGTTTTGTCAATATGTGTAACACCAGGAGTACGACCGGATACATGTTTATTAAATTCACTTTCATACCTACTCAGTTTGTTGAATGGTTCCATCGATGGTTAATGATACACCAGTAGTTGATCCTAACTTATATTAATATTAATATTAATATTAATTTAGATGTGCCTGATATTGCATGCGAGTACTATGATCAAGACCAGTTCTTAAATATTTGTTGTTAATCAGATGATTCTAAAATTCTGCATATTAATGCTCGTAGCTTGGCAAGCAGCATCTCTGATATTCAGCAGTATCTTGATATCCTTGGTAATGATTTTTCTATTATTGGTGTTTCCGAAACATGGTTGAAACATATTGATGATCCCTTGGTTAAGCTCAAGGGTTATGCAATGGAAGGTTTTTGTAGACAACACAAACGAGGAGGAGGGGTGGCTCTATATATAAATGAAGATCTCACTTACAAGATTCACCATTATCTTTAACATAACACTGAAGACTTTGAGTCTTGCTTTATTGAAATTGTGAATCCTCTATACATCAGGTAATATCATAGTTGGGATTGTATATAAACCCCCAGATGTTTCTTGCCCCAATATTAAGGATTCATTCAGTGACACTTTAGCCCACGTTCAAAATGATAGAAAAAAAGGTATACATTATGGGCGATTTTAACATTAACTTATTGCTCCACGTACGATACAAGTAAAAGTGTTCAAGATTATATTAATACATTGTCATCCAATTCCTGTTTTCCTCTTATCAACAAACCCACTAGAATTACTCATGCATGGATTACCGCACGGGCAAACTGGGCACGTGCCCCGGGCCCAGGAGCCAATAGGGGCCCTTGGTTTTCAAAAACATAAAAAAATTAAATAAATTATTTTAGGGAGGGGGGCCACGGGTCCCTATTAAATGTCAAGGCCCCCCCCCCCCCCCATTTTAAAAATATTGGAGTAAATGTGATTTTGTAAATGTATGACTATGGCATTGTTTGAATGTAAATCACGTGTTTAATAAAGCCAATTAAATCACGTAGCCTACAGCGTGACGTAGGCCTATGCTGTGTGGTTGTTTCTGTGCTATTGTGCAACAAAACTATGTAGGCTATCTGGGGGGAGGGCATGCAGTGTGTGCGTGTGCGTGCAGGCTAAGTAGCACAGTACTAGTAGTATTATGCGCGTGTATGGGCCCGTGGTGAATTTGTGCCCAGGGCCTGTGCTCATGATGATCCGTCCATGGAATTACTCCTGATAGTGCCACACTCCTTGATAACATTCTTACTAATGAGTTTTCAGATCATAGAACTGGTGTTTTACTTACTGACATAAGTGATCATCTTCCTATGTTTGCAGTTGTAAATAATTTCTCCAGAAACAAATCATCTAATTTGAAAACTCCCAAACGTGACTTCATTGAAAATAATATTCAGCAATTTACTCAAAATCTATTTGATACTAATTGGGATTTCATCAATAATTCTCACATTGTCAATGATTCTTATTCATATTTTCTTGAGTATATTTTTCACTCTTGCAATAAACATTTTCCTAGGAAAAAGATTAATACTCGTATCAATAAGAAAAAGTCACCTTAGTTAACTGAAGGAATTTATAATTGTATTAGAAGGAAAAATCTATATAGAAAATATCTCGACAACCCAACATCTTACAAGGCTTCGAACCCACACACTCTGACGACGCAGCCATCAGAACACAAATCCGATGCACTAAACCGCTCGACCATGTGACCCCACCTAAGTCTAATACTAATGATCCATCTTATTTTGTCCATAACGGTGTAAATATTGAAGATCCAAACAGCATTGTTAACAGTTTTAACGACTACTTTGTAAACATTGGAAATAGGATAGCCAGTAGCCTTCCATTGTCTCATTGTTCCTATCACTCCTTTCTTAGAGACAGGTGCTCTCATTCTTTATTTTTGAATCCTGTTAGACCTATTACAATTTTACCTGTATTTTCTAAAGTATTCGAAAAGCTTATGTTCAGTCGCTTAATTTCATTTGTAAATAAGCATGGTCTATTGTCTCAATAGAGCTAACCGCTCTACAGAGCTTGCTGTTATTGATGTAATTAATAAAATTATTGATGCCTTTGAGAACAAGCAGTTTTCTGTTGGTATTTTCCTGGACCTGTCCAAGGCCTTCGACACTGTAAATCATGATATCCTTTTAAATAAGTTAGAGCATTATGGTGTGCGAGGGCCGGCCTTGGACTGGTTCAGGAGTTATGTATCAAATAGAAGGCAATTTATTTCTTATAATTCTAACATTTCTTTAGAAAAGCCCATTACTTGAGGAGTCCCTCAAGGCAGTATTTTAGGTCCCTTATTGTTTATTATTTATGTCAATGATATTTGTAGTTCCTCTGATGTTATGTATTTTTGTTTATTTGCAGATGATACTAATTTAATTTACAATCACCATAATGTAGATACAGCCATTCAGAATGTCAATGTTGAACTTGTTAAAATAAGTAGATGGCTTATTTCAAACAAATTATCGATTAACTTGCTTAAGACCAACTACATTATTTTTTATCCACGGCAACATAAATATCAGGCTACAGTCTCCCTCAGTTTTGATGGTACTGAACTAAAACAAGTCAAGACTACTATTTTTCTTAGACTTTGTATAGACGAACATCTCACCTGAAATAATCATATTGAGGTATTATGTAGCAAAATTTCAAAAAATTTTGGTGTTATGAACCGTTTCAAGCACTTTGTACCTAGAAATATTCTTTTAACACTATATAATTCCTTTATTCTTTCATACCTGAATTATGATCTACTTGCCTTTGGGGGATCATCAGCTATACATGGTATCAACAAAAATTTTAAATTACAGAAGAAAGCTGTTCGTATTGTAAATAATGCAGGTTATCTTGATCATACCACTCCTTTATTTGCCAAACTTAATATTCTGAAACTGAATGATCTTTATCACCACCGACTGGGTGTATTTAATGTACAAGTATGCTCACAACATACTTCCACAAAATTGTAATCACTCATTTTCGTTTAGTTCTTCTGTTCACTCATACAGAACACGTAGTTCGTCTAAAGGTAATAATAATAATAATAATAATAATAATAATAATATGTGGATTTATATAGCGCACGTATCCACCAACTAAGTGGTGCTCAAGGCGCATTATATTATTATCCCTGCTCATAAGGCTCATAAGGCTCATAAATCATTCCTGAAACCATCTCAGCTCCCTGGGGAGTATACAGCTCAATTGCTGCCATTTCTAGTGCATATAGAGCAAACCAACTCTGCCTTCACAGGTACCCATTTAACCCCTGGGTGGAGAGAAGCAATTATGATTAAGTGTCTTGCTCAAGGACACAAGTGTCACGGCCGTGATTCGAACCCACATTATGTTGCTAACACCAGAACTTGAATCCGGTAAGCTAGACCGCTCGGCCACGACACCCCAGGTAATATATTTGTGAGACATAATAGAACTTTGTTTTATAACAGTCCATTCCAACGTGGATTCCTACTGTTGTTTATTACGGGAATCCTCCATTAGAGAAAAATTAAGTATCACACATCCTTTTCATGTTTACCAACTCACACCTCTTATGTGCTTGGACAAACAGTGGCTTTTAATCCCTTTATCTGAGTGACAGGCGATATGTAGCCGGTACTACTTTTAACCACTGAAGCGTGAAGACTGATCTACCAGCACAAGCCACTGTATTTATTTCCTAGTGCATGTATTGTGCAAGGGTTGAGGC
The DNA here is from genome assembly GCA_029582265.1 of Zoroaster sp. YZ-2022. Classification (NCBI taxonomy): domain Eukaryota; kingdom Metazoa; phylum Echinodermata; class Asteroidea; order Forcipulatida; family Zoroasteridae; genus Zoroaster; species Zoroaster sp. YZ-2022. The sequence continues at coordinate 25,780,799 of CM055825.1, read as the reverse complement.
ACATTTTTGTATTATTATGGTGGGTGGTTTAAATCTTTTCCAAGTTCACCTATTAATGTAGTAGAAAGTTGAGGTAGCAACCATGAAGATATTTATTTAGAGTTGTGGCTTAGTTCCAGAGTCCATTAAACAGCCGCCATAACTTATGGTTTTCGACAACGAAACGGGATTCAAAGATCCATGTTTGTATAGCCTATGATTATTATTAGAAGTACTGTATAAGCATTTGCCTAAATAAGTCGTTTTATTTACATGAAATAAAAAACATCAGGCGCACGTTTTCCCATGGTTCAACACGTCGAAGAGTTTCGCTGTGCTGGTCGGGCGGCAATTTAGACCGAATATTATTTCTCAGCGTGGTTGGGCCTGGTATTTTTTTACCCAGCGGTTCCGGCAGTTTCCCTAGAAAATAAAAACGGGATAACGGTCGCTACAGGTATTTTTCATGTTTTTTACACTCAACTTGCAAATACGACCCTGATTTTTTCCTACGATAATGTGAATTGACACTCGTTTAAGACTCCTTTACCATTCAGTTAAAAAAAATTAAAAAAATAAAACACAAATTTTTGAACTATTTCTGTGATTTTTAATCAGCAACACTCCGATGTTTTCAGAGATGTCCCAGAAATTCAAAAGACCACTGAAAGTAAACAGGATGCTTAGCAGAGTTAGCCAATGAATTGAACAATAGAGTGTCCAGAGAGTAAGTTTGGCTCACCGATTTCAATAGACCATTGAATACTATTACATAGCAGACTGAATAGGATGCTTGGCTGTGATAGCCAATTACTAATGAAAAGAACACTATTATGTTGGAGGGTGCAACTTAATAAGCAATAGACGCGTCTTCAAGTTTATTGCCCTTTACAGTAGCAACGTGTGTTCAAAAAAGCAAGCTTCAACAAAGGTTTCCATGGAGAGAATGCCGCAAGACACGTTGTTTGTCGAACTGGTGGGGGGGGGGATCCCTGTTCTGACAAAAAAAATATGTAACAATATTAAAGTGAACATTTAAAAAACTGACATTCTGCAGGGGTACTATCGGACATTAATAAAAACAAAACAAATTGGCCAGACCCCCACCTGCAATTTTTTTGGGATCCGCCCCTGCTAATAAATACTCATGGTCCATTAAACAGCCGCCATAACTTATGGTTTTCGACAACGAAACGGGATTCAAAGATCCATGTTTGTATAGCCTATGATTATTATTAGAAGTACTGTATAAGCATTTGCCTAAATAAGTCGTTTTATTTACATGAAATTAAAAAAAAACATCGGGCGCACGTTTTCCCCATGGTTCAACACGTCGAAGAGTTTCGCTGTGCTGGTCTGGCGGCAATTTAGGCCGGGAATATTATTTCTCAGCGGGGCTGGGCCTGGTATTTTTTTTACCCAGCGGTTCCGGCAGTTTCCATAGAAAATAAAAAACAGTATAACGGTCGCTACAGGTATTTTGCACGTATTTTACACTCAACTTGCAAATACGACCCTGATGTTTTTATACGTGTCGTTAGCTAAAAAATCATGAAAGACAGACGCTGGACAATAATCGTTTGGTATAAAAAAAAAATACTGTGGCCCCCGTGCAATTATATTTTCTGCAGTCCGAAATTGCCACTGTCCTAGTGATATCTAATAGGGAAACTTATCCCCATTAGATATCATTACGACAATGGCAAATTCAGACTGCAGAAAGGAAAAAAAACGGGGGCCACAGTATTTTGTTAATAATTATACCAAACCATTATCAGGCCTGGAATTTCATCATTTTTAGGGCAAGGCCACTTTGGCCTTCGATAGGGGCAAATTTTTAAGGGCACCAAAGCCAAAGGGAAGGGCACCAAGGCCAAAGTAAAAAAGAAAAAAGGGCACCAAGGCCATGTTTTTGGTAACTTAAAGAAACAAGAAAAATTTAAGCACAAATCAATTTTTAGGTGTACAGTACATGTATTTCCATTTTTTTTTCACCAATCTCCTTTCTCAGATTTAAACAATTTGTATTAACAGTATTTCACATTAAATGAATGTATTTAATGTATTTAATGTCAATATAATCACCCCATGGGACGATCTCTACTGGCAACATTCACAAGTTTCTTTTCGTGACGCGCAAGCATACAGTACAGCTGATGAGCGATAGGAGCTGCCTTGTTTAATGATGCTACTCCCACCGGAAATAATTGAGCGCAATACTATTTATTGAATTTTCAGAGGGGGCAACGTTACAAATTCCATTGCAGATGCTTGATAAAGTTACGTATTGTAGTCGAAAGTTTGGCCTTCCGTGGCTGGGATCGAAAGTAAGGCCGTTTCCGAATTTGGCGGCTACGGCTGTGGCTGCGTCAGCATCCGCTGCAGCATAGGCTGCCCTGAGCAACGCTCATATACAGTACAGCCCACAAGTTGCTTCAAAAAAATGCTTCAAAAACACGCGGGGGGAACGGGGAACGTGCCGTGTATTGCGAGTGCTTTCAACGGGGGCCCACGTAAAATTGCGAGTGGAAAAAACGTGCACTCGCAACAACAATTTTTAATTCCATGACAAGAAAGTTGTAGATTTTTCTTTATATATGACAAATAAAATAACTTGAATTAATTATATACGTCACCCCCTAAATTGTGTTAAGTAATTATATTATTAAACATAATATAAATATACAATGTTGTGGGATGGTTGGCTGCCAGGTCAACCAAATTTGCCACATTTTGTTCGTGTTTCACTCCATATTCATAATATTCTTCATTAAACAAATTATATTAATTATAAATTGAAATAAATATTTTTAGGGTGACGGGGAGTTTCTTTTGCTGTTACATGTAGGCCTATGTATATATTATATATTGATGCAGTCGTTGGAAGGCACTCGGACAAGCTCACTGCAGTCTAGTTAACACGTGCGTGCAATGCCCTATATGCATAGCGCGTAACAATTTTTTCTATTGGTCGAACGACCAACTGTACGTCATCATACAACCAATAGAAATATTCGGTACGCGGTATATGCAATGCCTATAGCGCGTAAAAACTGTTCTTATTGGTCGAACGAGAACATATACATTGTCATACAACCAATACAAATATTCGTTAAGCGATTTGGATCATGTCACTCACACAATGTTAACGTTAACATAGGCTTCGTGCGTGTGAAATGCTGCTCGCATGTAGATATGTGCGGGGACCTGGCGTGAGTCGTGGCTCTGGCCGGCTGCGCTGCATTACCGTGGAAGTCTCACGCATACATGTACATGTATATTCAAACATTGGGGTCCAGTGATTTTATTTTCCTTTGATCTGATGGCAATTTTGAATTGCAGAAAAAATTGCATTCCGCCGCGTACCCCCCTCCCCCACCGATCAAAACAATAAACGCTTTGGCCTATTTTGCTACAGCGCCATGTGTAGGCTATTGCACGCAGTTAAATCACCTACCATGCCTATGCTCGCTGTTGAGTGTGGTGCGTACGCAGGCATATTTAAAACCTACGCCTGAAAAAAGTAGGACAATGTTGCTCACTATTTTCGTTCAACTTCGTTAAAACTATATGACCAACATAAATAAATATACCCAACGACCTTTATTGACGACTAGAATCGATGTTTTTAATATTAGACTCATTATTGCAAAACCCTAATAAGTAAGCATCAACCTTAGTAAATATCCATTCGCACGCAACGCTGGCATTTTCACGGCCGTTGAGTTACCGTGTGCCGTACGTTCTCAGCTCATACTTGGTCCTTTTTCAGGATTAAACAATGAAACTATGATAACTTTTTGTCAAAAGAATGAAAATACAAGAATGGAATCCGAAAACTAATGCCTTCTATGTGATATTTTTCTCTGCAAACTCACAGCCAGCCGGTGTACATTTCAGTTACCGCAGGATTAGCTATCTAATCTGATAAGTGTATTGACACAGTAAACACACTTAAAAAAATTTGCATTGAAAAGGATGTGTGATTTCCGAGTTTGGGGCCTCAAACTCGGAAAGTTTCTAATGGAGCTATCCCGTAATTGCCAAAAATTCAAAAAAATCGATCATCCAAAAATTGATTACTTATAGATTGTTAAGTCATTTTACACATTGTACCGAGTCTCACTCTTAAATGTATTGTCCTGTCTTTGTCCGTATGTTGTTGTTTTAAAGTCTTGTCCTGTCCTAGGAAAAGTTTGTAGCTAAATTATATGCAGTATACACATTGTAAACTCATATATATTAATTTCTACGGATATGGAATAAATGTCGAATTGATTTGATTTGAATTAAAGGGGAACGCCCCAACCCAATTGGAGCTTACTCTGGGAGTAAGGGTGAAAGAAAGGGGATTGGAGCATCAGACATGCAGTGAGCAGTCAATCCTGGTAATGTGATTTTTGACAATAAAATCATCAGATATTGCTTCAAATCTTGAACACCTCTTCACCAAACCCACCCTGACCCCCACTGGAACGATTTGACATCTTTGACATGAACATAACCCATGTCAGCTACTCAAATTATACAAAAGTCCCCATTGAAATGTACACAGTTCTCTTCGAATGACCAAAAGAGGGCACTATTTTCACAGGTCATAATTAAAATGCAAATATATTCAAAACTGGCAAGTTTCGTGACTGATTTATTATTGATGGAGGTTTCTGAATTATGTGAAACGAGAGTCGGATGTGACTCATGGGTACAAACATCTCAAATAACCTGTTAGTTCATAATGTCCTAACCGAAATGCGAAACAACAACCATGTCGACAAACACACTCTGGCATATCTCAATCCAAGCTTTCTACCGAAACTGCAATACCTTTTGTTGGAAGACCATAATAAGTGGATGTTCGAGTCAAAATCTCAGAATTTGTAGATCATTTTCTATTCCCAATAGTAACCGCACAACCTACATATGTCCGTGCAGCAGACATAGTGCGGAAACTCCAAGGACAAGATGTGTAACGCGCGCCTGGAATGCGGAGCGAAAACATACAATTTCCCGGGCCGTTTGTCACCCTACCAAGGACAAATGTGTAAATCAGAAAGAAAACACCAAACTGACACCTTAAATCAAATTTAGAAATTTAATTTTAAAAAAAAATAAAAAATTAATAACCAAAAATATTTATATATATATATATATATATATATATATATATATATATATATATATACAAAATTCAACTTTAAATATCCTCAGACCAAGCCAAACTCAAATCTTCAAGTTCACTACTCAAAACTTAGATACTCTTACAAACTTATTACAAACTTAATCTTATCAAATTAGTATCACATCTAATTGATTATTCTTAACTCATCACAAAATTCAGTTTTCAGACCATATTTCTATTTCTAACTTGTGTATATTAAACCAGTTACGTTTATAAAAATAATGAGAACTAGAGATTCGAGTTTGTTTACACAAACTCAAGGTGTTCGGGAGGAGGTAAAGGTCAAATTGGGGTCACCTTTGTGTAAAATTGTTTTGACAAATAACGATCTGTACAATGGTGCAAATATTGTGAATTTACCTCTTGTGGAAGATTTTGTTTTAAATATTAAACTTTGACATCCAGTTTAGACAGGACGTAAGGTCAAATTGGGGTCACCTTTTTGTAAATATTTTTCGACAATTAACAATCTATACAATGGTGCAAACAATTTCAATTTACCTCTTGTGGTTGTTGAGATATGATTTTTTAAAATATTAAAGTTTGACTTTCGGTTTGGACAGGAAGTAAGGTCAAATTGGGGTCACCTTTGTGTAAATATTTTTTGACTATTAACGATCTGTACAATGGTGCAAAAATTGTGAATTTACCACTTGTGGTTGTTGAGATATAATTTTTGTAAATATTAAATTTTGACTTCCGGTTTGGACAGGAAGTAAGGTCAAATTGGGGTCATCTTTTTGTAAATATTTTTTGACAATTAACGATCTGTACAATGGTACAAACATTTTGAATTTACCTCTTTTGGTTGTTGAGATATGATTTTTTTAAATATTATACTTTGACTTCCGGTTTGGACAGTAAGTAAGTCAAATTGGGGTCATCTTTGTGTAAAATTGTTTTGACAAATAACGATCTGTACAATGGTGCAAAGATTGTGAATTTACCTCTTGTGGAAGATGTTGTTTTAAATATTAAACTTTGACTTCCGGTTCAGACAGGAAGTAAAGGTAAAATTGGGGTCACCTTTGTGTAAAATTGTTTTGACAATTAACGATCTGTGCAATGGTACAACAATTGTGAATTTACCTATTGTGGTTGTTGAGATATGATTTTTTTAAATATTAAACTTTGACTTCCGGTTTGGACAGGAAGTAAGGTCAAATTGGGGTCACCTTTTTGTAAATATTTTTCGACAATTAACAATCTATACAATGGTACAAAAATATCAATTTACCTCTTGTGGTTGTTGAGATATGATTTGTTTTAATATTACATTTTGACTTCCGGTTTGGACAGGAAGTAAAGGTCAAATTGGGGTCACCTTTTTGTAAATATTGTTTGACAATTAACGATCTGTACAATGGTGAAAGAATTGTGAATTTATCTCTTGTGGTTGTTGAGATATTATTTTTTTAAATATTAAACTTTGACTTCCGGTTTGGACAGGAAGTAAATGTCAAAGTGGGGTCACCTTTTTATAAATATTTTTTGACAATTAACGATCTGTACAATGTGAAAGAATTGTGAATTTATCTCTTGTGGTTGTTGAGATATGATTTTGTTAAATATTAAACTTTGACTTCCGGTTTGGACAGGAAGTAAGGTCAAATTGGGGTCAATCACAACTCGTGTTTCATCTACTTGTTAAGTTCTAAGTACATGTCAAGTTTCAAGTTCATGTGAAGTTTGCAAGTATGTGTTTGTTACCGGACAGTCGCGGGGGAGAAGAAGAAGAAGAAGAAGTAAAAAAAAACGAACAAAAACAATAGGTGTTTCGGGCACATACCCGAACACCTAATAATTCAAATCCCTGTCGAACTGGATCAAACCGTAATATAAATATCTATCATTGATTACAATTCTCAGATAAATAAAACAATTCTCGGATGACTAAAACAATTCTCAGAAAACCAAGTTTAAATGGGCCCACCGTGGTTAACGCGTTGCGCGATACCGGTTTATTTCAAGTGTCCAGATGTTAGGAGGTGTTGAAGTCCTGCCGTCTGTGATCGGCATTCTCTGGCACTTGGGGTACTACTGGCTCATAGGTCCCCTCGGACACATTCTGTGGCTTCTCGGTAGAATCCGGTCCACGAAACTTTATCTACAGCTGGTCTGTAGAACTACGACACATTCATTTAATAAAGCTGTCGTCTTCGGCCTAACACTGGCCCACGAGCCATCTGTAATTATTAATTACAAAATATAGCTCTAATGCTTTAAATTCAAAATCAGGGAAATTTCTTATAATTTAGTATATCTGACTCCATTCCTTATTCGAGCCAAAATGACGTTACATAAAAATCATCTAATGTAATTCTAAATACTAAAGCCTTACTTCAAATTGTGAATTCGAAAATTTACAAGCAAATCACCATTCAGTTGTCATAATAATTCTAATAAAGAACAACAATTCAAATGTCGACATTATTGTTCAAAATTCACATTAAAATTTTCAGAAAATCCAAGCATGATCAAATTGTCAAATAACTATCCAGTCATAAATATCAATGGTTCATTAAATGATTATGGCAATACTCACGGTAAAAACAGGCAAATCTTGCCACAAAATTCAAAATTTCGCAACCGGCGAAATCTGGCGGTTTGTCTTGCAACCCTGCCTAGCAGATTTTTGAATTGCTGGAAAAATTCCATCAAACCTTGCGCCTTGCTCGCGATTTGTTATTTAAAACATACGTCACTCACTCTCACTCTTACACACACACACACACACACACATATATTATGTATGTATACCATGTCTCATTAAACAACAAAAAGAGACCGTGTGTTGGTAGGTTTTATTCAAGCAAATAAACATAAACTCGTCTCAGTCTTTGAGTTACAAAGGCTGGAAAGAAAATAAGTAAAGAAGTAACAAATAAAAGAAAATTATAAAAATAATGAGTAAATAATTCATGGTATGACATCAGTCCTGACACTTATCACAAGTATTGATGTTGTTTCAATGTACACAAAAATCCGCCAAACCGAGACAATAAACTGTGTATGCAATGTCCTCAACCAAACCAACCATCCATAAAAAACAAACCACCTTCCGAATACATCCGGAAATACATTTGGAACTAATACTCAACAGAAACTGTGTCCAATTTGTAAATAATTTCTACCTCCAAAAAATCGGTTCTGCAATGGGCTCAACAGCCAGTCCAGAAATTTGTGACATAACATTGCATGATCTCGAAAATAAAATCCTACAACAGGCTGAAAATATTGTTTTTGGTGACACTGTATAGATACTAGTCATTTATAGCGGCGAATTGAATATTTCAAAAATCTCATAAACACAATGAATCAGATGCACCCAACTCTAAAATTCACATAGGAGGCCTCGAAAACATCAATCGATTATCTTGACTTAAACTATTTTCAAAGGAAAACGCTTCCGTGAAACTGGCATCTGAGACACAAAGGTGTACACCAAACCTACAGAAACATACCAGTTTCTGCACAAAACCTCATCCCATGTGTTCAAAGCATTTATGAACTGAGAAACTCCGATATGCTAGAAATACCAACAATGAGGAAGATTTCACAGAAAAAGTCAAAATTTTCACTCAAAAATTATTAGCCAGAGGCTATACTCAAATTGAGATAAACAACACAACATAAAGTGTCACTGGCCAACAATTACAATTACATAATAACAGCATAGATATTCTTTGTATAAGAAGCTTTAAAGCGCCCCACAACTGACTCTGTTTTCACCATTCTGTCAATACTGTTCCAGAGGCGTGGCCCGTAAAATTTAAACAATGTGCATAAAGTAGTATGTGGGAGTGAACGGCAGAAAGAGATTGCGTTGTGATCTGGTGGAATATCCATGGATATCATAGACCGCAGTAAAATAGGAAGAAAACTCTTGAGGAAGAAGTTGGTCAGTATACTTGTACATGAAGATCCCAGTACGCAGTTTATTAACAGGCCTATCAATGTGTGTTAATGTGCTCAGTGTAGAGAGAAAAAAAGGAGCAGGGTGCATATTCTGATGGCCATTTTTTGAATAGGAAGTAGAGAGTTGTTAGAACGAGCCCAAACAATATTACAATAGTTAAGATAAGGAATTATTTAAATGTTGTATATGGATAATAATATAGATAGAGGAAGACAATAACAAAGTATTTCATCTTAAATAATACCTATTCAAAGAATGTTGTAAACTGGACCTCATTGTTGTAGGTATAACATCCAATATAGAGAGATAGAATAAGAAGGACTGTTATTTACTGAAGAACACGCTCTTTGTTTTATTGGGATTCAACGATTATTACATTTGAACCAGGATGAGACATTGGTGAGATCAGTGTTGACGGTAGGTATGGTTGGGATGGGAACAGATAATGGTAGTGTCGTCTGCAAAAAAGTGCAGAGGAACACATTTCCTCAATAAGCTTTTGATAAAAGTGTGCCGTATCATAAACACCAACAAATGTGCCGCCTAACACCCATGGGTGTCAATCGGTGGGACATGTCCCCAACACTTTTTCAAATGACCACCCTGTTTTTGCAACACCAAAATTGTTAATAAAGCGCTCAGAATGCACCTCCGCCACGAATTTACCATCTTGGACAGATCACTACGTTTTCTCATCCAATCCCGTCGATCGGTTTGAATTTGAGGCCAATTATTGAGAGGCATTCATTTCCCACTTTTGAGAGTGGGGAATGGCAATAACTTTCCCCCACTATTGATGACCCATACCAAAATAGTGCACTAAATACTTGTAAAGGCCTACCCTGAATCCTGATAAGTATGCCACAGTTTTATTTTTTAATGTGTTTTTTTTACATCCCCATAAAATAAGTCGTCATAAAGCACTCATAATGCACTACTGAGCATCTTGCATCCAAAATTCAACCCCTAAAACAAAACAAAACAAACAAACAAACACTAAATACATAAAAAATAAAAATAACAAAATTAAAAATAAAAATAAACAAATACATAATTATACAAATAAATTGTCGCTGGTTGAGTCGGCAAATTAAGAAAAAGTTTTGCCCCAAATATAATGTCTAGAAGCGGGTTAGGCTGTGCAACCCAGGGTGTGCCCCCATATGGCCAAATCCTGGACCCGCCCCTCCCCTATCTTCTCAGCAGCTATGGACACACCCATGCTAACACCCACTGTGCAATGCAGTCCAAAAACGTCTAATGGTGTATTCATACAATATCATACTTATGTTTATAAGCTTCATATAGATTATGGCATTCAGCCCTTTCTTCCTTCAACGACAAAGAAGCAATTCTACCCATGGATGTATCACACTAGTCAAGCCCACATAGTAACAAAACAAGACAATGAGAGAATACATCAATCACCTTGTGATACAAGGCAGTGTCGGATCTAGGATTTAACACAAATGGGGGCGCATCTTGGGTCGCACAGTCTCATCCTGCTTTTAGACATCATTTTGGGGGCAAAACAATTTTGTGAGTAAAAAATGTCTTGCATTAAAAAATAAAATTAAATAACGTAAAAGAAAAGAAAAGAAAAGAACAGGGGCCTGCCTTCAATACAACATTCAGAGTTACGAAAAAAATTTACATTGGACGCTTTTGGTGCATTCAGATCGCTTCATTAATATATTTGTGTTGCAAGAAATACGGTAGCCTCCTACTCAGTAGTCAGGATATGCTAATATATTTATTTGTTTTAATTTATTTATGAGCCATCAAAAATTGAGGGACATTTGATATACTGTCCCCCACCCTCTAAAAAAGTTGGGGACGTGCCCCTTCCGCCACTGATCGACGCCCATGGGTCAAACAAACTGGCCAGCCAACCTCATTGGAAGAACACGACAGAACAATAAGCCATTGTCTTCACCAATTTATGTAAGTCGCATGAAATTCGATGGGAAAGCTAAAGCAGCGTATTATACCCATTCCGCAGCTGCGTCGTTTTATTAATTTGGTTAAACTGGAAGTTAAATAAAACAAACAAGACTAGACAAGTTGTCAATAAGTATGAATCAACATTTTGAGTTTATGCTTGTATATACTGCAAATCCTAGCTGTGATAACTTGGAGACCATGCGCTGGGCTATTGTACAAATTATCCATGAAGATGACATGCCCCTTTTGTTCCAGTCCTTTCACTAGATACAAGACAACCTGGCCTGGTGCATGAAGGACGGACGGATAGATGGTGTGTTGCCATGGTTGCAGCATGCAAGTGGAGGGTTGACCTGTTGCTGTGCTTGGCCGTATGCCCGGATTCGGACTCATTTAAAGAGAAACATTTCAGTCCCCACTTGTTGGCCTTTCGCGGTAAGTACTTCTTAAAGCTCAGTCGTCCTTTAAACTTCACCATACTCTCATCCGGTGAGAGGTTTGGTCCAGGGCTGTATATTTTGAGAACGGTTGGCAGTACAATGTCGAGTAAAGGGCGAAGTTTTCCCAGTTTGTCGGAAGGGCTGTCTACTTGAACTCTGTTGTTGGCTAGATGAAAAAATCTAAGGATTGCGGTGAATCTGTTGCGGGACATAGATGACGGATATACCGGACTTCGAAGGACATCTGACATGGACCAGTGCATGCTGTATCGTAGACTTGAATTCAAGTCTGAGATCGCGGTTATTTTTGTCTGCATCAGCCACGCAAAACGCCGTTTACCCCTACTGGCTATCACAGCCCTAACTCGCGATCTCAGACTTGACCCTCTTGTGTTTGTGGGATATTCATGTTTCATAGCTAAAATTTACATAATAATACGGATGCTAGAGAGATGGCCAATCAGGAGGCCACAAAACCTTGTAGGCCGCGTCTATTACGAACAGGTTACACTCGCTTAAAATTCTTTCTGTAATATTCATTCGATATTAAATTTGTATAGTGCTTGGTACGTAAATAGTATTTGAAATGATAGGTAAATTTAATGAGATCTTAGAGTTGTAAAAAAGCACAAAATAAATTACATAATTCCTTCTCTACAAAAAACGACTTACCTACAGTTTAAATGGAATCGTTGAGTACGTCTCCTCCAACTGCGTGTAGAAGGTTTCGTTTGAATATTCATGTAATGAAAGGCTTTCCGACCAATCAGATTGTTCCGTCCACTTTTGGACTAATTCGCAATAGGGTGTGTACAAACCGACGAACAACATTCCCAAGTCTGTGATCGAAGGTTAATGTCGGAGGTTAATGCACAAGAGGGCATTAATTACATAGCCTTATTGGCTTCAGGCAGACAAAAAACCACGATCACAGACTTGGAACCAAGTCTAGCCGTATCGAGCCTTTTGTTGGTGCCCATGCAAAGTAATAATGCCACGAATGCCATCATTTCGGGAATATTAGTTGGAGTCCAAGCAGGCTGACGATTGGTGGGGTTTGCAGGCAAAGTTTGCTCAGCATATCGATTTGTCTCCGTCACCATCAGCTCCCAGGTTGCTTGACAGAAGTACAGTTGAACAAATTTGGAAAGGTGTACAGTTACTCAAATCTTCAGTAGTTCCCCTGTTTCCACTGAATTGCACCATGTGTTTCCTCGTGTATGCGTTAGTTTCACACCAACCAGACCGGCAGTTTGGCTTTTCCGATGAAGATGATGATGTAGGGACGCATTCCTCTTCACTATCTTCCGACTCCGGTGTAGAATCCTCGTCAGAAGACATGTCTGACCTACTATCTGCGAAGATTTCTTCCAAAATGTGTGCACTTTGATCGGCGTCGATGACAATATAAAGCAGTAGCACGCAAAAGCTCGCGGGCGTACTTTTTCAGCCAATCAGAAAGCGCTGGTCAATTGAGGACGATATTGACATTTCGCTACAACAGGTGTTACCAATGTGCCACTGGGGCACACCGGGAACAAACGAAAGTTGTTTTCGCGTGCCAAAAGAACACCACGGTACCCAAGCGATATGCAATATTGAGCAAATATGACACAATGGGGTTGAAAGGGTTATGTACTCTGTACATTTTGAGCCAGTTTAAACGATTTGGTTATTGGAGGATTGTGTTATTCAATTGGTCTTATATAAGGCACCATCGAAAAATGGTCCTTGTGAACATCGGAAGATTACTTTTTAGGCCTAGTACTATGAGTAAACAATGGATAAAGTGGCCGGACAACATCAAGTAGGCGGACCTAAACACTGACGGTTTGTTTAAATTGGTTTCTGTTATGTAGCTGCAAGTACCTTTAAGTAACAAAAAACGTTTTGAATAAAACTTACGGGGGAAGTTCGTTCAACTTTCATTCAGTGATCAAAGTGCGTAAATAAGTGTATAACTTTCGTTCAGTGATTACGGTTGTCGAAAAATAGGTTTTCTAAGAAAGCTTAATTGTACACGTTTCCCCAAAAATCAAAAGCGCTAGATAATGCTCGAAGCCCTCTCGATTTTTAGTAAACGTTTGTCAGATTACTTTCGAACTACGTTATCGTTTGAATGATTTCATCATTCTCTGTAGCCTCATTTGTGTTGTTCTTTTTTGGTACAGGTAAGCTTACTATATTTTGTATTGTTTGTTTATCCTCGAGGTTACTCTCTTCTGTGATTTAAACTTGTATCCGCAAAGTTCAAGGTGTATAAATTGACTCCTCTATAATAGTCTTTATTTTGATTATTAGTCACTTTGTACACTAGTTATCATGTTCTTGTTTTAGCCAGTGTATCTGATATGAGATGTATTTCTGCAAGGAGGATTAGGATTGTCAACTCGATAGTTGTTGCAATTGACTTTTCCCATTATTTAACATTTCGTAGTTATTGATGTTCATCATTATTCACAAATGATCAAGCTATATTTCCTATTTCTCGTTATGGCTAAATAAGTATCCTCAAGAGTTAATTTAATATGTGCCAGTAACCCTATTGAATACGTCTATGTTATTTTGTACAAGAACCTAGTATCCATATCAGCGCAAGTATGTGTAGTAGACTTGAATTCCTTTATATATTTGGAATCATAAGTCATAAACGGCAGTTTTATGTACTACGCACTATTGCACGGTATCAGTTACATTGAACTAAATCTAAACATAGTACATCAGCATTACTCCTACATTTAATTATAAACCAGAGTGAGATTATTGATGAAGTTTTCCTTGCTACCATGATGAGTCAACTGTCGTTTATCAGTTAACCTCTGAACGAGTATCCCAAATCACCGACGGATGTTTGATTATGGCTTTTACTTAATATTTGTATTACTTTTTAAATTATAATTAGTTTTTTAACAGTTTATTTTAAATGAGAAGCAAATAAAATCTGAAGGTTGCATTAAGATCAAAGTCCTCTCGATTTTTAGTAAATGTTTGTCAAATATTTACGAGCAATTTTCCTTTAACAAACAAATCGAACCTAGCAGGACTCGTGAAACATCGAGAATAGCTGTGACATGTGTCTTAAAACGGCAGAATGGTGAAACATTTTCAGATATAGACATTTAATATATATATATATATATATATTTTCAGGTATCTGTTTTAACCTGTTCTCTTTTCAGGTATTTGTTTTAACCTTCGTTCTATTTTCAGGTATTTGTTTTAACCTGTTACTTTCCAGGTCCATGTCCTAACCTGTCCTATCTTCAGGTATTTGCTTTAACCTGTTGCTTTATCTTATCTTGTATATTTTTACATTTTTGTCCAACTGTCTCTCATGCTCATTGGATTATTTTAATTTAACTATTTACATCCACACCAACTCCTCAATTTGTAAAAGCTTAAAAACCTTTTTGTTGTCGTATCCCTTTGTGTATTGTCCTATGTTTATACTAGCTTTACTAAAAGCTGCCACATCTACTTATTGTGTTGGCTCAATAATCCCTCCTTTGTTCACTTCTGAGTACTCCTATTGGCTTTTCTCGACTGATGCTTATCTTTAATTGGTCACTATTTTCCCGCCTTGTTTGGATCCCGCGCCCATGATCCTTTGCTTTCCCTTTTCCCTATAAATGGATGAGTTTTTATGTTGTACTTTGTCAAAGCCTCTGATGAAGGTCCGGATTGGATCGAAAGCTAAGGCCACCCTCCCGATTTATTTATTTTGTGTGTGGGGGACACCCATAAAACAGTGAAGAGTCAAGATCGATCTTCATCTGAATATGAATACCAGTAGAATTAAGATTTGCGGTTGCACTATGTAATTGATAAAGAAACCGTTTGTAATGACCAGCAGTGCATTATCACCACCAGCAGTGCATTTTATAATAGAACATTCGCGAGTGCATTGTGGGTAAAAGCACATGAAAGTGGAGGACATTAATACACAGTGAATGTTACAGTAGAAGCTTACAATTTGTCTCCAGTTTGTTTTCATTTATCTCTCCATCAAGTTGTCCATACAAGGACAATACACTGGCGACGAGGAGTAGAGCCATTTAACAGTTTATAGACCCACCATACAGGATATTTTCGGCAAAATTTGGTGAGATTTTTGACTAGTTTCGGACAGCACTTTGTGGCGAACTGAACTGAACTGTGTAAGTGCATTCATTACAACATATACACGGGCATTCAAGTTTACAACAGTGTTTCTTCTCTCGCTAACAATCAGATCAAGATGGCGAACTATCTCCCACGTTTCCCATCTTTTGACTACGAAACAGACAAGGCAAACGTAGCAGTTCGTTGGGACAAATGGGTGACACGCCTAGAAAATTTATTTGTCTGCCATGGACATACAAAGTAACGAGAGAAAGCGTGCCCTTTACTCCACTACGCCGGTGAACAGGTATACACGAGATCTACGAGGCAGAGAACACAGACGGACACTGGAACAAGCAACACATACGAGAACTAAGACAGTACTTGACAAGTACTTCCGACCAAAGAAAAACACGCAAATGAAAATTTACACCTTCAGATCATGCAAGCAAAAGGAGGGACAGACACTAGATGAATATGTGACAGAATTGCGCACACTATCCAGGACATGTGAGTTTGCGACTACCGACAAGGAAATCCTCACACAACTAATACAGCACTGCACCTCAAACCGATTACGCCGCAGAGCTCTTCGGGAACCGGACAAGACCCTCGCACAAATCATTGACATCGGGCGCACACTTGAGATGGCTGACACACAGGCCTCTGCCATGGAGCGCGAAACTGTTCATGCAGTGAAGCTTAAATACAACAACAATAATGGAAAACGAACCCCAGCTAGAAATACCAACAATGCCAGTGGCCCCTACACGCTTGACACAGCTCCAACCCGAAAGCTGCACAACAAAACGGTAGGCTCTGCATTTATTGTGGCGGTAGCTATCCCCATAGCGGTACATGCCCAGCAAAGGTGCAAACTTGTAACTATTGTGGTAAACCAAATCACTTCCAGCAGCCCTGCATCAAACGCAAGAAACACAAAGCCATCCGTAACATACAAGAACATGAGCAGACAGCACAAAACACTGGTGCACAACAGGCAGACTCAAGTGAAGATGATTACTGCTATATGGGTGCATGACGAACATACAGTATACATCTGTCACTGCCCACCGCCCCTGTCAAAGTGAACAACAAGCAGTCAGACTTTACTTGACACGGGGTCAACTGTGAACATCCTTGATCAATGTACATACGCGAATGTAGGTAGATCCACCCATCAAACGTCATAGACAGTCAGCGGTACATGCATACGGCGAGGCTAAACCAATACACATACTCGGTGAGGGTGAACTGACAGTGGAAACCGCATCCTTGATACAGCCTCACCGATTCCTGATTGCACAAGGCAACCACGATTCTCTGCTTGGGCATGAGACAGCAACCAAGCTCGAACTTATCAACGTCGTACACCACAACATACAAGGACAAGTGCGGGAGAAATATCCTGGGCTTTTCCATGACATAGGAAAACTGAAAGACACAAGTGAAACTTCACGTGGACAAAACAGTGAAACCCAGCAATCACAAACCGCCGTACACCCTTCCATCTCAGAACAAAGGTGGAAATGGAGATCAAACGCCTTGAAGAACAGGACATCATTGAACGCGTACTCAGGAACCCACCCCTGGGTGTCTCCAATTGTCACGCCTCAAAGAAGGACGGCTCGATACGCCTATGCATTGACATGCGGGGAGCCCAACAAATCCATTATGCGCGAACGACAGCAGCACACCAACAGTGAACGAACTGATCCATGATCTCAACGGAGCATCGGTTTTTGCAAGCTCGACCTTCGTTCGGCTGCCACCAACGAACTCGAACCAAGTTCGCGATACATTACTTTCCACACACATGGGGCTCTATCGCTATAAACGCTTGAACTTTGGAATCTCCTCAGCGAGTGAAATCTTCCAAGAGACAATTCGCAATGTCATTTCCGGCGTCGAGGGAGCCCGAAACATCAGTGACGATATCATCTGCTACGGAGCAGGTCCCAACGCACAACGCGATCACGACGCTGCACTAGAGGCAACGCTGAAACGCCTCCATGAACACGGCCTCACAGTCAATTGGGAAAAATGCGAGTTCAACACAAACACTATCAAGTTCTTCGGTCTCGTGTTTAGCCCAAAAGGCGTGTCGCCAGACCCGGAGAAAGTGGACACCATACGAAACACACCGCCACCGAGGACTGCACAAGAGATACGCAGCTTCCTCGGAATGACCAACTACAGCTCGCGTTTCATACGAAATTATGCCACAATCACAGAGCCATTGAGACGACTCACCAGAAAAGAGACATCGTGGGTTTGGTCTCAGGAACAACGGGACGCATTCAATACGCTCAAGAACGCCCTGTCCGAGGACGCGAACATTGCATACTTCGACATTCGCAAAGACATTGAAGTCGCGGTGGATGCCAGCCCCGTTGGCCTTGGAGCCATACTGACACAGGACGGACGCGTCGTGGCGCGCGACGTGCCTTGACTTCCGTCAAATCCCGATACAATCAAACAGAACGAGAGGCCCTTGCCATTGTATGGGCGTGTGAACATTATGACATGTACGTTCGAGAACACCTCGCTTTGTAGTTACCACTGATCACAAACCCTTGTGAATATCTGGCAGAAGCCACACCACCGCTACGCATAGAGAGGTGGGGTCTCCGACCGCAACCCTACAAACTCACAGTCAAATACAGTCCCGGACACGCAAATCCAGCAGACTACTTATCGCGTCACCCGCTTGCCAACTCCAAGAACGCTTCGCGTGAACAGAAGATTGCTGAGCAATACGTAAATTTCGTGACAACAACGTCAGTCCCACGGGCGATGAACATCAACTACATCCAGGCAGCGACTTCACGCGATGCAACCCTGATGAAAGCCATCGACCTTGTATGCACAAGTCGCTGGTTCGAGATCGAAAAGATCACTGACCCGGCCATCAACATGAACGAACTTCGTCAGTATCGCAACATCAAAGATGAACTTACATGCCATGTTGATCCTGCTGCGGAACGACAAGATCGTGATTCGAAATCACTACATGACCTTGCAGTTTCTCTCGCGCACGAAGGTCACCAAGGCATAGCACGAACAAAAAGCCATGATACGGTCAAAGGTCTGGACCCATATTCATAAAAAGCCTGCTAAACTAGCAGCCAACTGAGCCTTTGCAGGCTGCTAAATGCCTGATTGCCTGCTCCATAGTTTCTTGCTATTTTCATATTCATAAAACCCTGCTAAGGAGAGTGCCAGGTAGTTGTCAACTAGGATTTGGTTGGTTGTTAACCAGCAGTTGGCATTGTTCCAAACCACAAAACACAATATGGGTAAGTTTCACTTTCAATATGAGTGGCATGTTTATGTGTCTAACAATAGAGCTGTGCATGCACGAACTGTGTGTGTGCGCCTATCGAATGCAATGTACAGGCAGTTCTATGTTCTCAGCATCGTAAACAGAGTCAAACATACAAATGAAGGGTTTAGTTGTCAACTAGTGACTTAGAGGTACCCAAGATCACCTCTAAAGTTAGCAGACAACTTAGCAGTCCACTAAGCTTAGCGGCATTTTATGAATAACACTTACTATCCAACTAGGCTTAATTGGCAGTTAGGGGCCAATTTAGTTGCCAAATAGGCTTAGCAGGCTTTTATGAATGTGGGCCCTGGTTTCCAGGAATCAACGAAAAAGTCGAACAGACAATACACAAATGGCTTGCATACCAAGCCGTTTACAGCAAACCAGGACCCTTTGAGCCACTTCGCATGTCAGACTTGCCACCAGGAGCATGGCAAAATCTGAGCATGGACTTCTGTGGACCGCTACCCACAGGAGAATACCTCATGGTCATCATGGATGAGTACTCGATACCCGACCGTTGAAATCGTGAAATCCGTGTCCTGCAAACACAGTTATCCCCGTCTTGGACAAGTACTATCAACATTCGGCCGTTGCAAAATAATCAAGACCGACAACGACAGCCCATTCAACTCACACGCCTTCATAAAATTTGCAGAGTACAGCGGTTTCAAACATCGCCGCATCACTCCTCACTGGCCACGGCCAACGCACAGGCTGAGGCATTTAACAAGCCGCTGATGAAACTTGTTCGTACTGCCCATCTTGAACACAAATCTTGGAGGCAGGAGCTTCACAAATACCTTCGACAGTATCGCGCAACGCCACACCCATCCACCGGTGTCACACCACATCAACTAATGTTTGGACGCGAGACACGCACGCGACTCCCACAGATCGACCGCAACAGTCCATCTGCATCGGATGGAGAATGACGAGCTGGCAAAACTCAAGCAGAAACAGTACGCCGACGTTCGTTTGAATGCACGACATAATGACATCACTGTCGGTGACACTGTACTTGTAAAGCATGACAACAAACCGTCCAAGCTCTCCACCCATTTGATCCCCAGCCATATACTGTCACTGCCAGGAAAAGGCAGTATGATCACCGCCTCTACGAATGGTCACAACATCACTCGAAACTCCTCCCGTTTCAAGGGCATCCTTCGGACTCCAACAGTTACCAGCCCGACAATGTTGAGGATGAAGGAGACCATATATACACCCAGCACCCAAACCACATCTGATACCACAAACAAACCCCCAACTGGATCAGCAACGACACCTACTCCATTGTCACGCACCCGCAAACACCACTCAACCAACACGCACTCGACCAACACGCATTCGCAAAATCCCAAAATATCTCGAGGACTATGTGGTCAAATAGACTGGGGAAAAAACAAAGGAAACTGTAAATAGACAAAACCAAAACAGGGAAAGACTGGACTTTGACAACTGAACTTTATTTGTTTGTGATTACCTCTTTAATTATTCAAGGGGCTGTGATTTTGGATTGTTTTAACACTTTTGATCAATATGTTATTTTTCAATTCAACGGGAGTGATGTAACGACCAGCAGTGCATTATCACCACCAGCAGTGCATAGAACAACCCGCAAGTGCATTTTATAATAGAACACCCACTGCAAGTGCATTGTGGGTAACAAGCTAACATGGAAAGTGGAGGACATTAATACACAGTGAATGATACAGTAGAAGCTTACAATTTGTCTCCAGTTTATTTTCATTTATCTCTCAGCATCAAGTTGTCCATACACAGGACAATACCGTTTCTCATAATGGTGATTACATATACATGTAATGTTAATATATACTAATGTTAATGATCTTTTCGCTGATTGGACTATACTATAAATATTGTGCATACTAATTCAGGGAGCATGGATTTCTTAAGCCAGGGCGCAGCTTTTGAATGCCAGTAGCTGTCAGGCTGACGGCAGTGTTCTTGGTATGCTGTACACTCTCTGATGTGGCAAAACGTAAATATTGTGTGAAGTGAGTTAAGTAAATAAACAATAATGAAACCAAATCGGAACTATATTTTACGTTAGTTCTAATTTAATTAGTGTTTAATGAGCGTTTTAGAAGTTACAGACCGACTTGATCCCGTTGGCAACATTTAGGACATAATAAATGAGCTGGATGATCTGGGTGAAGGTACTTCCACTGATTTTTGTTGTTAGAGCGTACGGTGATAACTAGCTCAAAAAACGCATTTCGTCGTACCTCCTCGGTAACTACTATGCGCGTCATTCCTCCCATTGACTTTGTGTGTGAGGTAAAATCAACATTGTAGTCCCATAAAGTACAACACAATTCACGTTTTGTATTAATTTCTACCTATGTCTTAATAAATGTACTTACAACTAGAGAAGTCAATTGTATTCCGTGAACGAATACCCAGCTGTTCATTATTTTTTTATCTATATTAACTTCCACTTTGAGCCGTGAGGACTTTTGAAATGTTATGACATCATTGAATGGATTGTGATACAAATAATTAGCTACAAGATGACACAAAGATTGTTAGTTATAAGCATTAGTTGTAAAGCTCAAATAAATGTCAAATTTTCTGAAGCATGTACTATCATACATGCATGCTGCTTTACTTCTGGTGACAGTGCGTGTTTTGTTTCTATCCCCTATAATGTC